>JAVSBV010000097.1:7693520-7713014 GCA_033117975.1 Parotocinclus spilosoma
CACACACACACACACACACACACACACACACACACACACACGTGTGTGTATATATATATATATATATATATATATATATATATATATATATATGCCACAAAATTAGCATTCTTACCATTGTAGCCTCCTCTATAACGCTATAATCGGCTTGTTGGAGGTAGCGGTGTAAAATATTACACAGTAAACAGGATGGGTTTTCATGCAAGTAGCGTGCTCGCTTCGTCACTCTGTTATATTTGCTCCGAAAAGGAATGTGAATACTCTTTTTCTGTTTGGATAAAGTAGACAGATTGGAAGAGTTGTTTTAATGAATCACATAAAGAGAGATGTGCACAAGGGAGTAAGTATAATAGATTGTTTGGGACCTCCAAAGCCTCAGTCATAATGCAGCCCATAACGGCACAGACACGTAGCGTCGTCTCCATGTCCAGCTTCTGCAGAGAGGATTTCAGCTGGTCAATAGGCAGAAGCCATGCACCGATGGCAGGGGTTGCTGTGCTCAGCAAATTCAGCTGCCTGCAGAAATAAAGCCAGACAGTAAAATGTTTTTTTCATGGTAGCTTGTTAGGAATCTCTGAGGAGCAATGTGAAATCTACCGCTAACAGGAATCGAATTTGAAAATATCCCATAACTAAACATCCCGTAATTTTTTTTAATTGTGTATATGCACATGTATACCTGGACATGGTCTGGGTTTGAGAACGGATGTTAGTGGGAGCAGCAAAGCTGAACCACATTTCTTTTATGGTGAGCTTCATACTGCTGGAATCAGGAGGAGGAGGCAGTAATGGGAGGTCCTTCTTTAGGTCATCAGATTCCACCCCTTCGTCCTGCATGGGTTAGAATTTATAGGGATTAATACAAAGTTTACTGCTTTTATATGTCCACTCATATACTAAATATATGATTTCGGCAACTGTTGTACACTGTACACGCTTCTAGTGAATTAAAAAAAAACTAATTAACACAATATTAAACACCCGTTATTTGGTTACTCAATGCGTTTCAACATCATATTCAGATTTTTATTACCTGCACATAACAGAATAAAAAGAAAAGTCCATCTCCAAATTTAAATAAGAAAAGAAACAGCTTACAAATCAAATTATGTGAAGTTTACAACCATAATACCTGGAAGCTAATAAAACAGGAGATGATGACAAGCTACCAAATTCATACAGTTAATTGTAATTAAAGCAGCAGATTCCTGGTTCAAGCGTGTTCTCAGTTCCATTTCATTGAAGTTTGCATGTACTCTGTGTTCCTACTAGTTTTCTGCCATTCAGAATAGAATTAGATGTATTATAATTCATAAGCCTTTTGGTGTTTAAACAAGCAGATGTTGATCGGAGGTACAATAAAGCTAATGTTCAAAGGTTTCTTTTTTTTTTTTTTTCTTATGACTTCACCCTGAGTGAGCATTTAAGATCATTTTGATCTGTTGATGCTGTCAAACTGATACTTTCCAAATCCATGTGTAATTCGAATGAGATCACGATGCTACCTAAATAAAGGTTGATCCTATTCAATAAATTAAGGATTTAGTTTGTACATCTAATAGTTAAACAAAACACGATATTATTATTGGCTATTTTTGTAAATACATGCTATATATTTAGTACATTTCAATTCAGTTCCACAATGCAACAAAAGAACATGTAGAAAAATTTTAAGGTCTTGAATACTTATTCAAGGCACACTATGTGCAATTGCACTGACAAAATATAACTCAAACCTAAGTTCACCAGTAGTAATTTTACTATGTGCAAGTATACCCAGTCAAAGGAAAGAACGTCAGTACCTGCTCGTCAGAGTCGGAATTGTTGTTGGCCTCAGACGCAGGACTGTGAGCATCGCTTGGCAGGTTGTCATCCGATACGTCAGTGCTGTAACCGCTTCCTGTCTGTGAACCACTGGAACCATTGGATTTAGAAATGCCACCTTTAACACCCGTGTCAGCTCCTCCCATTACCCCAAATGCACTGTAGAGAACAGCCCCTGACTGCCGCCCTCCTGGACAAAGAACAGGGCACATTTGAGGAAAAATTACTCATATCTGACAGCTAAACTGAAATAATTAAGAAACAATTTACCCTACGATATAAATGCATTACCTTTGATAGTAAGGTTTTCAATTCCACACTCAAACATGATCCAGCCCCATTTTTCAGCACTCGTACCAGAACGAGCTGGATCTGCATTGTGGTCTGGAACATGACCTGTGTTAACAGGTGGTTCTGTCTCATCCACTAAAGCAAAGTCGTCAGTCTCTTCCAAGCTGAACAGAACCTTGGACTTCTCAAATGGAATTGCAGTTATAGCACAGGCACCCAGGTCTGCAAAACACCCAACGGAAACAAAAAAACAGTATAAATTCAGCTAAAAACCACAACATACTATTGCAAGTTACACTGGTCTACAAAGTAGTGGTCATCTCTTGCTGTTGTGGCAGATGGGGACCCTGCCCTAGCCTTCTTCATATTGTTTCAGTCTCTTGAAAGCGGTCTGTTAAGTATATTTTGGGATGTTACAAGTGCTGTTGCCACTGTTGTCTGTGTTTGAACAGCTTCAAGATATCCTATGGCTCTACAAGCTTCACGTTCAGCCAAATCAATTTTCGTTTTCAGCACCTCAAAAATATCCAAGTTTAACTCTCCATGTTAACTCAACCAATTTAGATGTAGACTAGTGTTATTTAACACATGCACTTATTTAAAAAAAAAAAAAAAAAAGTGTGATGGTGGGTTAGCATGTGTACCTGAGGAGTCAAGTCCACGCAGCTGGCTGTGTATGCGGTGAATGTTGAGTCTGGCTGCTATTTCCTTGCCCTTTTCCACACCTGCATTTGAGCGCAGAGAACCACTGGACTGGGGGGCCATTTTGGAGGCAGATGAGAACTTCTCCATCATTACAGAAGACTTTTCTGTATCCTCCACTATACCCCTGTATTTAAAAAAAAACAAACATATGAAGTGCATGTGTAAACCTGTAAAATTCTCACCAAAGACATAACACATAGCTAGCCTTTGCTCATCAGTCAAGTAAACATTCAAAAAGACTTTGTAAGTATTCATTATTATAATCATTATATAATCATTACATATGAATCATCAGTGAGAATGTAAAAGATTGCAAGATTACAACCACCAGTCTTAAGCAGAATTTTGGGCTCGGTTGCCACTGGAATGCCACAGGCCAATGACCTATTAAAGTCTGTTTCCCACAATATACATTACTTGGGTGGACCACTCTGGTACATTAATTCAACTAGAGTATACCTAGCTACTTATTTTAGTGTTTTTGTATTTTTATTTTCATCAGTCAGTAAAAATAAGGCTATGCAACAGTGGACCATCTGCCATCATGGAAAAGGTCAAGTGATAATCACAAATGCTTTGCAGAGAAACAGACAGAGAAGATGTTCTCTGTTATTTTGTTAGAAGACACGGACCAGGAAGAGCAACTAATTTTATCCTTCTATTGTAACTGTTCTTTAAGATTGTAGTAGCTTCGACTTCAATGAAATACAACAGCAACTATGCTGCACTGGTAGCCACAAGCCTCAAGAGAGTATATCACGCACACCTAACTTTTACCATTGCACAACATACAGCAAAGCTGACCTGGATAACTATTAGAGGCATTATTATATAGATGATTATACAGCACTAAAAAAGATTAAGACTAACTTTATACTAAACATACCTAAACTTAAGACATCCAGAATAACAATCCCTATCTCCAGTGTGAACCTCGAAAGATTTTTCAACCACAAACAGAGTAAGGGAATTTTTATTTTAGCACTGAGTATATGTTGTATCTGAAAACACCAAACCAAGCATCTTGGGTTTTTTTGTCTTTTTTTACACATCAAACATGACATGAAACTGACAAGCATGTCAAACTGACATCAAGACTGGAATAGTCTTGGGAGTACTAGGATATGTGCCTACTTGGCCACTAGGCTATCAGAGGCGTCCCCATATACACATGCGTTGGAAACCTTTTTAAATAACCTAAAAAAATATATAAGCTCTGAATTTGCCATCTTTGAACACACTAGGGAGGAGAGGGATAGACTAAAATGTGTGTAAAAACACATTCCACATTTCTCACAATCACTAAATAGGAAGGTGCCATTTAACAACAATTGGATTAATGTCTATTCGCTTTAACAACCGAGGTCAAAACAATTCTAACAAGTTATAATATGAAATAAATATTTCTCTTGTAACTGTCATAAATATTATTTATGTCATACATTCATGTTTGTTTTGTTATTTTCACTAATGGATATTAATGAATATTCATTTATTTTACATTAACTACATAAGCAGGAGATCCATTAAGGTCTGTGTTGCAACACATTCAGAACATCGGCACAAGCAGAAACATGAAGTGGAAATGTTTGCATTCTGATTAACCCATTAAAAGCCATGATCCCCATTTGGGATTGGATGTAGGAGGACAGAAATAAAGTAAAAAATGTTCAGAAAAAAAGTGTCATCCCAGTTTTCTCTCTCTATATATATATACACTCAACAGTGCCAAGTGCCTGTCATTTTACCACTGGGACTTCCAAATTGTTGTGCTGTGCTGGATTTATACTCTGTAGTGTGCATTTCTATTTTGGATTTACAGTGTGTGTTAACGTGTACAAGTCCTGTAGTTATGTTGTTATCCATTTGACCGCTTTGACAATGGATTCGATGACTGAAGTGCAAAATGTGCAAAAGAAGAATAAATCTACAGCATCTGAAGAACCAGTGTTGTGCATTTCCTGGAGGGACTAATATGTACAATAAAATGTATATATAATATGTTGTTTGGGTGCTGTGTAAATGGTAGTGTTCCACTTGTGTTTTCAGTGGTATCGCTGATGCATTATATATCGTTTCCACAGTTTACATTTGCATTCCGGTACCATAGAAATACTATATGACTATGGTAATGTCTGGTCAACCACCATTTTGATAAAAAATCTGCTTTGCAGAATGCAACATTGTCATTATACGTTCGTACATGTACCTGGAGAGAGGTCTAACAGGGAAAGGAATAATGAGAATAATAACAAGAGTGTATATGAATGCTTGTGCCCAAAGGTAACCTGTTCATTCGAAGTTGGGTACCAATTCTGTCAAAGCAGAGGGCCACAAGAGAAACTTGGGTGACACTCTTATTAGTAGAGGAGCCCTCTTCTACAGAAGCCTGCAGGACACACAGATTCACCTGCAAACACACACACACACACTCAGTCAACACAATCCAACATTATTCCACTTGTACAATTATGCACTCATCCTTATGCATAGCCATACCTTTGGGATAGTAACATTGGCTTGCAGGCCCTTTATTTTGACGTTGTCAGGTTTAACTGACAGATCAGTCTGTCCTTGGGCTGTGTTCATGGAGCCTTCAGTTTTAGAGATTTTGTGCTCTTGCTTTCCAGTGTTCTGTAAAACAAAGGTCCAGTTTAATACAGAACTCCACTGTTGGCCATCATCGTTGGCGATCATATCCTGATGTACTCACAGTCTCGGATACAGTGGACTTGCTAAACTGATAAGCTTCATTCAGCACTTTGCCATGCAGGTCATCCAGGATAGAAGCTGGGTGGCGGATACTGGCAAAATGCACCATGGATTCAATGTACCTACAGTACACACAAACATATGACTTACAATTTGACACATTTTAAGGCCGATTCACTTAGTTAACAGTTGCCAACAGATTACCGACCTGTCTAGTGCTTCAGCCACTAGAGGAGTCAGCACTATATTAACTGCTCCTTTAACTTCTACGATAGCTGTGGTCCTGGTCTGAGCCAACGGCTGATCCAAGGTCCAGTCTTCTGTATTTGTATCCTCATCAGTGTTTTCCATTGCCCGCTTGTCAAGTGGTGTATATGGAGTACTACAAATACACAAAAGCATATGTAGCTGTAAAACGCGATATGTCTGTATCTCACAGTGAGTAGATTGTGTACTTATAACCCAGTCATTTAAGGTATTCAATCTGCAAAATGTCAGATTCCATGATGTAATGGTATAAAAAAGTAATGTTTTGCAGCATATTACATTACCTGTTTAAATCTCCCATGAATTGAACACCTCTGTCTAACAGAGAACTGGCAGAAAGTCCTGCTTTCACCATCTGCAGAGGAACAGGGATTCAGCACCATTAGTAATAATATTTTGATTGTCCGGTCTAAAAAGTCAATGTTATAAAGTATTGGGCCATAGGCCACAATCCAATTGGGTATACAGTTGTTTAAACAATAAGTGCATTTATAATTGCAAAAAAATTATAATTTAGTCAGTCAATCCGGGCATCAACACTCATTTTTTTCCCATAGGGCATATAATGCCTTTCAGAGTTTCCACGAAAGTGTTTAATATCATTTTCTCTGAAACTGATTGTGGGGTTGCCAGATCCCACAAGAAAATAAGTGACTAGGTTTAATGGAACAGGCAGATATAAACATTTTGTCCAGGTCCCTGGCACTAAGATTGGGACATGCACTCCCTAGCATTATACCATGTGATCAGAAAGGCTTTATCAAGAGATACCAGCACTTTTTCAATATCGGCACGATTCGAAATGCTATCTTCCACCTCCCTCCCTGAACTGATTATTTTACTTCGAATTCACAGTGTAGAATGAAAGTACTTGTTTATTGTTCTACGCAAATTTGGATTCGGAGAGAAATTCATTTATTAATGAAGGTTGTTATATACTGACCCCCAAGCTAGTTTAAACACTTACGAACTTTTTTCTAATTATTTTAAACTAACTAAAATTCGCTAGAAAATGCACATGACCACTCTTATAATCATATAATCGTAGAACCCAAGTAGGAGGAGAACAGGGTGAAAGGGCTAAGCTATGTTATAGCCTATAAAGACTGGAATGAATATTGGGGGAAAATTATAATTTAATATGGTCATTACACAACAAATCTAATGGTGATCAAATAAAGTAACATATTTTCTTTACTTTGATATTTAGAGACTAAAGATTTTAAAATTTTCATTTCGTTAAACTATTCCTTTAAGATAATTAGTTTTATACGTAAACACACAAACCTTAAATGCAGGAATGGACAACTGGTCAAAGGATGCAGAGCTTTCTTCACTAGTGGGAGTGTCCAAGTCAAGAGGTCGGTGTAGTGAGGACTTTGAAGTCCTCTTATTGGTTGGTTGCTTGACTCCCCAGTTTGAGACATGGTAGTGTGCTAGATAAACATGGTAGCAAGCCATTAGATTAGGCTGCGCTGTTAGGAGGCCAGGCTCTGGTCTCTCTGCTTCCATGGAACCCTCTTCTTCCAGTCCAAGTGCAGAGACAAAAGAGGCCTGAGAAGTGTGGCTAGGAAGTGGAGGTGGACGGGACTCCGGGACCAACAGTGGTCCCTCCACACTGTGATATATGGACGTGCGGCTATGCTCAATATGAAGCTGCCCTTGCTGTCTCCTTCTGCGTTTGCGTCCTGGGTATGTGCCTGGTCCCTCATCACTGCTGATTGGATCAAAGTCCTCAGTGGCACTGAAGTAAGCCTCGCTCTCAGCAACAGACATGGAGGAGTCCATGGAGCGGTACTGATGGAAAGTGCTGGAGTCTGCCGAAGGAGTGAAAGGAAAGGACCCATAGCTCCGGCGCTGTTGCGGCGAGTCCAGAACATTCTCGTCACTACGAGACACCTCGCTGCTAAACTGTACTCCAGCTGGGGGTGGGGCCTTTTCTGCAAAAAGAGCTGCGGATAGACTCTTGGTGCTACCTAGACGAGCTGACTGAACAGAGGACTGGCGCTTGAGGGGTGAGCGAAGAGGAGATCTCATTGAAGGGACTTCTGGAACAGGCCCATCAGTTGCCACATTCATTAACCTGTCAAGACAAACACATGACATAACATCTCAAACTGTCCTGAACATGAAAATAAGTTCACTGCACCCAAAAGGCCTCCACAGTCAGTAGACGTCAATCCAAGAGCACCTTTAAGATGACAAATTTGCAGCAACTGTGTGATGCTATCATGTCAATATGGACCAACATCTTTGAGGAACGTTTCCAGCACCTCTATGCCACAAAGAATATTTATGATTGGCTAATATCCTGCTTTGTAAGGCTTACAATATTTTTTGTTTTGTTGCAACCGTTTCATAGCGATACTCATTCAGTTCTAGTGTTTTTTGGGGACTGTATTTTTAGGCATTTTTAATTTGGGCATTTAATTTGGCTATAACTGATATTTCACTTCTAGCCAGTGCCATTCTTTGCTGATATTTGCAATGTGTGGGACTTACTCAGCACAGGGTGAGGGGCTTTCCCTTTCGCCAGCCAGAAGTGGCAGGGCAGCACTGGATGAGGAGTTTTCCTCAGAGGAAGAGGCGGAACTTTGAGAACGCTGGGGTACCTGCAGACTGAGATGCTGGTTATGCTTCTCCATGTCAGCCCCTGGAGCAGGAGAACACAAGTCCTTACGCACACCTACACCTTTATCTGAAATGAAATCATGGTTATCATGTTAATCAACATTCATATTAAGTGAGAGAGAGAATGGGCAGCTTGAGGTAGTTAACATACTCTCAGGAAGTTTTGGGGTTTCCTTTGTGACTATCCAGTCCCCAGGTTGTAACAGCGACTGACCATAACTCATATCACTCTCAGCACTGCCACTGGAGAAGGCAGAGCTGGATGAGGGGGTGATTTCTTCCAATCGAAAAAAGTCCAAGCTACCAGTCGACCCGGCAAAAAAGCGACAACCACCCAAACATCCACACCGGTTCCTGCTGCGTTTGTTCTTCTCATCTGGCCACAAGAACCACAGCCTGATACACACATACAAAAACACACACACAAAAACACAAACACACAGTGTCATACTTTATGCAACCATCTTTGCAGCACAAATTCAAATTTGAGACATAGCAAAATTGAGACATAACTATTATATGTGTTTATGTAATGCTTTCTGATAAGCTTGAACTTTTCCACTGGTCTAAGTGACAAATGTCATTCTGTGGAAAATAAGGAGACTAAGAAATCTAACAAAAGTTTTTCTTCTTCATAAAATCAGTCTAAGTTGTGAAGACAACGCCACCAGGTATACACCATAGATGTTGGTATGTGAAAACATGTACAGACATCTGTGCCTTGTTATCTGTTATAATACAGGTTAACATGGGACGCTAAATGATTGTTCACCTTTTAGTTTGCATGTCATGAAGCTCCAGGAACTGTCTCTGCACCTCATATTTGACAGGATGGTCAGCAGCCAATGCCACATCAGCAGTTATAAGGTTAAAAGCCACAGACCCAGCCTCTAGCCAACTGGATCGTCGAAGAAGTGGTGGGGGCAGGCCCAGCCTTGCCACTTCCTGCTGCTCTATGAACTGAGCAATGACAACATCCTGAAGGACAGCACTGATGCCCTCTCCTACTGCAGCTGTGTGCAGGTTGCAGGTAGCCAGCCGAAATGCACCCGTCTGAATAGACCAGCCATAAGCAAAAACACAGACACTTGCATTTAGTAACTATTTACTTCATTGAGTAAGCATATGTGTCATCCTGCTTCAACTCACAAAAGAGTTTATAGACTGAAGAGCAACACAAAGTATTACCTTAATGTTAGCTGCACAGCCATGCTCAACAATGAAAACCTGAGTCCCATCCACCGACAATCGTGTCATGGTATATTTTAAGTCCTCCGATGTTCGACAAGGTCCAGGCAGGGCGGCATACTACACACATTTAAATTAGATTAGATTCAACTTTACTGTTATTGTGCAGAGTACTGGTACACAGCCAGCACAATGCAGGACAACATTTTACAATAGATTACCACAGTGATTACTAAATATGGTGCAGCCTGCTTGATTCAAGCACCCAGTGGGGAAATTGCATGTTTGTGAAATTCTATACTACAAAAAGAAATCTATTCGCAAGTGAAGTAAGGACATATGAAGGCAATAAATCTTATTGCCTTTAGGCTCACTTTGAATTGTTTTTTTTTTTTAAGCAAAATAAAAAGAAAGAAAATAAATAACCTTTCCCAAATATCAGGTGTATTAGAATCCCCTTTATGTGATCCCCAGATTTATCCTGAATATGACTTACCCAAAATACTTCCTAAATGTTAATCATCTTTAACCCATTAAAAACCATGATCCCCATTTGGGGATCGGGTGCTTTAACTCGCCTACTGATGGGATGGGATGGGATGGGACATAAAGTAAAAAATGTTCAGAAATGTATTTTATTTAACCCAGTTAATGGGTTAAATTCACTCCGGTCTTTACTTCAAAACACCCCCCCCATGTAGACTATGAGAACCAACTGTTCACTTGGTGTAACATATACCAGATCCTAACAAGTCATAAGATAACTTTTATTTTAATTCATTCTGTTTGTGTGTGTAGTTTTAATGTTTCTGTTGCTGTATAAACTCATAAATTATAACTCAGTGAAGTTGTGCTTACCTAATTTTTGGCCCAGGAAGGTCATGTTGTGATAAGCTTTCTCTGCGGCTGCTAGGTGAGCGAGTGCTGCGAGCAGAGAGGTCCAGATAGCCGCGGCGCTCCTGCTGCTCTGTTCCTTCTCTTTCTCCACATAGTCTTTAGCGCGATCAAACCAAAACATGCCGAGCTGAGTGAAGAAACTCTCCAGCACAGCTTGCTCTCTTGGAACCGGACGAAGCTCCTCTTCTCGCACAGAATCCCCCATTAGATCTATGTCTTCAGATGTCGACTACAAGAGAACAGACATGTTTATTCGATCTGCACGAGCAGAGCTGACAGGAGAGGAATCTAGTCATTTACTAGATACACATTTTAAACTATACATTCCCATAGTTTGGTAACTAAAACGTGAAACAGTAATCACAAGTTTAAAAAAAAACTTAAAGAGCCTAAACGCTTTCATAAATAACTAGCTGTTGACTATCACATGCACCGTTGCAATAGCACTACGGCAATAGAGAAGGCACAAAAAGCGAATGAGTGAACCGTTCCCCAGCACAGTCCGCGTTCTCAATACACTCATCAGTACTGTTTGTTTACCTTTAAATTGATCAATATCTTAATTCATACCTTGCCACGAGACACCTCTACCGCGTAAACTACCAGTGCTAAACTGTGTTCTACCACAACCATCTTCCTGGTTATCAGCGAGCCTGGTTTAAAAAAAAAATGAACTAAGTTGGAGAAATCCTAAATGTTCTTCTCTCCTAATTACCCACCCTCTTTGGCTGCTTTTAAGCATTTTTATGGTTGGCTAATTGTTGCCATCTGTAATTCCAATAGGTAGCGCAACAACACTCCAGTTAAAAAAAAAATCGGTGTTGGTCTACCTATAGCGGACAGCACACGTTTTATAAGATAATGTATAGGATATAAAATATATTGTTTATCTAATTCTAATTGACTTGGCTCCAAAATGAATACTAAGAAACAGTAAACGAGCTCTTATTTTGGAATGCTTAATTGCCTTGTAGTTTGATTGACACGGCATAGAAAAGTATTTCTTAATTAATTTTGTTACGGCATGGATTCATGTATTTAACAATAAATACATTTACTTAGCTAACAACGATTCCATGTACAAATCTAATTAATTCCTATTTTAAATTGGTGCTTTTAAATGATCTATATGACATAAAAGTCGGCACTTCTGCATCATAGTTCAGTGAATAACCTTTGATTTCGGACACGTCTCTTGACAGTTGCCATAAATCGTTCATGTTGACATTGTTTTGCGACAATTACTCGTCCTTGTCGGTAAAACGGGACAAATCTGCCTGCAAAGCGAGGGCTGAGTGTCAAACTACTTCCTATTCCCTCTCAAAGCTGCATACGCATACGGTATCCTATAATGGCGTGTACAGCCTATGTAGTGCACTTAATATCCAATAGGAATACATTTGTATTTCAGCCAATCTCACTGTATGTGTGCCGTTAGCTGGCTAGCCAAAATAGCTAGCGGTTGGTCCGAAAGTTGCGATTGTTCCGCTTTTGTGATCTCGATGGATCCTAATCGGATTATACAAGCTTTAAAAGGAACCATAGACCCAAATCTGAGAATAGCAGCTGAAAATGAGCTCAATCAGGTCTGCAGTTATTTAATAACTTTTACTTTATTGGTCGTACTGGCCTGATAAGCTTTCCAACTCAGATGAAGGTTTGAACGTTAGATTAAATACAGGCGGCGCATTCTGGTTACACTGAAGAAAAAGAGTACAACTTTTAGTTGTGTTTATTATGCAGAGTTGTCATTCGCATATATCGCATTTGGCTGTGGTAAATATTTACCTCACTAGCTTTAGCCTTAGTTGCACCAATAAGATGATGGAGTGGCATTAGTGAACAATAGGTGATTTTATGGTAGCCGTACAGCAGTGCATATTCATTCAGCATGCTGAAGCAACTTCTGTTTCAATCTGATCACTTCTGCTATTCTAGCACATACACTGTTTACAATAAGCTTTATAGTCTTATACTCACGCTCTATGTTGTTTTATAAGTTATTCACGTAATAGGACTGTACCGTATGTAGGAACTATATCCATATAAACATTGCTGATATTGTCATCCACAATCTACCCGTCACTGGAAAAAAGTGACAAGTTGTTATTTAAAGCATTCATACCACAGCAGAAACTTTCTATTACGTACGCATATTCATTCATTATCTCTTGCTTAATCCAATCGCAGGCCAGCCGGTACCCACTCGGTACCCACTCGGCATCTGGGCGCAAGGGCAGGAACAACCCTAGATGGGGCGCCAATCCATTGTAGGGAACACACAAACGCATAAAGGGCAAATTTTTGAGACACCAATTAACCTAACACATGTCTTTGAGCTGTGGGAGGAAACCGGAGTACCCGGAGTAAACCCATACAGACAAGAGGAGGACATGCAGACTCCACACAGAAAGTACCCAGGCCGCTCCACCCTGGGATTGAACCCGGGACCTTCTTGCTGTGGCAGGGGTGCTGTCCTATGTATGCATACTTTTGGTTAAATACATTTAGTGGTCACCTTAGTAGACAACCTTGTTGGTTTTTCTAGCTAATCTAACTGAATATGCAATGTGTTGCTCAACCCTTAGTCTTCACCACTTTCAGTTTTTGCCCACAGGAGTCTATTTGCATTTTTATCATTTTTAGGAGTAGGGATGTATACAAAAATGCATCATTGTCTTTTCAGTAGATATACAACATATGCTACACTTCAACCCAGAAAACAGTTTACATAGAAGTGTCCATGTAAGTGCTGGATGAAGAGGTGGGACTTGGTTTTTGTCAGACAAGGTTGCTTAGAGGTTGGGTTCAGTCAAGCCATGCTTGAGGAGTACAAAACTGTTTTATATTGTTAGTCACCAGACTGTTCCCAACCAAGTGTTGAGCACGATCCAGTCATTCCAGGTTTACATTTTGTCCCAAAATGATGTCTTATCAGTAGTGCCTCTGATTGTCCCATTCCACTGATGGAAAGGTTTCAGAGATTGGGCATGCATTACAATTGACTAATGATAGGTGTACCTGATATAACAGGCTAGTAATAAACTAGTAACTAAACTTTGTAACTGGCTTAATACAAATGTACAGATTTGCCTTGTTGGGCAATATTGTTATTGCTATTGTTTATTACAGAACTGGAAAGAATTAAGCTACTACCACAGAATGAACAGTTTCTCTGGTTTCACTGTTTGTGGATATTGTATGTGTTTGAGTGAAATGAAACCTTTTTGTTTATTTTATAAATTACTGACAAACAACAAATAAAAATATTTCTATGCAGCTATGACAAGACCATTTATTTACTGTACAGGGCAACTGGAAAAAATAACCATACGAAGATGCAGTGTTTTCAGACCTCAATTAATAATACAAATAAGTTTATAATCATTTTTTAACCAATAAATGCTAATGTTTTAACAGTTCTGAAATCAATGTTTCAATTACAGCTTTTATAGTAATTTTCTTCAATATATTAGATTTGCTTCAGGTTATCACCTCATTAAATAGAATGAGGTGTCTGTGTTGCATTACATTTCCATACTGGAATGGATTTACTGCCATGGATGGTGATATGGTAAGAGTCTATAGTCTGGTACTACATGGTAGGATATAATACAAAAAATCTTATAGCTGGCATATTGTTCAGTGCCTCATAAGTAGTTATATTATCAAGTTTAGTATATCTGTACTGAAGTGTGTTTATTATTTTTAACTATTAAAAATCGTTACAATATACCAAAGTTCACATAAGCTGTTTTTAATGACTCTAGTGCCAGTCCTCAACTGATAAACTTAGTAAAGGTACATCACCAAAGGTATTGCACAGAGAAGCTTGGGGAAACCTAAACATTTCAACTCAACTATTGATATGTGAGATAATGTATATAAGTGTAAGTATAAAAAGTGCATCCATTCATTCATTTTCATAATTAATCCTGGCTGCCCAGGCCTTAAGGTATCAACCAACCATAGACAGGACGCCAAATCATTCCATGGCACATGCATTCGCAAATGGTTACTCACTCACACTGGAACACTTTAGAGATGCCAGCTGATGACGTGTAGTCTTTGGAGTGTAAGAGGAAACTGGGGAAGTTCGAAAACTAGTACAGGGACATAGGGGGAGTGTCAATGCTCAATGAAATGTGTCCTGTCTCATTATTTTAAATATAGTGTCTTTTTTTGTTTGCTTTGTAGTCCTACAAGATTATTAACTTTGCTCCGACATTGCTGCAGATTATTGTGTCGGAACAGGTGGAGTTTCCTGTACGGCAGGCAGGTAAGAACTTCTCAAAACTTTATAGTACTGCATTGCTTGCAGAAAATCTTTTGGTTTATACATTTCTGTTTCTGCTATGTACAAACCCAGTTCCAACAGTGAGTGAACACTGTGTTGTTTAAAATCTCTAGCGGCACTGCGGTGGTTGATCCACTTGTACCAGCAAAACACGCACTAACACACCACTGCCTTGTGCTGCAGTGCTGAGAATGATCCACCATCCAAATAGTACCTGAGTTGTAGTGATCCTGTAAAGAGGAATATGTAGAGAAACATATGGACTGCAGCCTATAACTGCAGAACTACAAATCAATATGAAAAGTGTAGCTGATGAAATTGTTGAAGAAGAAAAATTAGTGAAGAAGTTAGAAGCTGTACCTAATAAAGTGACGGGTGACTGTATATACTGTACTTAGCAGTGCTATATGGGCTTCTATATTGTATATCAGATATTGACTATGACTTGAAGATTTGACTTATCGATTGACGATTGACTTATCTAATATAAACATTGATACATTTTTTGGGATAAAATCTTACTTTAGATGTTTTGCAGTGTATGCTCAGCCCCACCTTTACCTTTCTGTGTATGTCACAAACACATTTATGAAATATAAAACTTTCTTCGTAACAGTTGTTCCCTGCCTTTTTCCTTGAAATCCCCTCTGAGTGTCTGAGAAGAGCTGTCCACACACAGCCCGATAGACTAAAGCGATTCATTGCAAATCTTTTTTGGCTCAAAAAGTACCTAACTTAAAGTCGTTTCACACTTCTCTTTGGTTCCTTTGATAGCTTTTTTTGTTTTTGCCTCCCATTGCACACTACCTCATTTGCACACTATACGGCACAATGCCTTTATTGCACTGCCAATTTGACTCATGTTTGCACTCCTTCCTTTTGCACTGCACATCATCAGTATTTGCACTTTTATATTTGCACTCTGTTTCTTTTATTTGCACAATGCTACTATTTGCACTTTTGGTAGATGCTAACTACATTTCGTTGCCTTGTATTTGTACTAAGCAATGACAATAAAGTTGAATCTATCTATCTATTCACTTTTCAATACAGCAAAATATTTTTTTTCCCCACATCCTTACAAAAGATTAACAATGTCCATTATCAGTATATGAAGTAATTATTCATAGTAGTACTGTTGTACATTAAGTACTGTTTTGTTTTTTTGTTTTTTCAAATGGTATGTTACACTGCTCACAAAATGTTCATTATTTCATAATGTTTGTGAGAATTATATTCAAATTTATTTTACTATTTTACCTCAGTTCGGACAAAGTATGCTGTAATGTTTGGCAACCCTTAAGGAGTACAGGTTGGAAACTATGGTTTTATGTGACAGCACAACATGTTTCCTGTTGTGTTTTGTTAATTGTGAGCAGATATTTCAGTAGTGAGCAGGAAGATGAGAAGTGTGCAGAAACCTGGATGTGTGTAAATAAACTGCAAATGACCTCTAACTGGCACATACAAATGAATCCACAGCTGTCTCCATGCACAGTTCTCATGCTACGAGTGTATACAGTGCATTGTTTTCTGATTTTCTGTTTCGCATTTTACATGCTTTGTTGAAACTGGGTTTGTAGAATGTCACAATCAGTGCATTATATATTTCATCATTTTATCATTATTTAGACAGACCACACAGTGAACAGTGCAAACAATTGTATGCGTTGTTTTGTGAGGAAAGGTATTTATAACATCTTATTTCCACATAGCTGCCATCTACTTGAAGAACATGGTGAGTCAGTACTGGCAGGACCGTGAGCCATCTCTAGGAGAAGTCGTTTTTCCCTTCAACATCCATGAGAATGACCGGGGTCAGATTCGGGAGAACATTGTGGAAGCCATCATTCGGTGCCCTGAGTCTATACGGTCAGTCTGACTTAACACGCAAAGTATTTTAACCACACGCTTTGAGTGGTCCTCAAGAAGGTCCTAGGTTTGGTCTTCAGATGCTCTATGTGGAGTCCACATGCCCTCTCCATGTACTCCCACAACCCAAAGACATGCTTTAGGGTATTTGATTACTCTAAATTGAGTTGATCTGAGTAGGTCATCTCATATATACAGTGGGTACAGAAAGTATTCAGACCCTTTTAAAATTATAATTCTGTGTTTCTATCTTTTCTGCCATTCTTCCTTGCAGATCCTCTCCAGTTCTGTCAGGTTGGATGGTGAACGTTGGTAGACAGACATTTTCAGATCTCTCTAGAGATGCTCAATTGTGTTTAGATCAGGGCTCTGGCTGGGCCAGTCAAGAATGGTCACTGCTTTGTTATTTTAGCTGTGTGCTTAGGGTCATTGTCTTGTTGGAAGGTGAATCTTCAGCCCAGTCCTGAGCGCTCTGGAAGAGGTTTTCTTTCAGGATATGTCAGTACTTGGCCTCATTTATCTTTCCTTCAATTGTAACCAGTTATCCAGTCACTGCAGCTGAAAAACTCCCCCATAGCATGATGCTGCCACCATCATGTTTTATTGATTGTGTAGGGCAGGTAATGAGGTAATGAAAGCCAAAAAGTTCAGTCTTCGTCCTATCAGACCAGAGAATCTTATTTCTCATAGTCTGAGAGTCTTTCTATGTGGGCTTTCATATGTCTTGCACTGAGGAGAAGCTTCCTTCGGGCCACTGTGCCATAAATCCCTGACTGGTGGAGGACTGTAGTAATTGTTGACTTTGTGGAACTTTCTCCCATCTCCCTACTGCATCTCTGAAGCTCAGCCACACTGATCTTTGGGGTCTTATTTACCTCTCTCACCAATGCACTTCTCCTACGATTGCTCAGTTTGGCTGGACGGCCAGGTCTAGCAAGAGGTCTGGTCGTCCCACCAAAACTTCCTCCATCTAAGGATTATGGAGGCCTCTTAGGAACCTTAAGTGCTGCAGAAATATTTTTGGTAACGTTATCCAGATCTGTACCTTTTGACACAATTTTGTCTCTGAGCTCTTTGGGCAGCTCCTTCAACCTCATGATTCTCTTTTGCATTGACATGCACTGTGAGCTGTGAGGTCTTATATAGACAGGTGTGTGCCTTTTCTAATCAAGTCCAATCAGTTCAATTAATCACAGCTGGACTCCAATGAAAGAGTGGAACCATCTCAAGAAGGATAAGAAGAAATGGACAACTTATGAGTTAAATATAAGTGTCACAGCAAATGGTCTGAATACTTATGAACATGTGATATTTCAGTTTTTCTTTTTTAATACATTTACAGAAAATTATATGTGCATGGTTTTTGTTCTGTCAAGATGGGATGCTGATTGTACATTAATGATAAATAAAATGTACTATTTTGATTTAAGCTAATGGCTGCAATGAAACAAAGAGTAAAAAATTTAAAGGGGTCTGAATATTTTTCGTTTATAAATGGAACTGTGTGTCTGTGCTTATAATCTCTATAAAGCTTCTCTAACAATGCATCTGAATCTAGAGTCCAGTAAGTAATGATGTAGTCCTATAGTGGACCTGTATGTGATTTATAAATAATATTTGAATTATTTTTTTTCAGTCGCAAAAACTTGGCACTATAGACTCTCCTGCATTAATCTTGCCAGCAGGGCCAGCCTGTGAAACCCTTTTTTGCCTAAACTTTTGTTAGGCAAAAGCTTGTGAATCACTCATTTGAGATATATATTCAAAAGATATTCCTTGTACCTTAACATTTGGCATGTTTTTTCCATAATTTTGGAATTTAAAATTGGAACCAATAAGAAACGGAATCAATACAAAGAATATGAATTGGAGTCGATAAAATGCATTAATATATAAATATATAAAATATATATATTATTATATAATATATAAAAATATATATATAAAATGATTCCCAACCCAATATCTGAGCCCAAGCTCTTAAACACGACTTGCTTATATGATGTAGTTCTATAATAATAACTTTATTGCCAGTTTTGAGTGTACAGTTATTTTTCATTTTTTAAGTTTACTTCAGTGGCAGTGAAATGGAGTGTGCTTTTTTTGTGACTGGCAGGGCACAGTTGACTGTCTGCTTGCGTACAATCATCAAACATGATTTCCCAGGCCGCTGGACTGGAATTGTTGATAAGGTCAGCTTGTACCTGCAGTCCCAAAACACTGGAAGCTGGTATGGGTGCCTGCTTGCACTTTATCAGCTTGTCAAGACCTATGAGTGAGTGCTACATATGCTTTGTTTTACTTAGATATACCAGAACATTATAGGTTAATGCTAGTGCATAGTTATGTGGAGCTGTAGTAGTATGGTGTGTTGTTTGCAGGTTTAGAAAGGCAGAGGAAAGGACACCCCTACTGGCTGCTATGGAGGTGTTCTTGCCCCGCATCCAGCAGCTCATCACCCAGCTGCTGCCTGATGTAACTTTATTCTCCGTGCTCATCCAAAAACAGATCCTAAAGATATTTCATGCACTTGTACAGGTATGTAACAACACCCCGTTTTTCATCCCCTAGCTGGTTTGTTTATCAAAGCAGCATATATTCCAATGCAAATGTTTCAACAATAGTTCAAGTTACATATTTTGTAATATGCCAAACCTCTACAGGGAAATACCTTTTGCATTCTAAAATCCCGTGCTGGGTTAATTGGTGTCTCTAAAGTGGTATTGACTTTTATGTGTGTGTGTGTGTGTGTGTGTGTGTGTGTGTGTGTGTGTGTGTGTGTGTGTGTGAGTGTGTGTGTGTGTGTGTGT
>JAVSBV010000097.1:7713114-7746227 GCA_033117975.1 Parotocinclus spilosoma
TAAAATGTTACATTTACTCAGATTAAACTTTTGATCTGTCATCTATGTTCTATTACGAATAAAATATTGACATTTGCAATCTCCACATCATTGCATTCAGTTTTTATTCACAATTTGCTTAGTGTCCCAACTTTTTTCGAATCCGCTTTGTAGACCAGACAAATCTCATTGCTATTATTACTAATGCTATAGCACTTAACTATTGGAACTTAATCCTGTTATGATTAATGCTTATTTGACACAAGCACAAAATCTGATTCTGTGCAGATCACCCAATGTGTGAAATAGTAAAAGTTGCAATGAATAATAAAGTATGTCTCCTTTCAGCTCAGAAAGATTATTCTACCATGGCTTGGTTTTTCCAGTCTGTGGTGCATAAACCAGACTTTGCCATAAACCATCCTTTGCCTGAGGTGTGGAATGTAATACTGCTTGCCGAATGGTGGAAAAAACCTAACCAGGTTGCTCCAACTGCCTCACCCATTCCAGCTTTAGGAGGGCAGTTTGAACACATCCTAGTTAACTGTGTTTGTCCTTTATTGTAGACTCACTCAGGAAAATACTACTTGTTAACTTTAATGCGTACTGCTACTAGATTTTCCTGTGGCAGTTCCTCTGCATGTGCTCAATCTTAATGCAGTCATTAAACTGTACTTAAGTTTTCCAAATCTTTTAGGCTTCTTAGGCCAGTCTGGCCAGAGCTTACATTTTATGTCCCAACTACTTTTTACTATGCTGTGCAAGAGTCAACTGGGTGTAGTCCAATGTTAGCATGAGGTCCCTTAAAGGCTCTGTTGGAACAATGGTTGGCTTCTGCTCCTGCTGAGCGAGCTTGTTTGACAATGTTTGTTCATTACTGTGTCATTTCATTCTTGCTCATGATTTAGATAGGTGTGCTCTTATCTCTTCACAGGTGGAGATGAAACAGCATTATGACTAGAAAGCTGTTTCAGCCCATAAAGGAGTTTCTTGCCTTGTTGCTAGTGTCTGGGTCTTCTCTCTAGACTTGGCAGTTAGGGGAGACTCCCTCTCCCTTACTAGGCCCACACAGAATCTTGCATCACACAACTGTTTGCTGTAGCCATGGTTGAGACAAGTACCAGCCTGCAGAAAAGGTTCTTACTCTCAGGCAAGATTTGGTTGTGTGTGTGTATTAATTTCCAAACTGAGATAATGAGTTAATGTATCATTATTGATAATAAGGAACTCACCAAGAAGGGGTTTGAAAGATGAAATGAAACTTTATATTTACAAATGTAATAATAGTTTATGTAAGTGATTACAATATTAAAGCAAAAGGATACATTCATTGGGGAAAACTCTGCCCTGCCCTGAAAGGTGACACAGGATGCCATGCACATAGTGATTAGTGTCCCTCGTATCAGTACTAGGGGTGGCCGACTGTTGTATACAGTGGTATATAATTATTATTAATTATACAATACAGTGGTATGCTATTGATAGCAAGAGCAGGATTGAAGCACTCAACACGAGTCCTCTAACTCAAACTTTGCCAGATGCCAAACAGAACCTGGATTTTTCCAGGTTTCTTGTTCATCACACAACTACAAACAAAGTTAAGCACAGGTGGCTATCAATGGCAGGACACATAATGGGCACTTTGACAACAAATCTTCCTGCTAAGCACCAGAAAATGGTCTGGGCAGAGGCAAGGTTATGTAGTGAAGGTATACATGTCTGGATGGTGGAAAATGAAGCTGAGGAGGCTGCTTGTGCTTGTTGGCAGATCAAATAATGGTAATCTACTGGTGGTCTTTCTGGATCATCCAAAGCCTGTTTCCATGTGTGTGTGCCGTCATTGAGCTGCTTCTCTCAGTCCAGTGATGAGTTCCCTTTAAGTCTGTCAGTGTCTTTGAGTGTGTTGTAGTGGCATGTCTAGCAGTCAATGGTACACTACCCAAAAGTAGCCTTTGACCTTTTTATAGGGCAGTGAATTAAGCACTTGTATGCCTTTTATGCTTGTGGTAAGACCCGTGTCTAATCAGACCATACCTGTAATCATTTACATATTTGCCAGCAGCATAACTGCTCTCCAGCATTTGCAGCAATCCAATCTGTCTGGGTGGTCACTGTTCCTGGCAAGATCAGCCATATGCTCTTTAGTGTGAGGCATTTGGTCAGTGCAGACTCTTTTTTTTTATAAGCCATCTACAGGGGTTAGACAATGAAACTGAAACACCTGTCATTTTAGTGTGAGAGGTTTGTGATGTAGCAAGAGCCACGGTATCCAGGGTAATGTCAGCATACCACCAAGAAAGACAAACCACATCCAACAGGATTAACTGTGGACACAAGAGGAAGCTGTCTGAAAGGGATGTTTGGGTGCTAAACCGGATTGTATAAAAAAAACATAAAACCACGACTGCCCAAATCATGGCAGAATTAAATGTGCACCTCAACTCTCCTGTTTCCACCAGAACTGTTCGTTGGGATCCACAGGGTCAATAAACACAGCCGGGCTGCTATAGCCACAAACCTTTGTCTAAAACCAGGTGTTTCAGTTTCATTGTCCAACCCCTGTGTGTTATAATGATTTATTAATTTATGTAACCGTAAAATACAAACTGTTTCAATTGCATGGAAACTAGAAACAAATGACAGTTTTCCTTATTATATTTGAATTCAGCATACCAAAATCATTAAGAAATATATTTTTTCCTAAGCAATAAATTAAGCTTTTTTCTCAGGTCACATGATACCATCACTGTACACAGAGAACAGTTACCACTCTAAGTTATTCTGTAATGCCTGCCACCTTACATCCCGACCCAGGGGCACTAACATGCTGGTTAATCCTTTCCTAGATTAATAATGTTTGGGCACAAGGTCAGGCATTGATGTTTGGAAGTAAAGTCTGCCTCAGGGGTTCCAGGTTATCCCAAAGTTTTAAATGGTATTAAGGTCAAGAGCTCTGTGCTGTCTAGTCGTCTCCTTCTAAAACAAACACAGCAAACCCTGTCTGAGAACACCTTTCTGTGCATGTGCATATTTTCATGCTGATAGTGGATATGGAAGTTTTGCCATAAATCTGAAAGCACTAAAAGCTTTAAGATTTGAAAGTATACTATTCCATTACGATTTACAATTTATGTTAAACCCACAAAAATCATTATTCCTCGTACAGCAAATTTTAATGCTAGATCAAAAATGGCCATGTATCAAACACAGATAAATCAATCACCATAATACCAGATGGTAGAAATGTTAATTACTCCAGATAATGCATTTTAGCTGCTCAAAATGGAAAACCAAAACATGTGGATACTGTTATTAATGCTGTAAAAAAGGCATGTCAAATCAGAATTAATTTTCATATTTACCTCGTAGATTAAATCATTGCGCTGCGATCAGGGATAACAGAGTAAACCCACATAGACATAAGATGGGTTTGAACCCAGGACCTTCTTGCTGTGAGGCAGTAGTGCTACCCACCGAACCTTTGTGTTTCCCCAAGCCATCCTATAATATATATATATAATATATTAAACTGCTCATTTCACTATATATTCAACTTATGATGGATTTGTAGGATCATATCCCCATTGAAAAACAGGGACCAGCTGGACAAACCTGTTGCCAATGATTGTAGCTGAACAGCCAAATCCACTGGTAAGGAGGGTTATTTACATACTTTCTGCTGTGTAGTGTATGTGCATTGCCTACTAAATGCCTATCATAGACAAAATATGGCAGCACTGGTCTTTGAAATGTGAGTCCAGCAACAGAGATCAGCTCTGCACTACAAAAACATTATAATAAAGTCTTCAGGCTGATCATTACAATTCACAGCACTGCCACTGTTCTTTTGTTATCATGCAAAACTAGTTTAAATATGCAGACTACTACGAAATAGGAATATATATTTAGCTTTGACCAAAGAAAACTTTAATGGTTAATGTTTTAAATCATGTTATTTGATTAATATAACATTACACTGAAATATTTAAATATTGAACCTTTGGGTAATACAGAACACCATTAGATACAGTAAAAAGAACCAAGTCCTGGAATTTAATGGTAACAACAATCAAGCTATATGATTCATATTAATTTTCTTTGGAAAATATACCAATATATTTATTATGTAAAAACATTTCAGCAGCATTTGACAGAACATCGTAAAACAGTTTCACAGATTTTCACTGAGTCACAAACACAGTCCCCAGTACCCACCAAGTTGAATAGGTCCTCACATTGCAACACACTTGATCTTCACAACAAAATGGCAGATGACTCTCCTGTTTTCTCCAAAGTCTTTGCTAACTAGAGGATTTCCCAGGAGAGAACATTGATTCAGAGCAAAACTAAACACTTCACAACACAGCACTGCCGAGGATTTTTCCCATAGATACGTCGCTTGTTGGGGAAGACAGTTTTCAGTTTTTGCAGCAATACGAAGTGTAATATTAGTCATACCTAAAGTGTGTATAAATAGACATTTTTCTCACAAATATGATATTTATACAAGAGCTCATCTTCTGCACACGTCTGCGCTACCCAAGTAATGCTGTCTATAGACAGAAGCATTGCAGAACACGTGCAAATACTTTTTTGGATAGGTGACTGCGCATGTGTAAACTTTCACAATTGAATACATTTATGTAATATAGGCACAGACACATGCCCATAAACCCATACAGTAATTTCTATACGCACTCACATCCATAATGAAGCACAAAAGTCCAACCACAATAGTGCGCTGCTTTACCAATCGTTACTGTACCCCATATAACCAATACAATCTTATTTTTCTCTTCTATTTCTTTTTCTACCTTGTTAACTAACACTTGTTATGTGTCTTGTTAAACTGTTTGACTCAAATCATCTTCATGTTGACTCGTCTAGGGCCACTGGTCTCTGAGAGCTCACTGTTGGCTCCTTTCCTCTTGCGGGGGACATACTGGATGTCCACACTTCCTCTATGCTTGCCTTTTCCTCTGCTCCAGGCAAACAGCAGTAAGAAGCAGAATAGAACAACACCCAGGAAGCTTAGGCAGCCCATTGCTGTAGAGACAAGGATTGTAGTGAAGTCCAGCACCACCCTGATGGTGTAATGCTCTGTACCATTGATCACGGAGCTGTTGTAGTCAGGGTCATATATGTAGCTGCGATTGGCATAGAGAGCTCCATCTCTGGGGCCCAGGTTTTTAACTGCCAGTGTTATTGTCAAGGAGGCATTTCCTGCTGGATTTGAGGCAATGCACACATAAATGCCACTGTCCTGAGGCTCTACCACTCTAAACTCCAGTGATCCATTCCCATAGACAACCATGCGACCCGTGCTTTTGGTGGTAATGTGCCGCCTGTGTGGAGTCAGCCAAGAGACAGAAGGAGGTGGCGCTCCATCTGCTGTGCAGTATAGCCATGCCCTCTGGCCCTCCTCTGCTTGGGCTAGCTGTGTCGACATGGCAACTCTGGGTTTGGTGCAGACAACATAGCGAGAGAGCAGTGGCTCAACCACCTCACTAAACAGTTTTCCAGCCAGGGACGCAGGGGAAGTGCATTGGGGCAGCACCTCCCCAAACTCTATGGGCAGCGTCTTCTGCAGCAACCAGCGCAGACGACAGTCACAAACCAATGGGTTCTGGCCAATTAGCAGATTCTGTAGTGCCACTGATGCTGGTAGCACAGCTCTCTCCAAAGTGGTCAAACGATTGTAGGAAAGGTCCAGCAGACGCAGTGACAATGCTCCTTGGAAAGATAGAGGTTCTACACGCATCAGCTTAGCCTTGCGTATGTGTAGGGTCTCAAGTCTGTCCAGGCCTCTCAGCCATCCAGCTGGCAGAACCCTAAGGCTGCTGTATGAGAGGTTCACGTGGGTCAAATAGGAAAGTTGACTTAGCACTGGTACCATGGACAAGTTGGTATGAGTGATGAAGAGTGTGCTAAGATTTAGCCCATGCAATGACAGAGAGGGCACAGCCTCTAGGGCTGGCCAATGGTCTATCTCCAGATGGCGCAGGCGACCCAGGCCTTTGAAGGTGTGTGGCAGCAATTCTGAGATATCCAGCTGTCTAAGGCGCAGACTGGTCAGGCTGTGTAAATGAGCCAGTGCGTGGCTGGGCACAGCACTCAGGTTGCAGCGTTGCAGTGTTAGTGAGCGCAGAGTTGGCAAGCCACTGAAGGCCCGAGGTGCAACAAACACCAGCTCGTTGTCAGCTAGCTCAAGCACGCGTAGCCGCCGCTGTTCCTCAAAGCCATAGTCGAGTAGGATAACCAAACGATTCTGGCTGACATCAAGTAGCGTAAGCTCACCCAGGCCAGCCAAGGCACCCCGAGGAAGCAGTGTCAACTGGTTACTGCGCAGACGCAGTGTACGTAAGCGCGGCTGGGCGCGGAAACTTCCTGGTTCCACAGAGGATAGCAGGTTGTTGCTGAGATCCAGCTCCTCTAGCAGCAGAAGGCCAGAGAAGTTTTGTGGTGTGATAATGCGCAGACGGTTTTTGCTGAGGTCCAGCACACGGGTCTCGATGGGTATGCCCTCGGGAACCTGTGCCAGCCGTTTGCGGTGGCAAGAGACAGAACGGGTGGGCACAGAGCACTCACAGCGGGCAGGGCAAGTCTTGGTAGGGCACGGGAACAGGAGGAGCGGTAGGAGGGTGAAGCCCACAGCACAAGAGAACAAAGAGAGCAGCATGACCACCTGTAGGATTGATAACAAAACAACAGTGAGGTTGGAGACATGATTAGAATATTGATCAAAAAAATACCCAGTCACATATACTAAAAGATTATTCATAAACATTTCAACAAACTCAAGATTGCATTTACAGCTATTACAGTAGTTCACACCCAAATTGGTTCAGAAAGAGTTGATTGGAAAGTGTTTAACTTTAACTTTTACATTTTTAGGTGCAGAAAACAAAAATGATGATTACATTTAGAAATTAGCTCTAATTTTCATGATACAGGGGTGCATATCTCACAGTGTTTGATACAACTCTAGGCAAAGATTGTATCATCAGTATTGCATCACATCTGAATGACAAATGAAAGCTAGATAATATAATCCTAATTTACATCACACAACTCTATATATAAGGTTCTCAGATTAATGTGCTTCTGCAAGGAAAAGGCTGCACAGGCAACATTCCAGTTAGTGGCAACACATTTTCTTGGAATATTTTTTTGCACCAAACTGTGGAGCATTCAGTGAAAAGCATGATGAGCGAATTCACAAGAAAATTGCGACCTTGAGAGAAAACATATCAAGTTAAATGGAAACATCCAATGCTTGCAGACTACTGCTGGACACTTTCCAGAGATAATCCGGTCCATGAATACAAAAGACACTTAAAAAGTATCAGGGAAGCCAGTTCTGAGGACATATTTCGTACAGTCCAATGACTTATATTAGTAATTATTTTATTTTTATCTTAGACATGTAAATTAAGTCATTAAAGTACATTTAAATACAAATGAGTTTCCCCTGAATCGTGTGGTGATTAGTAATAACTATGTTATAATTAATTATTCATTTATGTAACAGTAAAATACAAACTCTTCGACTGCACGGAAGCTAGAACCTAGTTATTTGAATTCGGCACATCAAAATCATTAAGATTTTAAACCAGAAAATTTAGTAATTTTGTAGACCAGTGTTATCGAACATACATAACATAGAACTTGTATGGCTCTGAGCCCCTTTCTTTGTAAGACTTCTCCTGCTCATTACTTGAAAGTGATTTACCCTGCTGTGTATTTATTATATGATGCACAAACACACCCATACACATGCACAAGTGTTCCTTTCTTGCAGACCTCTCCAACATGCTATTACCATGGAAACCCCACGTTCCCTCACCACAAGTCTTGATTTCCCAATCTGAATCAATAAGAGCAAAGTGCAAGCATTCTACAGGTCTCTGAGGTTCACAGCACTTACACATGCCGCATGGCTTTCTGTCTCAGATTGCAGCCATCTAAACCTCATTGCCGGCAACACAGTGAGTAGTGTACTGTTGCTTATCAAATCATCAATTGGCAGAAAGAAAAAAAAAAGAAAAAAGTGTTTTCGATTAGGCTTTTATCTCATGTGGTTGTATCCCAAAAAAACGACACAGCCATTTATTAATGTCATTAAAAGAACATGACTTTCTCTATCAAAAACCTCACAGCAGGTTTGACAGCTGCCTGGAGAAGAGACTTATTTCACATCCTTACACAGTGTCTCCTAGCACCCTCACAATCTCAGACGGGTGATATTCAGCACTATTAAGAACAGATCCTCTCCTAATCAGCCGCTCTTCGTATATCACCAGTTTCAAAATCTTTTATTATGTAGTGAATTAAACATGTTTTTTATAAAAAGTTATTTGGATAAAATACATTTTATGTACACTCTTCATAACTAGTAATTTTGGTTTGGTAAAAAATAATAGGATGACCCAAAACTGCATTGCCTCTTTATTGCCTTACAAATGACCTCAATATTCACAACAGTAATTAAAGAATGAGTCGTGTATCTCTGAGAGAGTTTCATTCTGCCCTGTTACAGTATATAAGCTCCTAAAAATCTATATCGTATGCACCTCAAGCCACAAACCATAAATCCAATATTGTAGTCATTAGTATACATTTTACAATATTTCAACACAATTGGCAGTCCAATCACATAGAGATTTTTTAACAATGAAAGGGTATTACAGTGCATGTTCATTATACCTTTCTTAACTTTAACAAATACAACTCGTACAGTATTGCAAAATTCATACAGTATGGAAAATGCATATAAATAACAGTGTTTCTTACATACTTGTATTTCATTGCAGACAGTATGAACCTGAGATATTTCAGGTTTTCTCTGGTTTCATTCCATTTAAATGAATGGGCCCGGGCAATTTAGAGCTAGTAATGAATAAAAAAAAACTAAACAATGATGTGATATTAAACAGGTTTTGTAGGAATTATTTGCTACAAAATAGAAACCTGGAAACCTGTTGATGAGAAATTGTATACAGTTTCAAAACATTGGAAGGGATTTGCATAATTATCTCTTTACAGTGCATAATATCATTAAAAGATTCAAGGATTTGGGAAGAATATCAGTGCGTAAAGGCCATTGTGTGCGCATTTTCCAAACTGTCCCAACTTTTTCTGATATGGGGTTGTCAAAGGGGTATAATATACATGTGAATTTATTAAATCACTAATATGCTTCAGGCATAAATTCCACATTTTATTTTGTATCTTAATCACAGCAGAGAATGAGCTGTTGTGCATTTGGAGAGTTGGCCCAAATGCTCTCATGCTGCTCTCTTGGAGAGCTGGCTAGCTCTCTTTGGGTTTCTTTGTTCGATAAAGCAGAGCGATTTGCAGGCTCTGTAGTAGGCTTTCCTTTCACATCAATATCAGTGAATGCCAGAGCACTTGTCGTCCTATTGGCTTTTAAGATGCAGAAAGAACGTTGACAGCTTTTTTTGTAGGAAAACTATTTCCAGATTCATTGCCTTTAACTTTTTCAAAATGTATATTGATTAAACAAAAAAAAAAAATTTGATGGAAATTCATATAGATTTCCCCTTGTAACAAATAGATTGGGGTCCTAGTGGTAGGGGTGTAATGATGCATTCTTCAGACACCCAGGTCCTACCGGAATGTCAGAAAAAGTTATAGGCTGACAGCACAGACTCTATGGCTACATGGATACCAAACTTTCAAAAAAAAGTATATCTGGCCAAATTGCATGATATTTTTTTTTTTAATGACTGGAATCTGATAAAATACGGAATTTTTCTATGAATTTTATTGCATAAATTGTAGAACATATCGAAAAAAAAACATAAACATGAATGTTTTCATTTACGCAATGGTTGGTATGGCCACCTTACAGCTCCAGCATCCCTGTTGGTGAGGATCCTTAAAATCTTTCAGTTAATCCCACATTCTATTGCCCCACAATAGATTTGCACCCTGCCATGCACCCTGTGTTGCCAGCTCTGCACTGGCTTTCTCTCAACCCCTGCTTAATAGGTCCTCTAACGATATTGCAAGTTTTGAAAACCAGAGAATGCAACCACACGTCATGCTCACAGATAGATATCCCGTTCTCAATGAGACTCATAATTTATTTTAATTGCAGGGGATTAAAGACTATTTTTGTTTACATTTTTTTTACAAGAAATGCACACATTAATTGTAATTGTTACTCACTCCGTTACGATATGTTGAGGCTACAAAAATTTTGAGGCAAAATTTTGCTATTTATAAAGAAAGGAATGTCTTATGGAATGTAAAATCGATAATTGTAAGAAAACCGTCTTGTGAACTGAGAATCGTGATAAATCTTAAGCAGAGTGCATCGTTACACCCCTACTTAGTGGTTCTACTGTATGTTTAAGGTATCGGTAGGACAGGTAAACTGCAAAGGCATAAAGAAATTCCCATGGCCATGTAGTGAAAGTATTCTTATCCAAATGACGTGTTTATAACCTAAACAAAGCCTTCGGAAATGTAACCAATTTTACATAATTTCTGAATGAAGATAGAGAGCCTGCATGGAGAAGTGATGCTAAAGGCTGTAGTTCATTACTGAGAAAGCAGCTCACTCACAGGAGGAGTTTATTAAGTTTTAATGAGTTAATAATTCAATTCATTCCTCTGGAAGCTAGAGGCCGATGTGATGACAGTAGCCAAGGCTGGAGAACGTAAGAGCCGTGATGTAATTCGGCCTAAAGGTGGAGAGGAATTTTAGGTGTTTACTTAATCTATTAATCATCACACACAGCAAGAGATCAGATCCAGTGTATCAAAGATACACAGTCAGGCAGATGGGGACAGCTTGTACTCACTCTCTTGCAATCTCTCATACCTGCCCCCAACGCACTCGCATGCACACACACATGCACACACAAATATAAATCCACCTTCAGAGTTCATAAAGATCACTCTTGACAAAGACATAAAACATTAACAAAACTATCAATCCAAGTCTTCACTCTGTGCGGCTGTTGTGAATATAACAGTATAAAACCTCTCTATTCAAGGATATTCAAATTTAAATTGTTGTAGCATTAAATTCTCTATCTATATGTTTATCACTTCTCCTTCTTAGCTTCCTAGAATCTCAGTTTTGAAGCATGTGGTTTCTTTTGCTTTGTCTAAATTTACTTTCTCTAATTTTAGTCTCATCCATTTTTCATTGAGTGAAACCACCAGTCACTGAGAACCAAACACCCATCTCCTACAGGTTGTGTGTGAGTGTGGGTGTGCGTATCTTTGTGTTACCGTTGGGAAGGGGACGGAAGGGAGAAAGTGAGAAGATGTTGATACAGCATGAATATGTTGTTCTTGTGTATTTGTGTATGTGCACACACTATATATAGGCATGACCTTGATCCTGTCAGGCCTTTGAACATCATGTTTAATTTAGAGCTATAGCCTGAACTACATGCTGTGATAATTTGGTACACATGTATGCACAGCCCTTGGACACCCCTTGTGAAATTACATTTTGTAGATCTTTTAAAGAAAAAAAAGTTAGCACAAACCATTCAGGGAATTAAATACAATGTGTTTACTTCTGAGACCTTACAAAAAAATCCCCTGGAGAGTTATTTATAAAGTTGTAAAGTTTTGCAAATGAAAATATTTATCCCCAGTCATTCAATTTCATATCCTGGTTAGAGTTTGTTGACATAGATTGTAAGAAAAACCCTAGACAGAGCACCAATTCATCATAGGGCACATACACTCACACACTCATTCACACACTTACACTATAGGCCACTTTAGGACACATGCAACATGCATGTCTTTGGAATGTGGAAGGAAAGCGGAGGAAACCAATGTGGGAACATGCAAACTTCACACAAGCAAAGTCCAGGGTTAGGATCAAACTGTGGACAATGGAGCTGTGAGATGACCACTGTGCCGCCACATTAAAATATTGATGTTAAAAAATCCTATATGGTATACAATGTTTGCTATAAAATTTGCTGAAATATTTAAGATTGTACTAGTTTCTACATTATTTTCATTTAGAAAAACTAAATGCAATTTGTGCTCAAAGTTTTACAAAAGTTTCTGTTTCTGTCTTGCCATGTACTCTATGCTGTCAGCCTGTAATCTTTTCTGACAGGTTGCTGTAGAACCTATGTCTGTGATTGATACAACCTAGTGAAGAACTGTTAAATTCTGCTATTGATCTCTAAGTTCTAACACATTCACTTTCTCATGCATCACTTATTTTGTGCCTGAAAAAAATGAGGGTTCTGTGCACCCATGGAAACCTGTTAAGGCACATTGGCTTTAACAGTGTGCACCAAGGTGCCTACATTATTCATGAATCTTTTTGAAAGTCAATATTTTAGCGAATCAAATGATCAAATATCTTACTGCAATACTGCAATGTTCGTTCATGAAACTCAAACTCCATCTGCTGAACAGGGCAGCACAGAATGCATAATCTAGCCTGGACACACAGCTAATAGACTTTCAGTAAATCCCATACATTGCTGTCTATACAAACAGCATTTAATCAGATTTGAACATGCTATATTGAGCCACACCTGGATGCATAGGCTTTACTGGCACTGAATGGAGTATGGATAGGTGTATTCTGCACACTGTTATTAGAGAGAGTGCATGACAGTAGGTCCAGGACTTCTCTTTGGATGACTGGTCAATATCTTAAATATTCAAAACCTCATAACCAGCTGCAGTCAGTAAATTGGCAATCCCATTAATTCTTACATTAATTACAATTCTTAATTACAATTAGTATTTACAATTTTTACAATTTACAAGACACTGTGCGTTTTTATATAAAACAGTTTTGTACTGTAGTATGAAGCGCCAATAAAAGGATACAGAAAGTGTATTGTTAATACAAATGTCTTGTTACATACAAATCCCTGACACTGCTATATTATGCTGCCACCACTAAGTACGTTTACATGCAATTAATAAGCCTATACTGCAGAAGATCAGATTTTGTCAGTAATCCAATCAACAATTAAGTATTCAGACACTAGGAAAACTCTTGAGTTTTCATGACTATGTAAGAGTTATCTTGTACATCCAGTACTTGGTGAACAGAACTTTAAGTCATGTATTCATTCGTTCCTAACTATAACTGTAACTCCACAACTATAAAACCACCTTAATATTGTGTAGGTCACCATCATGCCGCCAAGGCTCTGAACCATCACAAGACTCCTGTGGTATTGTACAAAAAGGCCTGTGCTATTTGGTATTAAGATGCTAGCAGCAGATCCTTTAATCCTTTAAGTTGTGAAATTAGGCCTCCATGGATGCTAATTATTTATCTACCATATCCCACAGACGCTTGATGGGACTGTGATCTAGGGATTTGGGAGGCCACATCAACACATTGGGCTCTTTGTCATGTTTCTTAAACCATTCCTGAACAAATGTTGCAGTATGGCAAGGTGCATTATACTTCTGATAGATGCTACTGTCCTTAGGGTATACCACTGCCATATGGTGGTGTACTTGGTCTACAATCATTTTAAGTAGGTGGTACAAAGTAACTTCAACATGAATGCCAGTACCTAAAGTTTCCCAGCAGAACAATTTCCTGAGCATCAGGTTTTCTATGTTACTCAAGTCACCTGTCAGTGGTTTTAATGTTGTGGCTAATTGGTGTAAACTGTATATCGATTTATGCTAAACACATAATGAGGGGATACTGGTGATAAATCAGTAGGATTAACCTTTATCTGTTTAAATGCTGCCTTAGTAACACATATCTAATATTAGAGGACATTTGTGCATGAATTCAGGATTTCAAAGAGATCATCCGCTTAATCTGTGACAATTGCATTATACATTTATAGCATTCAGCAGGTGCCCTTATCTACAGCAACTTACAATTGATATAGTCTTACAAGGAACTGAGTGTTCATGGCTGACAGTGGCAGCTTGACAACGTAACATTCGTAGTTACAGTAGTCCTTAAACATTTGTAAGCCCTTTACAATGTTCTATATTTCTGCATTAATCTGAGTTAAAATGTCATTCGATTTTCACAAGTTCTCAAAGTAGATCCCAATAAAACAAGTAAGACAAAAATATTATTTGTGGCCATTTATTTATTGAGAAAAAAATCATTAATTATAAAATATTACATATCTGTTTGAGGCAAAAGTATGTAAACCCATAGGATTAGCAGTGAATTTGAACATGAAATTAGAGTGACGTTTTTTAATCTGTGGGATGGGTGTGAGTGGGCGCACTGTTGTATTTAAAGAAAAGGGATCTATAAAAGTCCAATTGTCCCAACATGTTTGTGGAAGTGTATCAATGAATGAAGATGTCAGAAAAAGCACTTATGATGTTGTGGGTAAAAAACGTTAAGGAAACCATCTTTAAATAGGTTATACTCCACCAATTTACAGTCAGATAGACTAAATACTAACAGAGGAAATTTAAGAGCACTTTTACCATCTGCAGGAGTGGTCAATCAACAGCCATCAAAAACTCCAAGAGCAAGGGGTCTAATATTAAGGAAGGTAACAAAGGAACATATGGAATCTTCTAAACAGCTAATGACCTGTAAAGACCACTGTGCTTCAGAAGGCTACTTGAAAGATGTTTTACACACTGATCAAAGTAGAAATGGTCTGAAGAAAGGAAAACACTGCATTCCACCATAAGGTCCTTATCCCATCTATGAGACATGGTGGTAGTAGTCTTACTATTTGGCCCTGTTATTCTGGATGTTTTGCCATCACCAAATGAACAATGAAGTGTGAGTAACAGCACCAAATTCTAAAGTAAGTTAGTACATTTGTCCATGAATTTAACCTCAAAAGATTGTGTGTCATGCAGCAAGACAATGAAACACACAAATCATTCTATCAAACAATGGTAAAAGATGAATAAAGTGAATGTTCTAGAATGGCCAATTTAAAGTCCTGACCTTAATACAACAGAAATGCTGTGGCATGACCTGACGTGAGAGGTTCATTTGAGGAAACCCATCCTAAAGTTGAAACTTTTATGTACCAGGAATGGACTAATATTCCCATGAGTTATGTGGAAAACTGATCAAGAGTTACCAGAAATTTTTAGTTGCAGTTATTTCAGAGGAACTTCACACCAGATACTTAAAACGTAATGTTTACATACTTTTGTCATTTGCATTTATGTAACATTGGATCATTTTCCACAAATAAATAAATGCCTATGTATAATATTTGTGTAATTGTGTTTTCTTTATCTAATTTAATTACACTTGAGTAAAATCTATTGATGTTTTAGGCCATATTTATGCACAAATAGAGAAAATGCAGATATTTCACACATTTTCAAACACTGCAATATATAAATTATTACATACATTTAATTGACTTATTCATTGTCTTATCTGTTTATCCTAGTCAGGGTCACAGAATGGCCGGTGCCTGGCTAGTGGTACAGGGTGCAGGGCAGGAGCAACCCCATACACACCGCCAATCCAATAGGGCACATACACTCATACATTCATACACAATGGCATTTAACCTAACATGCATGTCTTTGAAATGAACGAGGGAATCAGAGTATCCAGAGAAAACCCACACAAGAACTGGGTGGACATGAAGATATTTCAGTTTAATTTAATTGTCCAAAAAATCTGTTATGAAATTACTTTTTCTATACTGACCTATCCTGACCCAGAGGAGCATGGGTCCCCATGTGAGCCAGGATCCTCACAAGGCTTTTTCTTATTGGTCTCAGGGAGGATTTCTTTGCCCCTGTTGCCTCTGGCTTTTTATGTTTCTATACTTGCTTTGACATAGTGTGATTTATAAAAAGCATTAAACAAATAAAATTTGCACTTTAAAACAACTCACATAAAATGACCAAGTTGGATCACCTGTGCCCAAATAGCCTTAAGTTATTCCAAATGCTTTAGCAAATAACATGGACAAAATAAGAAGGTATGATGATTAGACATCAGCATACAGTTTATAGGCTTGTCTCTATTTTTTATTTAGCAATGATATATTTGTTTTACTCATTTCAAACAGAATAATTAAACTGCAAGTATGGTTTATTTTGTCTCTGTGTGGAGTGGGTTAACATTGATTGCTATCCAAGTACATTAGCCAAAAATCCTTAGAGCTTTAATGAGTGAGTTGCCAATCATCTGTAGTAGCAAGAGCTGCTACACAGAAACACACAGGAGAAAGATTTCTGTAGCTGAAATAAAATGTAAAAGGAAAATGAATGTAGAAAAAAAAGGATGCAAAATAAATGTTATTGCTTTGGGATAGAAATTTTCAAAGTTAGAAAGATATTAGTCTGGGAAACAGAGAAACGGAGACAAGCTAAATATGCATTACCTAGTTCCAAAATAAAACAAATAAATCGTCAAAAAAAATAGCCATACTGATTTATCATTCCAGCTGCCTGTCTCTGGTAATAACACTAATGCATGTTTACCTGTGCGTACTATTGCAGGTGCTTTCATATTGTTCCATAGCTAGGTGTATCTGTCCTGTGGGGTGGTTACCCCAATTTTTAGTGCTGCTTTCTCATTGTTTTTCCTACTACATCAAGAAAAAAATGCCTCCAATGTAACCATACTTATGTGGAGAGTAAGAAAAACAAAGACAGGAAGACAGGGACCAAAAGAGGTTCGGGACTAGGGGAGGGAAAAAAATCATGGTTTGATCAGTTGGCGCCGGCTCAAGACAGCAACTCTGCAATGCTAATTAACTCTGGATGCAAGAAGATAATGCTGAGGAGTAATCCTCCCTTGCTCACTCACAGCTATACTACAAAACGATGTAACTAAATATAAAACACATGGATAAAAAGATGAATAAGGTATGTAAAGCTAATTACTTAATTTAATCTCACTAGCTATTGCTGTTTTCCTGTTTCTGAGTAGTTCTCTTCCCACAGTGTAATAATGCAATCCTCCATGCTCTTCTCCCTTATCCTGAATATTGGGGGCATTAACATTAGAAGCCAGCAGCTTCTGAATCGGGCCATGCTGTTAAAGGCAGATGGGACCAGCTTGCATGGAGAGGATTATTATTATGGGTCTAAACTAGCTTGGGGACAATACATAGACAGCAGCAATGTTTACCTCTGGAAGTCTTACTGAGACTATCCTCAAGAAAAAAATGCCTCCAACTACAGTAGGCCACATGCAGTTATGACATGTATGCTGCAAGCCTTGGAGCTTCTCGGTAAACAGCAATACAATTAACTAAACGAATTAGTGAAGTTCATATTGTGACTGCTGACAGATTTCAATTTTTTTTAGAAAGGAAGCAAACAAGAACAGAATTATGTTCTTATACAACTTGGTGTATTCTTGTTAAATTAATTGCATTTATTTGAGATTAATTTCATTTAATTTAATGATGCATATTAGCTACATTTTGATAGTATGACTATAACTTGTTGGTTTAGATGTACCTTTGCAACATAGTCCACTTGATATTTTACTATGGAAGAGCAAGGAGAATTCATTTGTATTTATTAGCATTATGTCAGCATTGATGGCTATATACATGACAGGAGCAATGTTAAATGAGCTTAATTTTAAATTAATTATAGAAAGAGGAAACAGAACAACCAATTCATAGCTAACTCAGTAGTAATCATAAGCAATACGTCACCAGGAAATAAAACATACCATAGAGTAAAGAAATGTGGCTTGAAATCTTGTAGTTTACCGCTTTCAAATAAGCAATTAAATGAGATCGAAGACTTCCCCTAGCTATCAAATGCACAATTAAATAAGTCTTGAACTCTCTCTGGCCAAAATAACTGCACAAAAACTTAATTGCTCAGATAATTTTTGGCTCAGAAAAGAATTCTGTAGTGGCTCAAGTGAGTGTGCCATTATCACACACAATGCCAGACCCACACATGCCTCCTTACATGCATATTCAGTTTGAGGCTTGATATATGCTAATTAATGCATACAATGCAGATTACAAGTGGGCCAGTTATCAGGCCTCAACTCTTCAGTGAGCGGTTTGTTCCCAAACAAACTAACAAGGAATAACAAATAACTGAAGTCATATGCCTGGATAGTGATATGCCACAAAGCAACAGTCACAGTCACAAATACATTAATGATTACAGTAAGCTCCTCTTGGGCTAGGTGGGAGAGACAGTGTGCACTGCATGCAGAAATAAGCTCGCCCAATAAACTACAACAACCCATTCAAAGACAGATCACTACTTCAATTTGATTCATATTCACAAGGGTGCAGAAATAGACTGCCATGGGTTAAAAAAGCACAGGGGAAATAGTAGAATGTAATAAAGAGTTTGAAACTAGCCATTAGAAGATGAATCATAGAGCTATAAGTATGAATAAATTTATTTAAAAGCCTACTCCACACTAGCTGGATGATGCTCAGGACACTCCTGGGGGTTACCAGGGCAAGTATGCATGGAAGTATGCCATATGTGCCTTTACAGAAATTAAAAAGCATAAAAAGATAAAAATGAACGGTGAATTACTGCTATAATGGTATAATTAATACCATGCAAAACTATAATGGTATAATTAATACCATGCAAAACAAGTCTAAAATACTTATATACTTTATATGGGTATAGTATCACCTATAGAGTTTATGAGGTGATTTGAAATTTTGAAGTGCAAATTTAGCATTTCAGAATATTTAGGACAAAATCTGTCATTGTAAAATTCTTACGGATCCACTGGGAATTCACTCAGAATATTCTGTGTGGCAGATACTGTTTGTGTCTACATGCTGCTATAGTCTGGAGAGCTTTGAATTCAATTACCTCCTAGATCTGTTGGGCATAGAGCCCAGACTATTGACTTATTGTCTTTGTTTCACTGTTAAAATGAAATTTTCTAAACGGAATTGGGCGACATCAATGGATGAAATGAAAAGTTTGGGAATATTTACTCCCAATAAATTTAAATTAAATTGAATATGCATTTAAAGCAAAACCAAAAGCAACGCATATTTTTTTTACCCTCTCTAAATCTGGTCAGGGTAATGGAGAAGGGTCTGGGGCCTTAGCCTGAAATCACTTGAGCAAGGCGAACCCTAAACACAGAACCTGTACAAATAACCATTTCTTAATCATATCAAACTTTATGGTGCAGGTACCACCCGGGATTTGAACCCAAACCCATAGGAACTGTTACCAGGAGCTATGCGTTCATATTCTCATTATTTGAATGTTAAAAATTCTTATTTTTTGGCTTTTGTAATGCAATATGACAAAGCAATGCTCATGCACACACACACTCTGCTGTACAACCAAGCTTTCTATACAGAGCTCAGCCTATTGTTATAATGACACATTTATAGATATCCATTCAAACATTTCATTATGTCAAACAATTCATTACAGTTTATTTGAACTGTCTTAGTAGATTTGATGCTGGAGCAGACTGCTGCCTAATAAACCTTGCATTAGTCTGTATTTGCAGTCACCATGTAATCATTATGATGGCTAGCATGAAATAAACTGCTAGTGGATACTGAGTTTCATTGCTACGTTCTTTAAGGTCCACACAAACCCTTAGCTATAAACACCCCACGCAAAAATACACCTAGCTGTTTGCTGTTCGTAGTTACCACAGTACCCTGCTGTCAATGTGACATGTCTGGAATGCTTTGGCCAATGTAACACGAGAATCAAACATCACAGAAACATTTTTCAATTGTCTAAACAGATTTTTCAAAAACAGATTGAGTGCCTGTTGCTTTATATGACAAAGAGTCACCATTCACAACCACCTGCACCCAACTGGGTGTGACAACTTGGCTGTAGTTTCACAATAGCATGGAAACTGTTGAGTGTGACCGCTGGTGGAATGATTACTTCTGAAGAAAACATATCAGTGCATCCATATATATTTGAACTACAGTCAGACCCTGAGCAAAAGGAGACTTAAGGATACACCAGGATGTTTTGGAATGGTTAGTTTTTATCTATGGCATTTAATTTCTTATTGTATGTTGGATAAGGGGACAACCCAGTGCTAGTTACTGGAAAATGTTATGTTGTGGTGGACACATATTTAAATTTTACTCCAGAATGTCCGGAGCTCTGATTGTGAAAATAGTTACTGGAAAGAAGGAGGGTTCAAGTTAGAGCAGGAAGAGTTCAGGTTATTACACTCTGTGAGTTAAGAGAGTTTGGATGGAGCTGGAGAGAAAACGAATAAAGCTAAGAATTCGTATGCTGATCCATGTATCCTTTTTTACCGGCTCCTACAATGTAGTATTTAAGTACCAATTATAAAAAACTATGCTTGGTGCATCATCCTGGACTCATCATCCCGGACCTGTGTGTCCTCACTATAAATTCTATTGATCATACAGAGAGCATACTATGGAGAGCTCACCTTTATGCAAATAATGTTAATAAATAAACACAAATAGGAGTAATGCAATAAATTACTGTTCCCTCCATCTTATGTTGTTTATGGCTCATCTTACACGTATATGTCACTTAATAACATGTTAAATATCAAACACTGAAGCATACAAGGCAGTTAATTACTAGAACAAATCACACACAACGTCTGAAACAAAGGTATTTAGTGTACCACCTGGTCCAGCAGTACTTAATGCTTGACAGTAGGAAAAACTAAATTTGTGCCAGTTAGATTTCACAGTAGTCCTATTAGAAAATGAACACATTATAGATGTCCTGGCAAACCTTCTCAAAGTTGAGGTCCAACAGTTCATTTACATAATATGTAATACAAACAAGAAAAGATTAAGTGTGCTATATTGGTAATGTAGTTTTTTTATTAGGTTAATGTACAGAGTGAGTCAAAAGTCACAGACAATTCACGTCATGGACTTTTCACAAAGGTTGTCAAAACCATTGTTAAGGTTTCTTCATGGGTAGCAGTGTTTGGACAACCGCTACGTGGCATGTGGTTCACAATACTGTTTTTTTCTGAGTTTGGCTATATGCAACAGTGCTGTGTGGAGTTGGTGGTCTTTTTGGGTGTCGGTTGTTGAAGTCTGTGGTAACGATTTGTAAGCTGCGTTCCCCAGAAACTCCATCTTCAGCTAACTGTGATGAACAACAAAAGTTTGGCAATCTTCTTGAACCACAATAGTTTTTGCACATATGATTGCGGCAGTGGATTTCTAAGACCATTTTCTTTGATATATGACCACCTTCCCATTGGAAAAACTTGCCTTTGAGCCAATATGGTGGCCATGTTCCAGACATAACCTAAAAGATAAGCTCGCCCATTCCTTGCTATGGTATTTAGATATGTATTTTCTAGATATGTGTTTCTGAAATAAAAGGGTATCCTGCGTCTTTTGACTCAACCTCTATTAGACAGACCATTTAAAAATTTACATTATTTATTTCTTGCTTGTTGTATAAAGGCTGTATGCACAATTCTTTTTTTAATCTTAATCTGCTTTTACTGACTTTACTGTTGACTAATCTGGTCCAGTGCATCGTCCTGTGCCACCCTCCACTACTAACTTCACAGGGTTCTATGTACATATGTACATCCAGGTACATGCCTTCAAAAGGTGTCAGGCTGAAAATTTTTAACTGCATCGTCTGGAAAAAGAAAAAAGAATAAGCACTTCATATTATTCTTTTGTTCATGATTGCAATTCATAAGTTTAAATTTAAGCAACATGATACACTATATAAAATCATTTACTGTATTTAACCAGTAACTTTTCAAGTTTAATAATATAGGCACCAATGGCATATAATGTATCTGAATGTTGGATTTTCCCCAGCAGGAGTAATAGGCTGACTATTTCACTTTATGGAGAACAGACAATGCCGGCACTACAGTCATTGCTGCATGTCCCACTGACACACAGAGCATACCTCAAATAGCTCCAGCAGGCTGTTATAATGAACAAGCTTATGGTGATGTCTTATGTAAAGCACTGAAAGATTCCATTCTGTTAGAACAACAAAAATGTGACTAAAATTGTCTTCCATATTGCTAGAGCCAAGAATAGTAATCTGATCCAACTGATTATTAAAATGCTCAGGTTAAATACTGAGTAACTTACGTCATTCTGCTGACTCAATCAATGCTGTAACACAGTCTGTCAAACATAATGTGAATCTCAGATGCTCAAAGATGATCTTCCAGCTCTTATCAAGGTCTCTTCCATGGTCTCATTGTTTGGTGATGACGTTAGACATGAAGCTGTGACGAAAAACAACTGAGAAAACAAACACCAACATCATTGCAGGACACCATTTCATGAATGCCTATTATATAAAAAACATTCCATTTCCAGTTACTCATAGGGTTCAAATAAAAAATAATTACAATTCAGAAAAACTACAGAATAAATAACATGTAATACAACAACTGTAGATCAACAAACCTATGCTTTAAAGTGAGGCTCAAGAGTTTTGATAGAAAGCTGTTTGCCAAGTATGCATCTCTCCGGTGAGTCAGTAAAGAAGGCCACGTTATGTTCCCTAAACAACAAGAGCAGTAAAAAAAATAATGCATAAGGTTTTTCCCTCAAGGCCACAAAAATCAATTAAACTCTGCAAACATAACAAAAGAAATCATTCTAATTATGAAGGAATTCATATCTCAAAAATCATTGCAAACGTATCATTGTAACACAGAATAAAAGCTAATGCCTATTTCAGAAGAATTTTAAGTTACTCCATTAGAGTTGTATGGTTTTACACTAAGATTCACACCTATAGTTTATAGCAGGAATTATGACCTAGGTTGTGCAACCTATAGTTTAAAATAAGAACAATGACAGAAAGAATAGTTATAGAACACATCGAAATCTGCTGTCCATTGGCATATACTGTGTTTATGATATTTCCAGAGATGAATAATACACAGAAAAGCACAACATAGATATAGAATTCTTTCTTATCAAATCAATTCATAAGCCACACAAGTACACTATAATAGGATACTTTGAAAAGGAAACACAGATTGACCGAAACAATCTATAAAAAATAAGCTAAGATAGGAAATTTCCACAAGATAGGAATAAATGGTTTGAACAACGGTCCAGAAGCTTAAATGTACAGTCCATCAGGACAGGTGCCAGAATGAGTGCCTTCAAATCCACACCCATTCTCCATTTTTCCTTTCAGACAGTCCACTAATTCACTATTAGTACTAACATTAATGTGGATCAATAATACATAATAAATAACACAACAACAACAACAACAACAACAACAACAACAATAATAATAATAATAATAATAAGATCTAAAGTATTGGCTCAACAGTTATTCAACAGTATTTGCTAAACTTGAACAAATAATTTTTTTAATACTTACATTTCCCCTTATCTGCAGTTCTTCCATGGAAAGTTGGTAAAGTTGCCAGTTCAGTGATGTACCAACCAAGGCTGAAAAAGCTGTCACAATACAGAGTTGTTTCCAGACACACACAGGTCTTTGCAGACTGTAGGTTTTTGCCATTAAAACAATCTTTACCCACTCAGCTCTTCTGTCCTCTGTGGCTGAGAGCCAATGTAGCGATTTGTGCTGGTCTGAGCAACCAAAAAACACAGTTCCTTTGCTTAGCTCTTAGCTTCTACACTGCTCATAAAAATTAGAAGATATTTCAAAATAAATATGAAGCGATTTGATTTTATTTCAGTTACCAAGATCATCAGAAAAGCAAATAAAGGAAAAGAAAGGTGTTCGCTGTTCAGGCAGAATAGCAAAATGTTAAACTGGATGAAAGTGGTACAAATTGACTGTTCAGTAGGGTGTATGATCACCCAAGAGTGCCAAAACACACTGACAGTAATGTGGCATTGACAGGATCAGATTGTCCAGCAGATTCTTTTCATATTCATTTTGAAATATCCCCTAATTTTTGTGAGTAGTGTATTTACTCATCGGTTGGCGAAAACAAAGTGGTGCCCTATCGCAACTGCCCCATTTGTACTTCTCAAAGTGAAGAAATTACTTATATGAGTGGCAGGATTATTTTCATAAGCTGGTTTGTGACGTACAAAAATCCAGCCAAATATTAATCTAAACAGCTTGTTGATGTTTTCAGAACTAGGCATCCCACAAAGAATTACTGGGTTATTGGAATTATTGATTGATAGGCACCCTAGATACCCAAATATATTTGCACAAGCACTGAAAAACTGTATAAAATACATCCAATAATACAGACAATTGTACAGTACAATACGATTTATGACATACAGCTCTATACCAATAATGGTAGATTGTACAATTTTTTTTACATTTGGTCAATGTACAGCTAATACCTGACTAGTCCAGTGGCAGCTAATGGATTTTAAAATAGGGGAAGCGCATGGTTACGTATGATAATTTCATTTTACTGGCTAGCCACAGTACAACCAGAGCATATGGATCCTTACAGCCCTGCAGTGGTGTTGTTCGTTTAATTGATTAAAACAAAGTGATTTTACATAAATAGGCTACCGCTTGTTTTAATTTGGTTTAACTGTAAATTTTGTAAATAAAGTCAAATTAATTAAGCACTTACTGGTGCTGATTTAATGAAGTTTAAGTCCTAAATTTAGTTAAGAGGTCGATCATCAACATAAATCAAGCTATGGGTGGCCCAAACAAAAAAAGTCCAATAAAAGCCAAGATGTTTTTGCTGTGTAAACTGCACTCGCCCACACTCCATTCACTGCCACTGAACCCCTCTGTATAAGACTAAATATGACACAATCAAAGCCATTCATATAATTAGTGTTAGTGTTATCCCTTTTAGTCTTATTAACGCATATGTTTACACCATATACTCCAAGAGAGGCACAAGCTTCAATGAGTGTCTGTAAAGTTTGTGTCTTTACAGCAGACTATGCACACTGCGCTGTGCAAGTACAACAGCATGATGTCATTGATTAATTACTCATCTAAAGAGTTTGGTCATAAAAATTATAGACATAGATTAGTTGTAGGCAGTATATATTGTGGTTCAAAGCACATTTAATTGCTAGATGGAAGAGGATAATTCTTAGTTCAGATACTGCGCAATAAAGTAGTAATTGTGATCATGTGTTTTGGCTTCCACGATTAATTAAACACTAATCTTCTGGGTTACTGGTAGGCTTTGCTGACGTGTAAGTTTTTAACTCATTGCCATTCATTACCGAAATGTTTTTCATTATATTTGCAGTCTTACTGCCTTTTTTTAAACTCACGATCATTTTTATAATTTGGAATAATTATTAAATTAATTAAAACCACTGTCTTGTTTAATTTGTAGATTTGTGGTTATTATGAAAAAGCTTGTTTCTGTTCATCCACAGTATATAGTCCAATAATTATTTACTTTCTAAACTGTTTTAATAAATAACTATAAACATCATTCTAATAAATAAAATTGGTTATTTTGGGTATTATTATAAAAAACTACCCAGATACAAGAACAGTTTTTTAGCTTGCCAATCAAGTGCAATGCTGAGAGCTCTTTGAATGCCATGGACTTTAACTATGACGTACAGGCCGTCTCACACTTACACACATCTAAGTGTACACTTGAGGTTAACATACACAAGTAGCTCTTGCTTACTGAATTACTTCCCACAAAGTACGACACGCAGATGCTTTTTTACAAGAAAATTCGGGAAACCAAGGCAGTGATTTTCTCAGAACTCTCAGAATTGCCCATCTACATAAATCAGTCTTTTATGCAGCACTTTCTTGGGAAAGCATAGGCAATTATTCTTAATGATGTATAATTGTACATAGTGTACACTGCAGCAGTAAAATTCAAAACTGCAAATGCAGTATCTACCATATACAACAAACTCTGGTGTTTTTTTCACCAAAAAATATAAGAAACCAAGACAATGATTTTGAAGTCTCTCAGAACTGGCCATCTACATAAATCAGTCTCTTGTGTAACACTGTTCTAGCATAGCGTATGCAATTATACTTAATGATGCATAATTATAAATAGTGTATAGTGCAGCACACAAATTCCTTATGGAGACCACTGTCAAAGATGCAAATGTGATGCATTCCTTTATAAGTCTAAGGCATACTAACGGAGCCAAACTGTACATACTAAACCACCTAGTGTTAACTTCTCCAGAAACAGTTTTTTTAAATGAATACACTTCTGTGTATTCACAATTCTGCTCCATTCATTTTGATATATATGACAACTCACATTGTTTTATGGGCATTTTCATAAGGAAATGTTACTCTTCACGTTCATATAAATACAAAGTTTAACCACATCATTTACACGTATAATTTTCCCTAGGATCCCTTGTAGGATCACTGAGGCAATCACTGAGACATCTAAAATATAAATGACCACACATCTCAATCTTCTCTGCCCTTTACCTTCTTCTTTCGATCACGCTCTTTCATGTCCACTGAGCCCATAACTCACCATAAAATGTGAATAACACGCATACACTCTATTGTACCTACAAATGTATTTCCTCATTTAATTTTAGATTCTTCTTCTGACTGGTTCTACAGCATGAGAGCTGCTGGAGGCACAACTTCATCAACTTTTACCCCTCTAGCCTGAAATAGCCGTTTTTTTTGTACTTTCCTTGACAGCAGGATCTACCACTGCCACACTGATATCAGCAACAGAGAGGCAGAGGTTGCGCCTTGCAGGAAACAGCTTCTGCTGCCTGTATCCATCAGAGACAGATCTGGTGAGCGCAGGGATATTAACTCTGACACCCAACTATCCCAGACGGCAGGTGTGTTAACCATCAGGTCAATCACTGACACACATACATGTGAGAATGTCAAGCCCCAAGTAATTTTACTAAGTTTTAGTAATGAAATGTGCACTTTTACAATTCCAAAAAATATCAAACCACAATGATACATCTCTTACTCTCTCTCTCTCACACACACACACACACATACACATACACATACCCATACACATACACACACACACACTTCTCATCAGCAAGCACTGCAGGAAAGGACTGTGGATTCACACTGTGCACTGTGGGAATCTGCTGCATCTTTCTGAAGCCACAGGCAGAGTACACATCATCGTGTCCTGTTTTATGACTCAAAATGCACACACACACACACACACACTGGAGATGCCACAGACATACACTCAGTAGCACTCATATTACCTGTCTCATGCATACACAAACCCATGCACACTTTGTGTTGCACCTAATCACTTTACAACACGAACGCTTATGTATGCTCTGTTACATTTATGCTCAGATCTGTTTTTCTATTGAACTTGCTCATCGTCTGTGTAAAGAAAAATGTGTGTGCTGGTTACCTGTGGCTGCGGCTCTTGCCATAAGGATCAGCCTCCGCGTGATCGGCGTCTCGGTGTTGAGCCTGGAGGAAGAGAGAGAACAGCGCTTGGCCAGTCCTCTGTCTCCACGACAACGCCCGGAAGATGCCACACCTCCCAGCGCACGCTGCTTAAGAACAATAAGACTTTATGCCCTCCCTCTCTATGTGTGTTTCTCTTTTATTCTTTCTATCCGCTGCTCCTTCAACTGAAGTGGATGCTCACCCAGAGAACCTCATGTGTGACGTCTTGCTGAACGCACAGGACGACGAGCAAAGTAGTACTGGGATTTTGCAGGTGAGTATGTGAGGGGGCTAGACTGAGTTTCAAAGGGGAACAAGGCACTTTTCATGTGTATGACGCACACCAGAGTCAGAGAGGGATTGTGTGTGTGTGTGTGAGAGAGGGAGAGAGAGAGAGAGAGAGAGACAGGGAGATGGAGAGGATGGGGTCGTCATGGAGATACTCAGGCATGAAAGGGAAATAGGGTGAATGACTGAGGGGAAAGGCAAAAGATAGGTACCTAGCAAATGCTCAACCCCACTAATATATACCGAGACATAAAAAATAAATATTTTTTTTTTCAATATTGAAGAAAACTCTTTCAAATGTATTCCCTCCTCACCTTATATTTGGTTATTCATATACGTGCTTCTTTTTTCTCTTTAAAATTATTACAGATGCTAGCCCTACAGCATATGCCTCAGTGAACTATCTCAAAATAGCTACAGCCAAACACCCTAAAGCTGCCTCCTTCTCTCAGATTACAAAGACTTCAACACGATCCCCAGCAGTGACGCAACATGGTCTCTAATACTTTTATAACGAGTACTGAGAAGCAGCACAATTTAAACTGCAGTATAACATGCACATTCACAGCTACATTTCATTGTGTTAACTAAGGTTGTCTAAATCAACATTGTGTTGCTATAGGTATATTGGGTACGGACACAGGCTTTAGCCCAAACGTCAGGCGTTCCAATCCCATACAATATACAATAAACTGCAAAACTACACCACCCTTTCTCAAGAACGATCTCTGAGTGTGAATTATGCCCTGATCAAAAGGGCCAGTGTTCTGGAGAGGGTGCTTTTTAACTTTGTATTTCATCAATGAAAGTCTTTTTCAGTCTAGGGTTCAAATTAATTGCTGTCTAGGAAATCATCCTTAAATGTTTGGTATATATTTGGAGTTCTGAAAGGAGGATTCAAGATTGGTCATCACAATAAAACATTGTTTACACTGGAAAAATGCATTAGTGTTGATAAAATACCTAAAGTCAGTTTATGTGTACCCCTGAGTCTTCCATAATACATTGCAACATTATTTCATTATTTTTGTGACAATACTAATTTGAAACTGCCTCAGGACCTGTACAACCTGCAACATTTGCTGCAAATAATGCTTATTGAAATTTTATTTACCTATTTTCATCAACAGACGGAATGGGAGGAAAGGGTTGCGGCAGGACCAGAGCCCATCCAGAAAACATTCAATGCTATGCATGAACAACAAGGTCTATAACAAAGAGCAATTTAGTTTCACAAGTCATAATTCAGACCACAACTGCTGGTTTTGGGTCTAAGTTATGTAGACCCAATGATGAGATCTTTACGTTTTAAAATCCTGACTTCAGTGAAGCAGATCTTTTTAGCAGAAGAAGAGAAAACCACCTGGTGTTCCTATATCTTATTTTCAGTACTCCAAAATGTCTAGAGGGTTTAAAAGGAATGGTTAAAATATGTAAAGAAAGTGAGAACTGTCAGTAATGTAGATTTCTTGTGACAGCAGCAACATGCTGTTTCCATCTTCTGTCACATTCGGGCTGATCTGACCTTTGAGAAATAAAATGTAATGTGTGTGCAGGCAGAGCTCAGAGGTGAAATCAAATGGAGTGTACGCAGAGTGCCATTAACGAAATAATCTTTACAAATTCACCACTGACACCTGAGCTGGATGATTATCCAGCAGGACTAATGCAGGAACCAAAGAACAAAATACGCAAAGTGGCAACTGTAGCATGCATCTTGAGCTAGTGTCTACACGTTTGTGTGCTAACTATAATGAAGTATAAAGTTATAGTGGGTTGGACAGAAGAGTACACTGGTTCAACGTAAGAACTGGGAAAGTGGAGAAATGGAGATGAGGAAATTAGACGGCACTGGAAGTGGAAAGTTTGACACAACCACAAAATCTCCAGGTGGCACATGAAGTCTGTCAGCCTTGAACCAACACCTGCTAATTAAACTCTTATTTACTGAACGATACCAGTCAAAAATGTATATAATATTTCATTATGGGATATTTCATTTTGAAGTATCCCCTCATTTTTGTGAGCAGTATATTACTGTGCTATTCTGATCTAAACATCGTAGGTATATAAATGATCTGAGTATTTTTTTTTGCATGTACAAACAGAGTTGTTGTCAAAATATAAGCTTTCATATTTTAGCAATAATTTTCCAAAATTCACAGGGTGAAGAAGTCTTGATAAACCAAATTAACTTGCTAACTTGATAAACAAATTATTTTATTTATGCTAATGAGTCTTTGTTCATTGTTTAAATGCTGGATTGATTTGCACGGTTAGGGAATGTTTGTATAAAAGTATTTGCTTACAAAAATTAGTCTTATTCTATGTGACAAGGGAGTGGTCTGCAGGGCCCACTTTGCTTGAGCATTTTGCAGAACATCTAGCCTCGGAGCAATTAATAGGAAATTAGTGATATTGTTGCTGGGATTTTTAGGACCAGGTCCCTTCTCTCTCTCTCTCTCTCTCTCTCTCTCCTTACATGGGCCCTCATTCACCAGTCAGTTGCCATGGGAAACCATCGGGCCACGTCAAAAAGAAGACTCGAGGGATTCCAGTTAGTGAGGGGTGTGTGCACATTCTCAGCGCAGACAGAATGGGACAGAATGGTAAGGTGCAAGCAGCAAAAAAGCCATATTTCCGCATATATATCAGCATTAGAAACAACCGAGATTGAACTGAAGCACCTGAACAACAAGCACAAAGTAGAGTCAATGTATAGGCTGGGGAATGAACTGAGAATGCAAAGAAGTCATCGGGCCAAACAATGCCAGTGGGAATTCAACCTCCTCCACTAGTCTGCCTGTGCCAACAGTCCTAATTAGGCTAAATTAGGGTAGTGTGTGTGCCTGACAGACTTTAAAACCTAATTTTAAGTATTGTGCTTGGAAATAAGTGATGCAAATTTATAATTCATTAAAAGTAGTCTTTAACTCCCTGCTGCTAGTTTCCAGAGTCTGTCTTATTTCCTTTAGAGGTTCAGCCTGGGATGCCATAGCTATGTTTTGTTAAAGTGATATTTGCATTAAATGCTAATTACTGATATTATGTGGAAACCCACAGACATTAATTCAAGGTGCACTTAAGGACTAAATAATACTCTGAAATGAAATGTACTCACTGATCACCTCATGAGGCATACCTCCTTGTTTCTACACTCACTGTACACAGCAGCAGTCATTTTTATTAAGTGGACTATTTTTAGTCCAGCAGTGACACTGAGGTGTAAAAAACTCACTTTTGGGTCTGATCCACTCATATCAGCACAACACACACTAACTAGCACACCACCACAGCATCAGTGTTTACTGCAGTGGTGAGAAAATCCACAACCCAAATAATACCTGATCTGTGGTGCTTATGAGGGGTTGTGAGCAATAGAAACCTGAGTAACAGAGGCTAACAAAGTATGCAGACTGTATCAGACTGTAATTACAGTCAAACTACAAAGTGCATCTATATGGTAAGTGGAACTGATAAAATGGACAATGAGTGTGGAAACAAGGAGGTGTATCTAATAAAGTGATCGGTAAGTTCTTGCTTCTACCCAATGAAATAAAAATGGCGCTTTATGCCATGTTCTACACAGTGAAATAAAACAAACTGAAGCTACAGACAGGCCGAGCACTGGAATGTATTTTGCAGGATTTGTGGCTTCCTAGATTTCTCAGCCTGTCAGTTACAGAGGTGCAGTGGACCTTCTAACGCTGCCGAAAAGGAGTCCATTAAAATGTCAGATCACTCACAAGCAGGCATTCTACCAGGCTGCTTTTATGTGTATTGACTTTGAGACAGTTAAAAGATGGGAAATAATGCTTCCATCTAGTGGCTATACAAATCTTCCCATACTATACAATAAATGTAACCAAGGGGGAAAATTCTGCCAGTAAATTGTGAAAGACCATTTTCTACTTTTTAAAGCATTTTAAAGCTTTCATAAATGTGCTGTACTTATTTTGGACTCTAGCATCCTGAATAGCAATAGTAGTGAACATTGTGGGAAGATAACATCAGTGCGGTGACACCTAAACAACCCTTTTCACCCAACCCTTTTCACCTGTGTTGTGTTTTACAATTACCTGTTTTGGACACAAGTGCTATCTACTGAGTCTAGATAGTCACCTTAAATAATGTGTTATAAAATAGAATAAGTGAAGTAAGTGATTGGAAATGATAATACTCTACAGTTTGATTTATGCAACCAGAAAGACATGCCTAGAGTGCATCATTGCTGATGCTAAAGCTGTGGTTTATCACCACGATGGAGGAAGACTTGTTTACTGCCGTAACACACCTAATGAACACGCATTTTTTTACAATGAGGCTGTGCATATACACTGACAAAAATTAGAGGATATTTAATTACGGGAGATTTCATTTTGTGAGCAGTATAGCTGAAACAGATCGAATCTGGCACGTCTTAAAATACAGCTTTCTATACACAATTTTATAATAATAAATATCAGGACTTAATTATTAAAGCTAACATCAGGGAAAGCACAACACTTAACTGTTATTTATTGATCAAAACTTTAGCCAATATGCAAAGCTTTGTGTTGAAAGAACAGGTTCAGTTGGCCATCGCAATTCTTAAAAGATGCTGCTAATAAAACCCAGATAACAGATTAGCAAGAGAACCATTTCTATTAAAGCAGAGCTTTTGCAATGTGATGGTCTTAAATCCTACGCAGGGGTGTTTACTTGTCATACCTGGGCACACATAATTTAGAGGGGCACAGCTGTACCCCTGTGCTTGCCAGTCAGTTATAGGGGCACAACTGTGCATACAAATATGCCTGTTAAATACTAAGTAGATGAAGTGATTTAACACTAAAGTGGGAGTTACTTTGCTATGAATGAGAAATGAAGAACACATTAGGACCAAATAATAGTTTAGTAATTACAAAAATGTTGTGAATGCAAGAGCAAAGTGGATCTGATGACACCACTGTTCCAAAAAAAGCATTCTTGATAACTTACTTATGGATATAATATTATTATATAAATTATACATTTATTATGGATAATAACTCCATAATTTCTGCAAAACACAAGAGCTACATTTGAAGGTCTGTGGGCTTTAGCTAGTATGTTTAAACTTGCAATGACTAACAGAACAAGTGCTGCTTTTAATGGGTAAGTACGTTCTCTCTAAAATGTTGGATTAGCCAGTTGAATTAATTGCTGGGTTACATATATCCAGTGGCAATTTGAGTAAACTTACTTAATACGAAGTTTAACTTAGCACTTTGGTTTATTTGCTACTAGAGCATTAGCACACTTTTTTGGGTGGTCGGCAAATTTGAATTCTTCAACCTATGCCTGAACACTTCATGAAGAGGACATTTATTTAGTAAGGTTTGTGCAGGTTTCAACAAATTCATTTAAAGACTTGCTAAGCCCGTGTTAAGACCATTTTGAAAGCAATTCCAAGTCCCATTTTCATGTCCATAGTGGTTAAAAAAATATGTAGGGCTCGTTAATAAGCCAAACGTTTGGGACCCAAGGTACAGTGCATCCGGAAAGTATTCACAGCGCTTCACTTTTTCCACATTTTGTTACGTTACAGCCGTATTCCAAAT
>JAVSBV010000097.1:7746327-7780677 GCA_033117975.1 Parotocinclus spilosoma
AGGTGGTTCTACAAAGTATTAAGCAAAGGCTGTGAATACTTATGTAAATATGATTTCTTTGTTTTTTATTTTTAATAAATTTTCAAAGCTCTCATGAAAACTTTTTTCACATGGTCATAAAAGATTAATTTAATACAATTTGGAATAAGGCTGTAACGTAACAAAATGTGAAAAAAGTAAAGCGCTGTAAATACTTTCCGGATGCACTATAAGTTAATATCATTTACCCTTACATGAAAGTCCTGTTCATTTGTTAGCTTGGGGTGAGATATAAGGACATAATATGCATAGAGCAGCTATAATAGCTGTATGCTAGTAGGGAGTTGGTGAGTAATTGGACAGTGATCATTTGGCCTTTTAGATTGCAGCATCTGAGAAGACTCTTGAGGACCACAGAAATGACATCTGATTTGATGAATGTGCCAGTGAAGAAGGCTTTTGGGAGTAAGGGCTATAAGTATGGAAATATGAACTGATGTTTTCCAGTATTCAAGGTCAGGACGGTCTCTTTCTTGGTGATTATATGTACTGAAGGACAGTTAACAGAAGACTGGCAACAACAAATATGAAGACAATCTAACTGCATGTTTTATGTATGTTTGTTGTCAGTTGTGACAAAGTAAACTGTGGTCTGTAAAAAAACATATTATGTTTGTGTGTGCATTATACTCACATATTTACCCCCTAACTCACACTTGACAAACATTCGAGCATCTACACCCCCCCCCCCTTAGCTGATTGGTTGTACTGTTAATCTCAAATATATTTTTAGGCAGCTATCCTCTGTGAGGGGTGGATACAGTGGGTCAGAGAACAGATATAAAACTGACCCTCTAAAACAGAGCACGAAAGTCTGTGTTGTACATAGAAGTCTGTGTTCTTCATTCATCATATCTGTCCCTGTATGTGATTTATTTGTCAATTAAGGAATAAAATACCTGCGCACCCAAGAGAAAACTACTTCAAAGTAAGATTTTTCATTTGTAATTTGGTCTTTTATATGTATTCAATGCTGTAAATTATGTTATTCTGTACATTTAAAAAAAATCTCAAATATAATATGTTTTACCTACATGTCTAGCTCATCTTTATTTGGGCATTACCTGAAATGCTATCAGAGGAATGTCAGATATCATGATACAGAAATTCTCATTCCCTTTTTCCAATCTGCCATGCCACACTGAGCCTGAAGAACCAGGTACAGAGCAGAAGCTCTATTATGGTGGCCAAAGACAAGATCCAAAACCAGCATCAAATTACCCAAACACTAACCCAAACCAAAACAATATAGACTTTACACATGAGGACACAGTACCTGCTCTCAATGACAAAGCAGTAGCAACTCACAACCAACCCAGCAAGTCTGACCTACACAGCACAGTGATGGTCAGCTCTGCAATTACCAAGTCAAATTCTGCAGGGAATGCCAAGATCAATGGTAAATCTCATATGAAATCTAAAAATGATGATGGAAATTCATCAGTAAAAGGTAGGAGTAAGCCCAAGACTTTGTTTGAGAAATGGGCAGATCTCCAATACGAAGAACAACGGCCAAGTACGAAACGCCAGCTTTCTGCAGAGAGTGCATTAAAGATTGTGAGTGTGAGCAAAAGGAGCACTCTGAGAAACAGTAAAGAGGCACTGAAGCCACTCTTATACACCAGTCCTGGTAAGCTGCCCAGGAAAGCCTGTCAGCCCATAAGCTCCTTTCAGAGGAAGCCAAGAAGACAGCTGTTCAGCAGCACTGGGGTCTTCCTCAAAGTGGACGCACATGCAATTAGCACAGGCAGGGAGGTAACACACAGACACACACACACACACACACACGCACACACGCACACACGCACACAAAGTTTGAATACACTGATGAATTTATATAGTATTATTGTGTTAAAAATATATGCAAATTAATTACATTACATTTTATTAGATTAAACATTTTTGTCATTACATACAATACAACGAAATACACTAAAACAATAAACAATAAACAGAAAGGGCAGAATGTACATTCGATACAGTATGTACAGAATATATGTGGCGGTATGGACAATATACATGTGAATATATTACAGAGGTATTGTAAACTACTGTAGAATAAAAATATAAATATATTATGGAGTGTAAACTGTATATAAATGCTATAGACATAATAAACAGATCAGGTCGGTAGTCATTAACGCACGGTTGGACGTTGTTTCTGTACTGGTGTATGATGGATGTGGATTTGAAGCATGTTGGCACAGCTGCCTGGTCGAGGGACAGGTTGAAGATATCCATGAAAGCTCCAGTGAGCTGCTAACACATTTAGAATAGAATTTTTACCGATTCACACAAGTAAAATTGTTTAAAATAGCTTGATCGATATTACTTTCACTTCAGATTAATTAAGTCAAAAGCTAAAAAAATGAACAGTTATGGTTTTGCTTGTAATTCAAAGTGTATACACTAAAGCAGGTTTAATAGTACTGCCTAATTAATCCATGCATTGTATATGTTCGCTGGTCTTCTGTGTATTTTAGCTTAAGGAGCAGGGAGTGTTCTCAGCTCAGAGCATTGCCCGAGCAATTACGGAGGGGGCCAGAGATGAGCTGGAAAAAATCAGGGCCATATGGGTCTGGCTCTGCCATAATATTGGTAAGTATATACTCTCCTGAACATAAAAATACGCCAAACCCAAAATGGCATGTCTTATCAAAAAAACATCACTAGCAAAATAATTGTTATGGGAGAGCTTTTGTGATTTGAATCCTTAAGTCCTACTGGGATCTCAGAGCAGCTGTAGTGTTCTCATCTGAGCAACAGTGGGTTGATGGGCATACACTACCTACCTTTTTGCACAAACTTTTTTTATGGTTATAGGATTAAGTAACTAAATCATTTTCTGGAGGTCTAGCAGTGCACAGAGAGAGGCACAGGACATTTTTTCACAGAGGAAATAAGGATATTATACACCATTAGAAGGAGACCACTGAAAAACGTAAGCAGCAGAGCACAGAGAGACACAGAGAAAGTGATTATGCCTTTCATGTGTAGACAGCCACTTTCATCTACCAATTAACCAGCAAACTATGTCGGTCTTTCATCGGCCTTCCCAGACTAAAGCAGTCAAAAATAACCAACACATTATTGTATCTCAGTCATCACAAGTTGATGGACTGGTGAAAAAAACCCACCAAGTATTTAAAAACATATTACCACATAAAAATGTTTGTGCTTGTGTTTAGAGTATGATTTGGAGGGGTACTTGGGTCTTACCCCAAAGCTCAGTACTCCAGAGGAAGTCATCAAGGAGGGACGAGGTGTGTGTAGCGGCTTTTCAAGCGTCTGCCTGGAAATGTGCAGGTGACAAATACATTCACAGTGGATATAACCTCAAGGGGCAAAACATTTGTCACCTTGAAACATACCTAATAATGTGTAATACCTCCACAAACACAATTAACAGCTTTGATTTGATTTAACATAGATTAGACAAGATTCTGGATGTAGGTGACAGCCAGCCATTCTTCCCCTGAACATCTTACTCATTGTTCCACATAGTCCCACATATTTTCAAGAGGATTTACATCCCATTTTACGGAGCAGTCCAGATGACCAGTCATAATTGCTGCCCTGCAATCTTCTACTACAGGGATACAAATGTTATGATCCTCAGTAAGATAATGAGCAAAAAAGCAAAACCTGGTTGTCGAACAGCTCAATATAGGCATTTTGGTTCAAATTTGCTGATACCTCAATAAAAGTAACCAGTTTCTGCATAAATAAGACATTTCATGATCATCACAAAGCCTCATCTAGCTTAAAACACAAACAATTTCACATAGCATCATTCACTTTAGGGAAAAATTTTATTATTTTAACTAGATAACATATTTAACATATATCACAATGAGGCATTCTTTTTGTCTTTTCAGCCACTGTAACTGCACAAATTAATGAGCAGAATTGAGCAAAGGAATCTTGCGTGCCACTCTGCTCCATATGTTAATGTTCATAATATTCAGTGTCCTAGAGTGTTTTTTCATTAATTTGTTTGTAAAAAAACTTCTAGTACAACTCTTACCAATTCTTTCGAGAAGTTCCTGTAAGGTGGGATTTTTGCCGCTGCTGGTAGATCCATATGACCACATGCTTATAGACACTATAGCCTATGGCACACCCATATGCAATGGGTGAATTTTCTACTACCTTGAACATGCAAGGTGACTATTAAATAAAAGTAAAAAATAAATAAAATAATAATAATTAAAGTGATTATTACAGTGACTCATTATCGTTTGTCTGGACACTCAAATTATTGTGTATTTACTCCAAATACTGTCATATAGGCCATGTCTTACACTTAATGTAATGAACACTTCTTTAGTGACCACTTATGTTCGGTTGACATATACAAGACATTCTGCAGAATGGGTGGCATTTGATTATAGATTGATTGATTATTTAACTTTTAAAAATTAAACTTTTTCAACACTGACTCTAATAACACATATTTCATAACTAATCATAATGAATATTGGTCAATATCAGGAAACCTTATTTTATTTTTACATTGCTTTTACAATTACGGTTTCTTGTAGTTTGCAGAACAAAATTAGCAAATACATAAAATGTAGCCACATGCCATCCATACTAATAGTGTCAGGACACTGAGCACACAATAATTTACCCAAAAAATATGTTATGCATTTTTACACCGAACAAATAACATCTAAAAATAATTTCAGGATAGTAGGTTGAGATTGACATTGTTAGTCATAGTTACAATATGATCAAACATACAGGAAAAAATAATAGAGCATTTTTATAACATTTCTGAAGGAGTTTTTATATTTCATTATAGTGTAATGCTAGAGACCAGGAATAGATAACAAATGTCAGTAACAGTAATGTTTTAAATTATATACCTTACAATTGCATTTGTTTTATTGTGCAGATACGTTTCTTAACACTAAAACAGTTTATATTATTTTATATTAATTATATTATATATAATTATATATAATTATATTAATTACCTACATCCCCAAAGCAGAAAAAGTTAGCCCAGTACGGAAAATGCAAATATAACATATAACATTAAATATAATATATAATATAAAATAATATAACAAGTACTTTAACTTTTATTTCATAGTAGACAGTATGAACCCAGTATGTTCCTTAAAGAAATAACTGGAGATTTCCATATTTCAGTCCTAACTTTTTCTGAACTTGTTTTGTGTTGTCTTGTTAATAAATGCATCAACATCATTGGAAAAAAATGTTATCTTGAAGGAATTATTGTTGCTCTAAAATCTAAATGTAGTTTTCTGCATTAATGTTGCCATTGCAGAAGTGTAAATGATCTTTGCCAGGGGCACTGACAGAGCCCCATACCATAACTTAGTCTGAAAATATGTATTTTGTCCAGAGCACACATTGTTCATTTTTTTCCCCAAAAAAGACCCCATCTCAACTGTTTTTTCAATGTGTTGCAAGCCTGAAATACAGAAATGGATGTTTATTAACAAGTAAAACATGAAATATTGCGTGTTTATGCTGTCAGCAATTATATAAAAGGAAAGTACATGTAAGTAGCCACATATTTTTTTATTAATTTGCATTTTCTACACCATCCAAACTTTTCCTGATTTGGGGTTTTATACACGAAATGGCATTTCTTTGGTGGAATAACTGTTACATACAAATGGCATTAATGCAATTTATACCATAAACAGTTCTAAGCTGATTTTGATTTCTCTCTCTGCATTCTCTAGGGAGGTTGGGATTCAGTGTGAGGAAGTAAGTGGCTACAGTAAGGGCATTGGTCACTGGCCTGCACACAGACTTGCAGATAAGCCTTCAGATCACATGTGGAACGCTGTGTGGGTGAAAGGGCAGTGGAGTCTTCTGGATGCCTGTTGGGGGGCTGGCACTGTCAACATGGAGACCAAAACATTTGTCAAGAGGTTAGAATGTTGCCAGCATTGGTGATAATAACACCTGTTAAATACAAATGTGCAAAGTGAAGCTGTAAACACCTGTAATACTTTACATTTATATGCTGGCCATTCTTCAAATATTAGTGAAGAGTTGTGTTTGTCATAAGACACTGCTGACCAACATTTTTGTGTTTTGCCTATTAGGTTTGATGATTTTTACTTCCTTACTGAACCAACTGAATTCATAAACTCACATTTCCCTGATGTTGAGCACTGGCAACTTTTGGACAGTCCACTCACGCTAGAGCAGTTTGAACTGACCCCATTAAAGACCTCAGTGTTCTTCGCTCTGGGACTAATCCTTTTACAACCTACACAAAACAGAATATTCACAGGTAATGTATACATTGTATAAACTTGTAAATTATACATTTTTAAACAAGAAATTGTAAATGAATCTTATATGAAAAGCAGTCTTAAGACCATTTCACTTTATGTTGCGGCCCCATCTTGTTGTTACATCTTCCCATAAATTCTGCACACGGCGCCCCATAATAAGAAAGTAGAAACAGAATTATTGACATTCTTTTCAATTATTTATAAAGAAAAAACTGCATTCACAAATCGGAAACATTTTGGTACAATATGGAAAAGTAATATAATAAAATCACATTTAACCTGTTTGTCAGTATGAACCTGTCCATTTCAACTATTCCTGCATTTCAGGCCTATAGATCATTCCAAAAAAAATGAATGAGGGCAATTTAGAGCTATAAATAATTTTACAAAATTATTTTTGCAAACTGTTATCAAGAACTACAATACACAGATGGACCAAAGACGAAAAGTTCCATCCAAACTGTTGGTAAAGTCTGTTTGTGTTCTTAGTATAAAAGGCCAAGGCCTTTCATGGTATGAGGTTGTGTCAGTGCCCTTGGCAAAGCCAATTTACACTTTTGTGATTGCAGCATTAATGCAGAAAAGTACATTGAGATCTTAGAGCAATGAATGCTGCCTTCCAAATGTCATCTTTTCCAGGGACGTCCATGCATTTTTTAACAAGACAATGCAAAACCACTTGCTGCACATTACAACCTGCCTGCAGTCCTGACATGTCCCCAATAGAGAATTGTACTAAATGTAATAAATGCTTTTTTGGGAATGTGTTGCAGGCCTGAATTTTAGGAATGACTGTTTATTAACAAATCAAGTTACGTTGACAGGACAAAACAAGAAATACCTCAGGCTCATAGTGTAGTGAAATAAAATTGTAAGTGATCGAGGTCACCAAGAACCCAGTGGCCTCTCTCCTGGAGTTTCAAAGATCCTATGTGCAGATGGGAGAAACTTCCAGAAGGTCAACCATCAGCTTGTCTTGCGTGTCCAGATCATGTCACCTGAATTTACCAGAGGTAGAGTCTTGTCAAGGTTCAGAAACATCTCAAAAATGATCTAGGGAATTAGGAGGCCTCCAAAAAAGTTAGTCTAAATACTTTTATACAATTCAAATTTTTTAATTGCCACTGCCTTTAAAAGGTTCTATGAAAATAGCCTTGTCTTACTTATGTCCATACATACATAAAAAATGTTTTTCCTTAATAAAAAATTGACAAAATGTTTTTTTTTTATTATTATTTTGGAGTACTGAGTGCAGAATGATGGGGGAGACTTGTTTTATTTTTATTTTTTTTTTCATTTTAGCACAAGGTCACAACAACATGTAAAAAAGTGAAATGGTGTAAAAACTTTCAGAATGCATTGAGCGGTAAACATAGAGCAAAATGGGCTGGTATGAATAAAACAGCTGGGCAAGGACATACAGTGCAGAGGGAGTTAATATTTGGCTCCTGCCATTAGCTCATTCTCTGTAGCTCGGCAACAGCAGATCTAAGAGACCCAAAATAACTTATTCTCTGTTTATGAAGTTATTGTGCGCTTTAAAGATTAAAGTATCTCAGGGGAAGAACAGCCAATATGTTATTGTTACTAAGACTTCCTGAACCAGTGACAGAATACCCTCTGCAGACAGCAATGGATACAACCAAATAAACAATGAAAATGTGAAAATAGCAACTCCCTCGCCAAACATAGCTAAAGTAGTTTGTGCCAAACAGGACCATAAAAATACATATGTGATGTTGGATTTCATACAAATGATGCCCTATGAAATAAAAAGGACAGTCAGTACTTCTTGACCCTTAAATTTAAGTTATTGCCAATTACTACCTATTAATTAACTCCCAATCACATCAAGGCCAATGTACTTGGAGCAGCCAATATAAACAGCCTTTTTTGAGATTATATATGAGCTTATAGCTCAATGTGATTGGTTAGTTTGACTGTGACCGAATGTGCTGAGTGCACAAGCAAGGAATTCCCTCCCACCCAGAGATTAGGGCCAAACGCTGTATCATCTCTTGGACTCATGACTATTGCATTGTATGGGAAATTACAGTAGGATGATTGTTCTACTGTTATGCCAGTTATGAGCCCTTCAGCTTTTTACAACCTCAAATCAGAAGTTGGGATGGCATGGAAAATGCAAGTAAAAAACCCACAGTGTTCCTTACATTTTTTAGATTTTGTTTTATTTAGCAGACAGTAAAAATTTAAGGTAGTTTATGTTTTGTCTGGTCAACTTAATTAAATTTTTTTTTAATATACTCACTGACAAAACTAATAATGCACCTACACAGATTTGTTGGAATCATATGACACATACATGAAATGTGTGAATGTAATGATGATAAAAGTGTTATTAATATTAAGTCATTAATTAAACCAAAAGAAAAATATTTATGGGGACAACTGAAAGAAGGCTCTAGTACCCTGTTGGGCCTCCTCCTCTAGGCTAGATACAAGTTGAGATGCAGGTGGGCATGAAGGTATACAAGATCCTTATTATATCATGCAGCACATTTGCTTACAGATGTTGCAGCTGGGTCTGTAGATCTTACACACACCTAGTTTGCTGAAGCTGGCATCCCAAATGGTCCCATTTGCTCGATTGGTGACAAATCGGGTAACTGGCAGGCCAATTAAGTGTTGCAATCTTGTGGGTACCTTAATGGGAAACTTGCTGTGTGGGCAAAGATTATCCTGATCAAAAATGCCAATTGGAAGATAATTGGATGGCAACACATGCTCAGAGAACCACTAAGATCTATTCACAGCTAGGTCAGAATTGCCTAGATGGCAAATAATTCATTAAAAAATGCCATCCTGCTTCTCTGTGAACTGGGCAAAACATCTGTGTATCGTGGGGGCATGTCTAGCAGTCAACAATCTCTTACCAAGAAACTACCAGAAAGTAGCCTCTGAGAGCCTTTTTATAGAGCAATGGGAGAAGAACTTTTACAACCTATTGTGGCAAGTCCCAGAGTCTATTCAGAACATAGCTGTATTCATTAAAATATCTGCCTGACACATAACTGCATGTCTACATGTCGAGTTTTTCAGCAATCCCACATTTCTATCTAGATACATTCTATTTATGTCAATGAATATACACCCATTCCTACATATATTCTCAGACAGCTTACTTATTACTGATTACAAACTTTTATAAAGCACTAAAATCTGGAAATCGATTCTCAAATTGTGTTATTGTGCAACCTTGTGTAACCATGTCTGGAAGTAGTATACATTTTTTAGGGTACTGAGGAATCTTAGATGGACTATCACAGTAGAAACATGCATCATGGTCAGACAAATCAGTATTCTAGATTTTTTTAGCAAGGTCTAGACAAAGGTCATTTACACTTCTGTAATACAGGGACATGTCTTTTACAGAGACAGCCATGAATTTTTTAACAAGACAATGCAAAACAATTCATATCAGAAAAGATAGGACTGGAAGTAAACTTTTAAATAACTTTCTCACTCAGTTGATGACAAACTGGAGATTATCTCCCAATCACTGCTTCACAAAGACTCTAAACCTGTCATTTATAATGCTTTTATACCAAATCGATTAATTACAATAACCTATTGATATCACCTGTTTGAAATTACATTCTGTAGATTTTTTAACCTCAGTACTAGCCCCAACTTGCCCTTTCCTTTATTATGTTTTTGACATTTTGCAGACCTGGAACATGGCATGCACTCATTTATTCCAAAAATTAACACAAAAATGCTGGGTTGGCTTGTAATCACATCACTGAAATAATTACAGGTGTGGTCTGATTAGACATAGAGATTAGGGTCTATAAAAATGCTCTTATAAGCTACTTTTGGGTAGTGTACCTCTTGGTCAGACTTGGCATGCCTCTAAGACATACTTGAAGACATTTTGCCCAGTTGACAGACATTTACTGGGGGCACATCAGTCCGGCCAGAATGCTTCAATCCTGCCTTTGCTGTGGAGCGACATGCTTCCCCAACTGATAGTGTAAAGCCAATGCATATGACAGTAAGTCACCAATAGTGGTGACATGAGGGACACTAACAACTCAGCGATATGTGCAGGACATCCTGTCGAGACAATCCGACCTCACCTGGAGTAATTTGCCTTTCTGCTTGTAATGTAACTGCATACTGGGTTTTGCAGCATGTAGACATGTTTATCTGGGTCCTATATTTTTTTTCAAATGGATATATATTATATTATGTTAAAATTGCAATTCAATGAAATACAAAGTAAATATAATAAACAGTTTTTATTTGCATTTTCCATACTGTCTCAGCGTTCTCTAATTTGGGGAAGTAGATGGTTTGGGCTTCACCAAGTCTGTGCTATTTAAGCTGAACCTGAATTACAAGGATATGTAAAAAATCTGCATTTGTCTCATAGATGATGGGGAGATGACTGTGTCCATGAGTTCATGCAGACCAATGACCTTTGCCTATGAGCTGAGACAGAGGGACTCTGAGACAGGAGCTGTAGGGCAGAACGAGGTCGACAGCTCCTGTGGTCTGCTGTCAGTGACTCAGCAGGGCATGAGCATTCGTGTGTTGCCCCCAGTGCCAGGTGCTTATGAACTAAAGCTTTTTGCCCGACCAGAAGGTAACTCTGGCACACTGCACTGGGTTTGCACTCTGGAACTGGAGTGTCCTGCTGTCCAGACGAGCCAGCTGCTGCCCACTAACCCTTATATGAGCTGGGGCTTAGGAGCCAAGGCGGGAGCTCTAGGGGTGAAGGACTGCAGCATGCCAAGCCAAGAGGTTCTGGAGGTATGTGACAAAGGGGAGTGTGAGTTGGTGCTAAACACATCTCGACCTCTGATGCTGGTTGGTGAACTCGCACATCCTGAGCTTGACGCTGCTCTGGCCAAACGTTGTCTTGCACTGCAAATATCAGCAGAACAACTGGTGTGCAATGTCATGTTTCCATACAAAGGCAACTACCGACTTTCCCTGTTTGTGCGTGATTACTATGATGCGAGTGGATCCTATCAGAATGTAGGAAACTTCCTGCTGTTGTATAAAGGTCAGGGTGTAAACAGGAAGGAACTTTATCCCCCTGATATTGGTCCATGGTGTGGCCCAGGAATGCGTACCCAAGCATTTGGACTGTCCCACTTCAGCCACACAGGGGCACTGGTGAACACAGCTCAAGGACGGTGCAACATAACATTCCATTGCGCCTCATCGGAGCTGCAAGTACATGCAGTCCTTAGTGCAGACTTGCATCAGAAGAACCAAGCCAAGAACAATCAATTCAGCTTCCCACTCTCCCGATACATCTTGCTCACACTGACAGACAGCAAAGTAACTGTGAGCGTATCTATACCGCAGCCTGGAGTCTATCGTCTGGGACTGTACGGGTGCACACCTCCTCAGCAAGGCTACACACCACTGTGTGACTACGTTCTACGAAGTGTGTGTGACAAATGTTTAGATCCATTTCCTTGCGTGTATTCAGCATGGGGCAAAGGCTGTGTTCTGCTGGAACCTCGCGAAGGTGTACTAGCCCCAGATATCTGGGTGCGTTTCCGTGTGCGGGTGCCATCTGCACAGAGAGTGAGCGTTCTGGCCGAGCAGCAAGTAGACCTGAAAATGAACAAGAGCAGAGTCTGGGAGGGTGAAGCCTTTACAGGAAACATCACTCAAGTCAAACTGACTGCAGCCAACATGGGTACCGGCGACATGGCTGTGCTCATGACCTTCGATGTCATCAACTTGGAGAGTGAGCAGTGACAAAGAAAATAGATCAAGTGTGCATATGGTAACAAGAAAGTTGCTTATCATTCACTGTGTGTTTGTTTTTGTTAGCACTGAATATACAGTACCTTGCAAATGTCTTAGGCCACCATTAGATTAGTTATAGCACTGCTTTGACAAAAGTGTTATGATCATATATTATCATTTCTCAGCCTATTAGAAAACAACCAGAATCTACAGGATTTTTTACTGCAGTATTAATTCAACATAGTAAAATCTGAAAAACAGATTCTACAGGATACAGTGGCAAGCATGTAGCATTAGCAGCATATAGAGGCTTTAAATGGCAAGTTTAAAGAGTAGGCATTTTGTCTGGTACTGTATATTGTTTATAGCGTAATATGGCAGCAAGTACAATATCTCACAAAAGTGAGTACATCCCTCACATTGTGTATTGTCTAAACCACTGGCAACAAAGTGAGTACACCCCTAAGTGAAAATGGCCAAATTGTCCCCATATTTTGGGTAACCACCATTATTTTCCAGTAACTTTATTTGGCATTGAGTTCATTAGAACTTCACAGGCTGCCACTGAAATACTCTTTCACTTCTCCAGAATGACATCACAGAGCTGGTGGATGTTAGAGACCTTGTGCTCCTCCACCTTTCGTTTGAGAATTCCCCACAGATGCTTAATAGGGTTTAGGTCTAGAAACATGCTTGACCTTTATCAGTTTCTTTAGCAAGGCAGGTGGCAGGTGGAGGTGGGTTTGGAGTTGTTGTTATGTTGAAATACTGCCTTGCTGCCCAGTTTCCAAAAGAAAGGGATCTTTCTCTGTTTCAGTATGTCACAGAACTGTAGCTTTCCACAGCCAGCAGCACTCATGCAGCCCCAAACCATGACATTCTCACCATCATGCTTAACTGTAGGCAAGACACACTTGTCATTGTACTCCTCACCAGGTTGCCACCACACACGCTTGTCGGCATCTGAACCAAATAAATCTGTATCGGTCTCATCAGACCACAGGACATGGTTCCAATAATCAATTTTCTTGGTCGGCTTATTTTCAGCAAATTTTTGTGGGCCAGCGTCCTTCTGGGATGACAGCTATGCAGACCAGTTTAAGGCGTATGGTCTGAGCACTGACAGGTTGACCCCCCACCCCTGTAACCTCTGTAGCAACGATGGAAACAATCATATACTACATATATTTTCAAAAGCCAACCTCTGGATATGACACAGCATGTGCACTCAACTTCTTTGGTAGACCATGGTGAAGCCTGTTTTGAGTGGAACCTGTCCTGTTAAACCACTGTATGGTCACCATGCTGCAGCTCACTTTCATCTTCTTATAGGCTAGATCATCTTTATGTAGAGCAACAATTCTTTTTTCACACCCTTAGAAAGTTATTTGACAAGTGACCATTATGAGAGCAATAACACCAAAGTTAATAAACATGCTCTCCATTCACACCTGAAACTTCATAACACTAACAAGCCACATGATACCGAGGAGGGAAAATGGCTAATTGACCACAATTTGGTCATTTTCACCTAGGGGTGTACTCACTTTTATTGACAGCGGTTTATACTTTAATGGCTGTGTGTTGAGTTATTTTAAGGGCACAGCAAATTTACACAGCTGTAGACTGACTACTTTACATTGTCATTTCTTCAGTGTTGTCTCATAAAAACATATCATGAAATAGTTACAAAAATGTATGGGGTGTACTCACTTTTGTGAAATACCATAGATAAAGGGGCCTTGATCCCAGTACTTTAAATGTGTCTCAGTCCGTTTTTGATCACATCAGCTATGTTAGTTCCATTATGATGAACTTTGTAGCTGTAAAAACGTGATAGACATATAAAGAGCATGCGGTGAGAGCTGTCTGTGTGTGTAGAAGAGAAATAAAGCCAAAATACATTGTCAGATAATGGGAACAGGGTTTACATGTTCTGTTTATTCATCGATCCTAGTCAAACACATTCCTACTGGTCCAATTCAGAGCAATCAATTAACCTAACGCATGTTTTCGGAAAGTGAGAGAAAACATAGTACCGGGAATAAATCCATGTAAGCATGGGGTCAACATGCTGTGTTGTTCCTGCCTTTCACCTTGTGATGCTCACCAAGCTAACCACTTACACCACTGTGCCACCCTTACATGGTGTGTCATTAAAACTTTTGATTATATGCAGGTGATGAAGTGCAATGCAATTATTTGCAGTTACTGAACTGAACTGAAAACCCATAATCCTTACAATCATTACCTGAATTGAACTCGCACACATTATTTCTTAAAAATGATTCACGAGCAGCCCACAGTCAGACTCGTCTAAACCTACTAGAGGAAAATGAGAAGGTTATTGTTTACAAATGGTATGCAGACCTGATATTAGACTGGCACTAACCTCTACAAATGAGAAGCCAGAGGGGGGGACACAGATCGGTGTGTGTTTACATGCTGCAGTCATAACAACTCAGGCCTCGGAATGATCTTGGGCCACAGCTATTCCTGATGAGAAGTGAAACAATGCCTGCTGTGTGTATTTTTGTGTAGGTACTGCCTCTAGGGAGAGGTAAAGTGTTGCTGATATAAGGTGCCAGCAGTACAGTGTGTTTTATCTGTGAGTGGGGGAAGTGTTTGGGATCTGTGTGTGAGGTGCTGGCTTAGTAATGCCTAGGGAATTGTTGGCATGTGGGTACGAATGTATACAAGGAGTTGTCAAGTCTGCTTGTCTTCGCATAAATACGAGAACTGCTTGGTACGTGTCTGCATTTGGACAAGGACCAGAAGTGACAGCCAGGAAAAGGATATGTATAGCAGTGCAGAGTGAGTATCAGATAAACACAGCTCTTTTCTAGCCAACAGACTCTTTCATGCGCACGCGCGCATGCACACACACACTACTAAACTACTAAATAGTACCACTAACAGCAGGCTCTTGAGGATTAGGTTAATAATGGCTTTGGTATTTTTGAAAAGCTTCTATGGCCACATTAAACATTTGCTGTTGGAAAACACCATATAAACCCAAATGCCAAACCACACCAAGAACACTCCTAATGGTGTGCTCATGCTCAGAAAAACTACAATTAGGAACTGGAAATGTAAAAAGACAAGCAGGTAGGTAGGTAGATGCAGGTTTGTAAATACTTTTATTGGTAGTCGGTCTCATAAATAAAACATAGATTATAAAAAGCATCAGTCACAGGAGAAAACAGGAGTTACAGTAGTGATGTGCAAAACAGCTTTCTAATATCTGAATTTTCCCCTTAAAGAACATCTTGGCACTTGTAAAGCACAATAAGTTTCAACTGTCTCAAATAATTTTCAGTGTAAAAAATATTATTAACTCCAAAAACTATGTGTTGTGAGGTAAGGTTTTAGAATTATGTCTACTGGGATTAAAAGTTCAGCGATATCAGACTCTACCAAGAGTTTAAAACAAATGACCAAGAGTTCAGCTTTGTACAAGCAACATCATACTGGCTAGTTCACGTTCTGATTTTTGTTGTAAGTCTTGTTCCCTCCAAAAACTTTCGGCTGCATTTAAAATCTATTAACGCTTTTTATGCTTATCTGGTATTATCTGCTTATGCATATCTGCCCAATACCTGAGAATATTTTTTTACATCTAATGGATTTGTATCTGCTTTTCAGGGGTGGATAACATGTGGGGCAATGACTGTAATCAGGAACAGAGCTTTAGCAGTAAGATTAAGATATTGCTGCACAATATTATTGTTACACTGGATGCCAAAAGTCGAGACAACTGTGACGAGTCTCAAAAAGTGCTTCAGTTTGTGGAATGGCCATTTAAAACACTGACGCCAACCTTAATCCTACAGTCAAAACATCACCCCTTAAAGATAGAATTGTATCAATCTTGTTTTTTCCCCACAAAGAAAAGACAAGTCCTTTCTTGGACACCAAACTCCGTTTTTGTCCCCTAACCTCAACTTCACAGTTAATGGTCAGGGGGAGACACAGCAGGTAGCAGTAAATGACAACTGGAGGTCCTCAATAGCGTTTCAAAGAAGAAACAAAAATACTCACATTTATTCACCCACCTGCTAAATAAGGTGTCTACTTAATTTAGGATTAGGCTTTGCCTAAACAATATTTGTGTAGCGTTTTACACTGCTGCCCTCCAGTGCCCTCCTGCCATTCGTCATCCCCCTGGCCCTTCACGTACAAGACAAACACTGCTTATCCTTTCACCAACACTGGTGCTCAGCTCTGCCTGGCAACATCCCTCTTCCTTCAGGCCAAGGCACTTTAATGGCATCTTCCCATTGAAGCCTCTGATAGAAATTCATACAGAGGTATTCCATGCCCACAATTTCATCATTTTTTTCAATTTAATTTCACAGCCTTAGAAAAATAGCTTTGCTTCTCTAGATAATTCAGAGTCTTTCAGCTATGCAAAATAGAGTTTATTTTGTCTTTGTAGCACCAGTTTGGTGAAAGGTATTTGTATAAATATAAATAGACCGTAGTAAGAAATCTTAACACATGCACATAGCTCTGAATGATTGCTATTCTGAGCTGGACTATATAAGCATTACAGAACCTCACAGCCCCAGAACAGCTGTTGTGTTGAGTCTCACAATAACACAGCTCTGATATCGTATGTGTCTAAGATGCAACACCGATTGCGTAACTTGGCTCTGAGCAACTGCTCAGAGCAAGACTCTGTCAATCAACGTGTTGCGACTTAGCCTGGCTTTGCCTTGTAATGCAAAGTAAACACACAGCTTCATACGATCATGTTATTTTAGAGTATACCATAACGCATGCTTATACACTGTGCGCTATCTTGACACAATCTGAGTGCTTGTGATAAACGCCAAATCTTTTGGACGATAGTGACAAATTACCATATTGTAAATCTCCATAGCAACAGCAACACACCTGTCTAGCATATCAATGGCCACAGCGACTGTGTGTTACTCTTACATGCTGCATATGGTGAGAGAGATGTTAGACCACACAGTGCTAATGCATTTACTGAATTTCACTACTACACCTTTTACGCTTGCAGCACAGAGAAGAGCAGCAGTGTCTAGACTTTCTATGAAAGGAAACCACCACCACTTTTGAAATCAAACTCTACAGTGGTGTAATAATCTTTAGAGTGTTTTTTTCTATATTGTTGTATAAATGTGAGGTCAAATGCAAGAAAGTGGGCATAAGAGTGACACTGTTACTCCCCTTCTGTGTGTATTTACTTTGAGTAAACATGAACAGACCCTAGGTGAAAATCTAAAGCTGGCTGCAAATGGCATGCCACAGATTAGAATTCCACATACAGGTTCTAATACAGATATAAAACAATGGTTTAGCCAGAGCAGGTTATTATATAACAGTATCCTAAATGCTACATATTTAGAGACACATCACTCTGACAAAAGCAAAACCACTCAATCAAAAACTTCCTGACCAATACCCCATATATCCTAATCTTCCCATCATACCCAACCCAACCTGAAGTGGAAAAATATCTGTGCCTCTAACTACAGCGCTGGCTTTAATGACCACGTAATGCTGCATTCCGCTGTTTTTCTCAGCTCTGTAATAGATGAGAGATGATCATCTCAGCTCCACAGCTGGAGTGTACAGACTGATGGTGCATCACATCTGTCTCCCCATCTGCACTCCCCTGGATGTAGGCTTCTGAGCCTTCTCCTGTTAGTGCAAGTTTGGCCCTTCTGACAAACTTGAAAAATTATTAGCATTCAGCTACGATTCTACAGACTTTATGTAGACTTTTCTCTCACGTGTTACAAGAGGTTTCATAGAACTATACAAACTGATCACAATCATTCAAATTCATTTTTTGTGAACAGTATATATACTGTACACTAGTGAGGAATTGTATCAAAACTGCTAGAAATTAACTGCTATGACCTGAACCTCTTTCTGGCTCTGATCTTTTTCTTTTTAGTCACATCCCAGCAATGCTTAAGACACATATAGCCTTATACATAAAGAGAGAAAGGGCCCATAAAAGGTAAATGAGATCAAAAATAGTATTAAAAAGCCCCATATAGTAAACAATCAGGGTTGGATTTCCAAAATGCATCAAAGCAAAAAAAATCATTAAAATATTATCTATGCGTCATGTTTCTCTTGAGAAACTAGGCCAGGGTTAAAAAAGCAGAATACAACTTTGATCAATGCCCCAGTACATAAAAGAGCGTACTTGATTTAGTCTTTGCTTAGTCGTACTGTTTATATACTGCACATGGGCTATATATAGGATCAATGTTTCTCTGAAAATATGTACTGGGTGTACTAATTATCTGGGTGAAAATCTCTCATTTTACACTACAGAGTGGTTTTATGAAAACTGGTGAACCATTTGCTCCCTTCATATTTAATAGCCTGTTTACCCCTTGCATTAACAAGCGTTTTGGAGATTAGATCACATTCAGATTTTGCTTGACTGCATAAAAAGTGAGGTGGAAGCACATCTGAGATGCACTCAAAACCAGATCGCTCATACCACATTTGGAGGTGGTCCGTGATGGTGACGTCTTCTGTATCTGCATGTGGTACGCAGCCAACCCAACACTGACAATGATGAGTCCAGAACAGTTTACATAGGTAATTATTGTTGGTACTGCTGTGATGATTGATAGTAGACTGTGAGAAACCATCTTCACAGTAATTTATGGAACTTATGTGTGTTGGAGTGCTTTTAATGCGGGGTAGTGTGATGGGTGCTCATCTGGTCACAGTGGGGATACAATTTGATGAAAAGTGTGGCCCGGCCATACATACAGTAAGTAAGAACTACTTGTTAATGCAATGCGTAGACAAGCTACAATTTGTCCCCTTTACATAATGTGAAGATTTAAGTGGACAGGTGATATTAATAATTGTTAAGTAAAGTCACATTGTGTTTGCACGGGACAGAGGAAATTCCTCAGTCAAAGAGATCCAAGTGAGCATGTAGATCAACTTCTCTGTTAAAGCGCTCGATCTCCTCATTGGCCTCCTGCAGATACTCTTCAACAAACTGGTCCATTACTGAATGCACACATGTAAGGAACCAACAGACAGCAACATCACAAGTTTAACAAAATCACTTATAAACAAAAACAGAAATGTTCTACTATTTGTAGTAAAGAATACAAGGGTGGAAGTTCTGTTTTTCTCCAAAGAAACTGACAAACTGATGGCCATTATAGAAGTAACCGGGAGGAAGTGGATCCAGGTGTCTCTTTGTCTGCAAAAGAAATTAATCATAAATTAAAAAATCTAATCATACACATTAGCACATAGTTCTAGCATTTGTTTGATTCTTAGTGTATATCCATCTTACTCACATGGATGTTTTTGATCTCCTGTGGTGTAAGAGTCTTTTTGGTCTTCTTCACTTTTTTGGGTACTTTCTGTTACAGAATTATACAATAAACATAACTCAGCAAATTCTCAGCAGTGTACATGTTTTGCGTAACTTTCAAACAACTATTTAATCAGTGGCCACTTTTTTTTCTTTTCTAACAGCAATTCGCTAGAATTTAATGGCACACCTAACACATCACTCAAAAGTATATGCCTTTTCACTAGCTTACAGCCTGATTTGCATTTATAAATGTGTAAGAGCACCTGTTTAGCACACTGCCTGAGCCAGTCCATCAGAGCCCTCTGGGTGAGTCCCACCCCATAGAACATCAGGTAACAGTGGTGTGTGACTTTGGAACTTGGGGTGGAGTGCTGATCAAGGGCCACAGTCACACTTCCACTAACAGGGTTACAGCTCACCTGCATCAACCTGTCACTGTCTGATTGCAGACAAGTACACACAAACAGAAGATGCATGATAATACTGATGTGATATGATAAGACAAAATTAAAAGAACAGAATTTACAAGGATTAATGACTGTAGCTTCAGTTCAGATGTAATGATACACATTTAAATATTACTAAAGTAGAAGAAACACTCTCTGGCCACTTTATTAGGTCCATGTGCTCAACAGCTGGTTGATATTAAAACAGCCATATGCCATCACATGGCATAAACTCAGTGCATTTAGGTTTTGCACACAACACAACCTGATGAGGTTCAAACTGAGCATCAGAATAGGGAAGAAACTATTTATTTATTTTTTTTTACTCTAAACGTGGCATTATTGTTGGTGCTAGAGGGGCCGGTGTGAGTATTTCAGAAACTGCTGATCTACTGGGACCTTTACAGACACTATTCCTTAGAGTTTACAGAGAATGGCTCAAGCGCGTTTCCGGGAAGCCAGTGTGAGCTCCAGCATGGTTTAAGGCAACTGGGCTCCGTGTAAGTCCTTATATTCAAAATGTGCTGGGCTTCATCCAGTTAAACAAGACTAATTACAATATTTATAATCAGACATGGTCAGTTGGTCAATGTCCCTTAAGCAGTGGTGATATCCTCAATATGTTCAGAAAGGCATAACGTCCATCACACTAGCAAAATTGATCACAATACGCTAAATCTACATCTACAACAAGTATATTTATAAATGGTAGTTGAGCTCAAGGCCCTTGCCTCTGGACCAATCACCGTACGTCTGGAGCATATACTGGATTCCTCTATCAGCTCAGAGTTCCAATGCGTCCATATATACATATGGTCTTGATTGCTCCCAGTTCCTGCAGTGTGATTACGCGAGAAAGGGGCACAGTTTTAGAAATGACTAAAAAGTTTCTCTGTTCTGTAAGCACCTTACAGTTAGGAGAACAATTTAAAAATCCCAATTAACTGGAACTGTGACAAATTTGCATGGATGAGGACCCGAGTTTATTTTGTCCCCAGTGAGGAGGATGGTAAGACAGACAACTAAAAACATCACTGTTTACTGTTACAGATTTCCTGTCATCTAAATCTCAAGCATAAGCACCAGGAGTTTGCTAAAGAAGCTTTGACTGGAAACATATTCTGGTCGGGGATGGGACAAGACTGTATAAGTCGACAAAATAGACAATAAGTGTAGAAAAAAGGAGGTGACTGGTGTTTGTGATTACATAAAAAGTTGGTAAAGCGTTTCAAAAATAACAAAAAATATCAGGAAGGAACAAAACATACATGGATACTGCTTCTTATTTAAAAGTGTGTATCCTATTGGCAATAACGTGGATGAAGGCAAAACAGCAATTGTTCTGAGAACATAACCCTAAATAATAATTGTTATTTCAAAATGTTTATGTCTAACACAATGGCATGCTTTGCAGTACACTGATACATGCTGGTGAAATTTCAAACCACCTTTTTATTACTACTTATCTTCACAGAATATTAACTGTAAATTCCAAATGTACTGTATACACAGGCAGGAATTCAAGCTAGAATAACACAACTGAAATAATGCATAATCTCTCAAATTAAATCACCACATGTGCCTTGACAAACAAGGTACTAAATTAAAAGCAATAATAAACACTGACACAAAATACACACGATATATGGTGATATCAAAGCATCACAGTTGGTGTTAGGACATTATGAGCTCCAGGCATGTGAAGAAAATGGACTACATTAAACCCATTGCTTTTTTATAGCACTTAAACTGGAACCATTAAATCTCTATCCAATCATTCAAAACAACCATTCAAACATCTGCGTTCTTGCTCACTCCCTTTATGCAGCTGCACCACAGAGAGATAACAAGAACAAAAAAGGAGAGGCTTAGAAACCCTTCCAAAAACAATTAATGAAATGAGTGAAAACAAAGACGAGTGGAGAAGACCACACCACAAGGTTTAGAGGCGACAGTCCTACCGTGCAGATGTAGCCCAGCGGGCCCTTGCCTAACACTTTGCAAAGGTACGTCAAACATTTATTACAAACAGACAGAGCAACAGCAAGAAACATACTATGGTTGAATAACATGTTAAAAAAAATACCAATAGCCTTTAATTCAGGGCCCTAAATTCAAATAAAAACAGAATGCATTAGGCAAGGGTTGTCAGAAACAGAATTAATAATGTCAGCTATGAGCAAAGCTAAGCTCATCATCGGCTCTAATTATAATATTTTTTTCTTTTGGAATTGAAAACCATAAACATACTCACTTGATCTTGTCCTGTGACAAACACAGAGCCAAGTATCAGCATGCTCTTAATTTTGGCTTGAGTCAGTCAACCATAACCCCAACTCCACAACCAACAGACCTCATCTCACCAGAGGGAGGATACAAACCAGTATGGTTCCCAGCCATGAGCTACTCATTAAATTCAATTGCCCCAGCAAGAGGTTATGGTTCAAGGTATCTTGTCATAAAGGCTGGGCTGTTTCACTTTTGTTTGTTTACACACCTGGGTGTCTGCTACGTTTCACCTTGTCCATGGTTCCTCAGTGCTCTTCAGGGTGTGTGCTACGTCTGTAATTGTTATGTGACCAGAAAAGGGGTGTTGTCACATTGCTGCTAGAAATAGGGGTTATTCAATTGTGATTCTATATGGTGGTTAGTGAACCAAGTTTACACTAATTAAGCGTATACAGTGATACCTAAGTACTTGTCAATATTTTGTTCCAGAAGGCTCATGAGTACCAACAAATGAGTATCAAGTGATTTTTTCCCCCATAAGGAATAATGTAAATTGTATTAATCTGTTTCAGATCCCCAGAAAATCCACACAGTATAAGGCATTATATGTGTTAATTGAGTTATACTGTACAGATGCTTCCCGTTTCACGATTGGGATAATTTCCAACCAATCCATCAGAAGGTGAATGTATCATAAACCAAGGTAATTTATATATACTGTATATAATAACGGAAACTACCTTAAGCATGCTTAAAATCTGTAAGAAAAGTCTATTTTATAACAAAAGTATTGAAAACCTCATGTAATTTGGTAAAAAATTATAAAAATCCATTGGCAAACTGACGGCACTCCTGCCCAGCTGGCTGCTGTCTGGATGCACAGCATACGAAGGGTTGTCACCATTTTTCTTTATGTTGGCCGTTATTACCTGCTTAAGACCCATGATTACGTATTTGCACTACACATAATGTACAATACATAATATTTGGCTGGACTGAATCAAGAATCTTGACTCATACAAGTTTAAGCAAGTGCACTAAGCACCCAAAATACGACTCGTGCTGAGACAAGTTGCTCCTTGTCAAAATGCATCAAGAATCGAATTTGACGACTTCCAAACTGGTCGCGTGCATTCAGTTATTCAGCTAACTGTAAAATAAATGGTCAAATAACGAACTAAAATACCATTGCTCTGGTAAACCTACTGGTTCAGATTTGGTTCAAACTGAAGCCTTTTCATGTTGATACTTTGAAGGGTGTTTTAATCGGACTATGCGCTAACGACACATTTCCTAGTCACCCCCTGCCCAAGGTACCAATAAATTACCCTTAAAAGGTGCTAAAAAGACTTGTGAGTATTAGCCGTAGCAATAGGGCATCCAAGAAAGATAAATGCTTTGTAACAGGTGGGTTAATGGATGTCATAGGTTATTAAATTTTTTAACAACAAAACACAGTGGAAAGAATTTCTTAGATTTCAAAGAACAGTCATGAATAAATATTTGAAATGATAAAAAGAGAAAAAAGTGTACAGCATGAGCACCCTACCCGAGAACAGTACTTTCCCACTGATGTGATAGATGTTTCCTGTGAAAGGGCTGCCTCTGAGGGATGACTTTATACCTGAGTTAGAAATGAGAGAAGGAGACAGAGAGAGAGAGAGATTAAGAGAGAGAGACACCACAGTGTGATGCCATCTTTCATCACCGTGCTTGGTATCTTCAGTGGATCTCTGAGCAGCATGTTCACACTGCACAAACACACCACTAACACCTTCAACACAGATTACTTCATGCATGCGCACAGACCTTGGCAGCGTTGCAAAAACAAGGATCTTTCTAGTGAACGGCTGAACTGCACACAGCGTTGAGACATTGAGATGGATCCACAACCAGAAGCAAATCTTCCCTGCCACCTACAGCATAGCAAAATGCAATTCAGCACAGCATTTACATGCCTAAAATATACATGCACATGACAAAAAAAAGAGAGGCCCACCAGCCAGGGTAGAGCAGGTATCGGGCTCTGATCATCTCAGGCTGGCAGAAACTGCTGTCACTTAGAATCAGCTGCACATCTTCAGTTCTGTAATACAACCACGATAGAGAAATGCATGAAGCATTTGTGAGATAACACATTGTGAACATCTACCTAATATGCTCAGCTCCAGACAATGCCAGGTAAGAACGCTACAATACCTCTGAAGATGCCCTGTGGTATGTGATTAGTGGCAGATGCACTATGAACAGGGACACATTTCTCCCGCTAGTAATTAATGATATGACAATTGTAGATCACAAACAATACAATTGCTTCCATGATCTGCCTTCTGAGAGGGATTGCAAGGACTGTTGCTCTAAACTCATTTTATTACTTGTGCTGAAAACACACACCAAGGTGTTCTAACAACCAGATGTTTCTCAAATCGCTAGTCCAGCTTTTGTTCTGACAGACACCCAGATTGGATGTCTACTTAAATTGTATTTAATTGGCAATATACAGTAGTAAGATGTTGGAGTTTGCAACAAAAAAAAATCACCACATAAATTCAACTGGTTAGGATTTTACACAACTTCAACACACAAAACACAATTCAGAATATGGTGGTCTAGGTTTGGGCACTGGACTATGGACCAGGAGGCATAGGGTTCAAATCCCACCTCTGCCAAACGGCAACTGTTGGGTACTTGAGCAAGGTACCCACAACTGCTTGGATTATTAGACTATATCAGCTTTAAGTCGCTCTGGATAAAAGGTCAATGATTAGTCTGTATTTACACAAATCTGTCCAATGCCCCCCAAAAAGACTTAAAATGAAAGCCAGATTTTGCAGGCCCTCATGTGGGAGCGATAGCATCAAACAGCACTGAAGTACACAACAAAAACAAAGGCATTTCAAAAACATCACTAATGGTGTCAGTCTTTATGTTACCAGTTATGATACTTTACATTTTTTTGCAACTATACACTACTTGCTACTACTTAACAAATAGCAAATATTTCTCTACCACCACAATTCCTCTGATGGACACCAAATGCAGAAAAACCAAAATATATTGTTTTAATCCAGACATCTCAGTTTGTTTACACTACTAGTGATATATGATCTAGATAGATTTCAGAATCATATATACACTGCTCAAAAAAATAAAGGGAACACTCAAATAACACATCCTAGAACTGAATTAATGAAATATTCTCATTGAATACTTTTTATTCTGTACAAAGTTGAATGTGCTGACAACACAAATCACACAACAATCATCAATGGAAATTAAATTTAATAACCAATGGAGGTCTGTATTTGAAGTCACACACAAAATTTAAGTGGAAAGACACACTACAGGCTGATCTAACTTTGATGTAATATCCTTAAACAAGTAAAAATGAGGCCCAGTATTGTGTGTGGCCTGGCCTCCACGAGGAATCTTCTCCCAGACCTGGACTAAAGCATCCGCCAACTCCTGGACAGCCTGTGGTGTAACGTGACATTGGTGGATGGAGCGAGACATGATGTCCCAGATGTGCTCAATCGGATTCAGGTCTGGAGAACGGCCGGGCCAGTCCACAGCTTCAATGCATTCATCTTGCAGGAACTGCTGACACACTCCAGCCACATAAGGTCTAGCATTGTCCTGCATTAGGAGGAACCCGGGGCCCACTGCACCAGCATCTGGTCTCACAAGTGGTCTGAGGATCTCATCTCAGTCCCTAATGGTAGTCAGGCTACCCCTGGTGAGCACATGGAGGGCTGTGCGGCCCTCCAAGGACATGCCACCCCAAACCATTACTGACCCACTGCCAAACCGATCATGCTGAAGGATGCTGCAATCAGCAGATTGCTCTCCACGGCATCTCTGGACTCTGTCACATCTGTCACAAGTGCTCAGTATGAACCTGCTTTCATCTGTGAATCGCACAGGGCGCCAGTGGTGAATTTGCAAATCCTGATGTTCTCTGGTAAATGCCAAGCATCCTGCACGGTGTTGGGCTGTGAGCACAACCCCCATCTGTGGACGTCGGGCCCTCATACCATCCTCATGGAGTCGGTTTCTGATCGTTTGTGCAGATACATGCACATTTGTGGCCTGCTGGAGGTCATTTTGCAGGGCCCTGGCAGTGCTCCTTCTGTTCCTCATTGCACAAAGGGGGAGGCAGCGGTCCTGCGGCTGGGTTGTTGCCCTCCTGCGATCTCCTCCACGTCTGCTGGTGTACTGACCTGTCTCCTGGTAGCACCTCCAGCCTCTGGACACTACGCTGACAGACTCAGCAAACCTTCTTGCCACAGCCTGCATTGATGTGCCATCCTGGATGAGCTACACTGCCTGAGCCACTTGTGTGGGTTGTAGAGTCCGTCTCATGTTACCACGAGTGTGAAAGCACCACCAACATTCAAAAGTGACCAAAACATCAGCCAGAAAGCATAGCTACTGTGAAGTGGTCTGTGGTCCCCACCTGAGCGTGTCTTGCTTATTGCCAATAATTTCCACCTGTTGTCTATTTCATTTGCACAACAGAATGTGAAATTCATTGTCAATCAGTTTTGCTTCCTAAGTGGACAGTTTGATTTCACAGAAGTTTGAAAGAAGCACAGAACTGTACTGAAAGAAGGCTTTAATTATCGCCTCTAGCGTGGATACAAGATGAAATACATTTGGGCATCGGATGCAGGCAATTTGTCAGAATAACCCTTTTTTGATGGACCAGTGATGTGGCCACTCTGTCTGCCAACTGAGCAAAATGTCTTAACAGTGAGTCTTAGGGGCATGTCAGCAATCTCTCACCAAGAGGTACACTAACCAAAAAGAGATCCTGAGAGACTTCTTATAGGGCAGCAGAGGAGTCTTGTGGCAAGAGCCAGAGTAATCAGACCACACTTGCCTGAGAAGCATGCCAAGTTTTCCAGCAATCTGACAATTCTATCTGGGTGGGTTACTGGGTGCATAGTTTTGTCAATCAGTATATTTCACAATATTATTCTTACCTCTAAATTCAGCACAAATTTTGGCTAGAGATACTGCTGCTTATTTTATTTCTTAGAGTTTGTGTAATACCAAAGTATAAAGCCATACTTCAACTTACATATATTACCTACAGGTCCTTTATAATCACTACAAATGAACGTTTAAACGTACAAATAAATGTGACATTGGTACTTTCAGCTATAAATGATACTAACCTGCTCAAACAACTAACAAGCTAAAAGTGAAATCCAACTCTGCACCATGCATGTATCAGGGTGACATAAGTGATACAGATGGTGTCTGACTGACATTATGCCTCTCCCTGTATCTTCCACTACCTTTCTCTGAGTAAAAAGCTACACTTCCATATTTACATAAATTACATGCATAAAAACATTCTCAAATTTGGTTACTTCCCTGTTAGTGTTTATTTTCCTTTGAGCTTTGAACTTGGCTACAGCCCACTGGCTGCATTATCTACTTCATTAACCATCTATTTGCCAACCAATACAGGCTAAACTCTTACCTGTAATAATATTTATCTAATCAGATCATTTAAATGCAAGTAAAATGACATACATTTATTTTCATGGCATAAAGGATGTCATATTGTTTGACTTAAGAGGCTGAAGTAGTTAAGCAACAGCAAAATGCTATCTCTAGTCTGCATTTGTAAAGTTGTTATAGGGTACAACTAAACATGTGTTTACTTTGTAGGTCTAGTGATCGGTATGCTCAGATGTCAGAAACAATCACACGGTTTTCCTGTCGTGGTCAGCCAATCCTGCAGTTTATGGGCACCAGCACATTCTCAGAATACACAGTCATTAACCAGATTGCTGTTGCGAAGATCCATGATGATGCCCGACTTGACCGTGTATGCTTGCTTGGGTGTGGCATTTCCACTGGCTATGGAGCAGCCATCAACACTGCCAAGGTACTAGTAGAGATTAAATTTATTTGAAATTTTGATTCAGATCTCATAAAAGTTCTTGGCTGGCTCCTCTTCTTCTTTTTTTTTTACATAAAAAAAAATATATATTACAAATATTTATTCTAACAATAAAGGAAGGTTATAAATCATAAAATATTCTGATTTACAGTAAATAGTGTATTTACTCAGCGGATGAATACTCACCAAAAACGAGAAATAAGACTAGAGCATCTCCCACCTGAGTCACTACTCGCCGACATGACAAGTTTTTTTCTGCAGTGCTGTGTTCGTTGTTTGTGAAAATTTAATTATAGACTGAATTAATTCAAGCTCTACGATGGCACCCAAACGTTCTGCAAGTTCTACAGCTAAAATAGTGTATAAACACTCAAATAAATATAGCGCCCCTACTTTGCAGATTGGTCCTGGAACGTAACCCCCGTGATAAACGAGGGAACACTGTATTTGCATACATCGCTCACCTGCAGTATGAGGTGGTGTTTGTCAGTTGCTGTGTATGTGATTACAGGTAGAGCCGGGCTCAGTGTGTGCAGTGTTTGGATTGGGTGCAGTGGGTCTTGCTGCAGTCATGGGATGTAAAAATGCTGGAGCCTCCAGGATCATTGCTGTGGACATAAACGATCAGAAGTTCGAGAAGGCAAAGGCCTTAGGTGCCACTGAGTTTGTGAACCCAAAATCACACACAAAGCCTGTCAATCAGGTTCTGATGGAGATGACCAATGGAGGTGTGGATTTCTCCCTGGAGTGTGTGGGCAACGTGGCTGTTATGGTAAGCTGTACTCTCATGTGTATTGCTTTTTCTCTATAAATGACATTTCTTTAGGTAATCTTTTGTTTTTTGTTTTTGTTTTTGTAGAGGAGTGCTCTGGAGTCATGTGTTAAAGGTTGGGGTGTGTCTGTCCTTGTTGGTTGGACGGACCTTCATGATTTCTCTGCTCGACCAATTCAGCTCATTTCTGGAAAGACCTGGAAGGGAACCCTATTTGGAGGTAAATTGCATGTAGTCACAAACCAGTTCCGGATTATTCAGTTTTAAGAAATAAAATTGCAGTTTTGTACACAAACTATTGTCAAGTCAATTAAAAACAGGGGACGTTGCATTACAAATATTACAATTACATGGTCATTTTCTCTCAGTGATTTTAAACTACACTTCACAGCTGGGAAAACTGGCATGGCCAATTTAGTAATTTTTCCAAAACATTGTAATTTCTTAACTCCGCTGTGAATGGATTATTGTGGAAGCACTGTGGGATGTGTGGTCTTTTTCAATCCTGAGACATAAAAAGTTAAGAACAATGGACACAAACTTATTGTTTCCACTTGGTTCCATTGTTAACTAAACAGATTACAAATGTTTTAGAAAAAAACTTTCTAGAGAAGTCCTTGGCTCAGATACTACCTTTAGAGCTTCTACAATAATACCACAAAAACTAGACTATTAACTAGTATTAGTTGGTGTCTATAACTGGGATCAAGTAAAACTTTGTGAGGCAGAAACAATTGGTCTAACCCACCACCACAGGGACCCAGGTTTGACACATACAGACACTATTGGCTGTGACTGACGGAGAAGAGGCTGGAGGGGGGGCTTGGGGGATCATCCCAAATGCTGCAATAACAACCCCTATTAAGGACAGGTAACATTTCTACCTGTGTTGTGTTCTTGTGACCCTGACAAAAAGCAAAAAGCTGGGGACAAGACAGGCCCGCTCACTGGACATATTCCTGGCAGGAGCGGTTATGGTAGTATAGCAGTCATGGATGGATGGGATTGATTAAGCAGATCTGGATATTTTCAATCCAGTTATTGTTAGAAATGAGTGCTGTCTTCACTTTGGTTTTATTGAAAGCATCTGTTATTGTTGGTGATATGTGGAGTCGTCTTTCTTTGCTCTATTTAGTACATTCTGTGAGAACATGCTTTACTGTGAGATGTATATGACAGACCTCACAGGCCTACATTGTTACTTTGTGGACTATAGTAAGATTGGACTTATGCAGGTGTTGGGGTGCACGCATTCCATGGATTTGAATGACTCCAGTCTTCTTAGTCAGATCCCCGTTTGTTTCCAGCTGCCATACCAGACAGCTGTTTATCATTCTCTTCAAGGTTTTGCAGAGACAGCTTGTCAGGAAAATGGGCCTGTAATTATTTGGATCATTGTGGTCTTTATGTGGTTTGTGTACTGGGATAACTGTTGCCTCTTTCTTGGAGTTTGGCATCTTCTTTGACTTCTATACCTGGTTGTATGCTTTTAAAAGCAGACATAGGGCACCCTGCAACAGGAGTTTAAGAAACCAATAGTGGATGTGTTCTGATACATTTTCCATATGAGCCCTTTTCAAAGTGATCTGGAGTACCTCTAGGGTACAATCTTGGTTGTATGACTTGGTTGACATGGTTATCTGATGACAAGTCCAGCTCCTTTTCCATCTGTGCCTGAATTCTATGGAATTCGGGCAGGAAATTATGGCCAGCCGAGTTCCTCAAAACATTGGGCTAAAACACGAAAAACTAGACTTTTCTTGGAGCTTCTTGTTTTATACTTAATTAACAAACACTCATCATGTAATGGCTGTATTTCCCAGGATACAAGAGTAAGGATTCCGTCCCCCAGCTAGTCCTTGACTACATGGCTGGCCGCATAAATCTGGATGAATTTGTGACACACACTATGAGTCTGGGGCAAGTCAATGATGCAATTGAACTCATGAAGACTGGAGGATGGTAAGTCTTATTGTACGCCTATCAATAATCACTGGGTTTCAAAAGTCTGAGTTATTTTCTCTTTTACAGTATTCGAACCATCCTGAACGTGGCAAAATGAAAATCATGAAGCAGACAGCACGCTGAATGCTACAGCTACTATATGCCTATCCTATGCTCAGAAACCCGGTCTTGTGCTTATTATAACAATTAAATACACTAACCTGGTAATTTATTCTGCTAATAAAATGTAATCAAATATCCTCTAATTTTGTGACCAGTGTAAAGGCACTTTGCTTAAGATGTTCAATTTAAACTGCATGGCATTGTAAACCTGTAATGAGCATGTGATGATAGTGGACTGGATGTTCTTGGACAAATGTTAAGCCTATATGCTGTTTTGGATCAGATTATGCAACACAGTAGCATGTGACAATAAATGCAAATAAAGATCTTGCTTCACATTTTTATGGCAAGCCATTATTTTCAACATGGTAGGGTAAAAAACTCTCAAAACAAAATTTCTCAAAATCCTCAACAGTTTTAGATCCCACCTTATTGAGTGTCCTCTTTTTCTTAACCAAAGGATTTAATTGGGATTGAGGGGAATTTCAAGAGAGCTGGGATATCCATGTCATGTGCTTGATTTTAAAAAGTACTTCATGGTTGCCTTCGATCCTAGATCCTGCACCTGAACACTGAGGGGCTTTGTTCTTGCCAAATGGTTTCAATTTTCTCATCTGGCCATTGTTTACTTGGTGATCCTAAAGCAGTGCCATCTTCTTCACCTGTTGGAACTCTGGTGGTCACTATCCTTCCTTCTCACAGCAGATTCTTCACCATTCAGATTCCATATTACACTCGATTCCAGTTAATGGGACCAGCTGCTTATTCAGACCAAATCCTTAATTACTGAAACAAATCCTATTATGTACGTGTAATGTTATCCGCTTATTTGGACCAAAATTCTACTTAATCGGACAAAAGAACGTGTACAGTATGTAAGAAGAAACTTCGTCTCTGGCATTATTACCCGAAAACTCCCGAGTTTCTCCCCAGCTCTATACTGCCACCTACAGGTCTTGCCTAACATTTCCATTTACTACACAAAAAGAAGCCACAAGTCGCCACTTAGCCACTGCAAAAGCGCGCCAATTCACACTGGATAAAGTTCTTCAAACGTTGACTGGAATTTAGTAAGAACTTGTTTTTTAGAGTATTAGGCTTCGCATGCTGAGTACCTATACGTTGTGTTGTAGATCGTTTCGGAAAACTTGTTTGCAAATTTATTTTTCAGTGAACAAAGTTTGTAAGCAACTGTAGTTCTTGTTTTGTACGTTCGCTATACTTGTAAAACGCACAATAAAGATTTAACAAACATTTAATATGTTACATAGAACGTCCCGTCTTGTAACATATGACATGTTCGCTAAATCGGACCAGCCGCAGAGTTTGAGTTTTAGGTAGGAAGGGGCTGATCTATGTTTGGCTTTGTAGGAGTACCTAGAGGGAGCCAGTGAAGTGAACACGGCTTCAATTTTCATTCTGAGCACTTCAATCAGACTTTCATGTGACATGACTTGGGTTAAAAACGACAAATCCTACAATGCAAAAAATATTTGACAAAACAATCTGCAGACCAAATAACATTCATTCATTTTTGGCAAGTTAACTCAAGGACATGAACATTCCACTCCCATTTGAACTCTAACCATTTATTCAACCAAGTAAAGGAGCTCAAGCTGCCAAAACTCTTTCTGGATAAACATTGTACTTTAAACTCTCATATTTAGTCAAGCCGTCTATTTTCAGAACGTTTATTTACAGTCCTTTTCCAATACCATGTTTGGTAACAGACTTAACCACTGATGAATGTCACACTAAGGGGGAAAGGTCACATCATAGGACTTTGTAAACACATTAGGCAAACCACCTTACATGGGCCCTATGCAGCCCATTCTTTAAAACAATTTTATACCATTGAGCTTTTCTACTGACTTCAAACATCACAGAAAAAGTCAGCCAAAAACAGTCAGAGGCCATCCAAGGGAGAATATGCTTTAATATAGCTTAAATGCAGATCAACTGATTTGAATGGATGTCAGACACAAAGAACACCAATTACCACAACATAGCAGAGTTAGATTAACCCTGCAGAAAAGTTCTGGAGCTGGCAACACACCAGTAAAAAGTGAAATATGTTTTCCCAGCAGAAATACAAAATGTATTGCAGCCTCTTAACTCATCCAAGGTTACAAAACCCTGTCACTGACATTCAACACATTTTCTTGCATGTGATTATGGGTCACAGGGTCTGCACCCTGGTAGAACATGCTCTCATATTCTGAGGCACTCTTTGTAAACAAGAAGTTGAGGCCACACATTTAGCTTGGGATAAATCAGAAAGAAAAGCGGCGAAAGATCTCATCAGTCTTGTTTGGCATCCCAGTTTCACACACGCATTCATTCAAGCTTCTTACATCCACACAGTGCTGAACTTAATGCTCATTTAGTTCAGCACACAAAATGCACAAACACCCACATACACACAGATGCCCATCTGCCTCCCAAGCAGATAAAGGGTGGGCGGCACACAGGTCAAGGATGAGCGCCTTTCAATCTGATCAGATCCAAGCCGAGTCGTATGACTGTTCAGATGACATTCATAAATAAACAAATCTCCACTTCTTGCCAAATTTGACACTCCATTACCAAGGCCACATGGCCAGTTCCCTCCTGCCCAACAGAGAACCACAGTGTGATTGGTTGATCAGTGATAAGGGCGGAGCGGATACGTCCTCCACTGGGAACCTGTGTTTTCACGCAATCACACTACATTTGTGAGAGGAAGTGAGCGCGCCCATTGTCATCAAGTCGACGTGTGAGGATTTCACAGCCCGTTTCAGTTACCAGAAGTGTGTGTTCAAACTGTGCAGAGCGTTTACCATCTCGAGTAACTGCAGTCCAACCATCTGGCCATGTCTCATCCTGCCAACCACCTAAAAGAGAAGGGTAAACAATGTGTAAACAACCTTACAAGGAAAATCTAGATAGTAGAGTAGGGCTCAATTACATTTTGTATTTCAATTTTATTACAGGTATGCGCCGTTTTAATGCCTGTCCAATCACCATGCCTTCACTTAAATGACAGAGGTCTTTATTTTATTATCATTATAACCTGTATTTCAACAGTGAGCGTTGTGGCCATGAACAGCCAATCATTGGATCCAAGAGCAGAAGCCATTGATGTTTGAGAGAAGTTACTTGTGTTAGTGTGTAGTAGTACTGCTTTGTTTGTTAGATAGATACAACTTTATTGATCCCTTTGGAAGGGTTCCCTCATGGATAGTAAGATTTCAGCAGCATCATTATTACAGTACAGTAGAGGAAAAGGGAAAAATAATAGGAAAAAGGGAAAAAAAAAAGAATACGCCAGTATAATAATATAGGGAAAAATTAAACATATAAAAAATATATATGAGCAGTACAAGCAGTTGTGTACATACAATAAAATGATATAATTATATATACATATAATATAGACAAAATGGGGAGTGTATATATATATATATAAAAATAAATACATACACACACACACACACACACACACACACACACACACACACACACACACACACACACACACA
>JAVSBV010000097.1:7784295-7822593 GCA_033117975.1 Parotocinclus spilosoma
TCAATTCGCCGAAAAGCGGAGATGCAGATGCATCCAATAACCACACTGCTGGCTACTGGGTGCTTCGTTGTGGGAAAGAAAGTGGTGGGCGTGTTCACCTGCTGCTGGCTTTGCTCTTGTCAACACAACTTTTAGGATTTCCTGAACTTTGATTAAAGCATAAACTCTTCCGGAGAGCACAGGAATCCTCCCATAAATCACTGATCACTAGGTGACAACTTGTGGCTTATTTGTCTTCTTCTTTGGTCCGATTAAGCGGAATTTTGGTCCAAGTAAGCGAATAACATTACACCTATATAATCTAATTTGTTTAGGTACTTTGGGATTTGGTCCGAATAAGCGGCTGGTCCCATTAACCGGTGGTCCAATGAACCGGATTCGACTGTATTACTATTATGATACTTTGGGTGTGTGCGTGTCCACGTGTGTGTAAGTGTGTATATGTGGATGAGTACACCCCTCACATTTTTGTAACTATTTTGTTACATCTTTTCATGGGACAGCACTGAAGATTTGACACTGATAAAACAATGTAGTCAAGCTACAGCTTGTATAACAGTGTAAATTTGTTGTGCCGTCAACAACTGCCAGATTGTACCCAATTAGCCATTTTCCCTCCCCGGGATCCTGTGGCTTGTTAGTGTTACAAGGTTTTAGGTATAAATGGGGAGCAGGTTTGTTAAATCCTGTCACAGACTCAGATCACTGGCTCAGATCATACACCACTCACTGCATTAAACTGGTATACATGGCTGTCGTCCCAGAAGAAAGCCTCATCTAAAAATGATGCACAAGAAAGCCCACAAACAAACACTTTGCTGCAGACTAAGGACATGGATTACCGAAACCATATCCGATGGTCTGATAAGACTAAGATGCATTTACTCGGTTCATATGGGGTCAAGTGTGCATGGCAGCAACCTGGTGAGGAGTACAAATACAAGCGTGTCTTAAGTACAGTTAAGCATGGTGGTGTCATGGTGTCATGGCAACCTGTGTACTCCATGCCCAAGTGAGTTAAGGCAGTACTGGAAAGTAATGCTGAAAATAACAAAGTATTGACACTTTGGGCACAATTGGCTGTGTATTAAGCAAATTTACACTGTTATACAAGCTTTAGAGTGACCACGGCAGATTGTATCAAAGCGTCATATCGTCAGTGTTGTCTCAGAGATAATAAATAATAAGAAGATAAAATAGTTTCCAAAAATGTGAGGGTGTACTCACTTTTGTGAGAAACTGTATGCATGTACAGTGGGGAAAATAAGTTTGATACTTTGAAGTTTTCCCACGTACAAAGAATGGAGAGGTCTGTCATTTTTGTCGTAGAAACACTTCAACTGTGAGAGAAATACTACAAATTAATTATTTAAAAATCATACAATGCAGTTTTCTGGATTTATTTTTTTATACAGTCTCAGTTAAATTGTACTTATGATAAAAATTACAGACCACTCCATTCTTTGTACGTGGGAAAACTTGCAAAATTCTAAATAATCTGACTCTGCTCTAGCAGTCTTGACAACATTAGTGGATCACACTTAGCATTGCATTAAAACAAATTTGGTGGTGGCAGTTCTGCTTAAGTTTAAATCCTGTAGGATTTAAACGATGAAGGATTAGAGGATGACTAAAACTGTACAACAACAGATGAGCTACTGTCTGTGTGTCTAATAAAATGAACAAAAGGGGAGTTAACCTGTGTTTTAAACTGAACTCCAGTCTGATCGCATCATACCAGCACAACACCCACTAACACCATATCAGTGTCACTACAGTGCTGAGAATGATCTAACCCAAATAGTACCTGATCTACACAAAGTAAGGGGAATAAACTCTGTAGAGAGAGACAGATGGACTACAGTCTGTGATTGTAGAACTACAAAATGCATCTATATGGTAAATAAGCCTTATAAAATGGACAATGAGTAAAGAAACAAGGTGGTGTGCCTAATAAAGTGACTGGTAAGTTTTCACAACTTGGATGGTGCAGTTCAATTCCTCAATGCCATCAAATTTATTTTCACCTTTCGGGTTATGATAATACCAGAGCACACAGTACCAACCCATGGTTAACCAGTCATATTGTCTGACATCCTTTTAGAAAGGGAACCTTGCTGGCTTGTGGAGAGCCATCTTAGACGCAAAGTGAAACAGCAGTCACAATGGTGCCATGCTATAATGTTTGTATTACATTGAGCACCACAGGTTTACAGAATAAATAAATAAACATATATAAAATGTAAAACTTCCATAATTTACCAATATATAGTGATTTATTTCTGTTATATGCTGAATGTGACCAGTGCCATCACTACATACCTTAAGACTACCAAAGCATATCCTAAACATTAGAAAATGAAAAAATGTATACAACCCCAGCCAACATTTTACTGCACAAGATTAAGTAACGATGTGCAGCCTAAGCATCAAGTCAGCAGACCCTCGTTAATTATCAATATTTTACTGCTGTTTCACAACTTGGGGAAAACTTGGAGAGCATGATTCTCATATTGTTTTCTGATTACACAAATAATTTGTGTCCTTATTCTTTGGCAAAGTTCTAATAAGATTTGTGGTCAGGTCAAAATAAAAGTGCAAAAGAGAGGAAAATGTAACCAGATTCATTTTTTTAATTCCTGCTCCTTGTTTTATTGATACATTTTTAAAGCTCATTGATGAGTTTGTACAGCGTGCACTGAGCAGGACAAAATCTGGAGCAAAGTGACTACAAAACCTTTTTGAGAGGAGAGTAGATTAAAAAGAAATGCTGGAGTGGAGTAGGAGAGAAGTGATTACAGACTGATCAGTTCATTCCTGCTGCTCTACTGCACCAGGTGCTACACTGTTGTGTGCTTCATAAATGCTGTACTACAACAGCATGACTAGGCAATATAAGGGTTAATAACTTCCTCACACCACAGACTGAAGCATGTGAGAGGCATACTATTATACACTGTCTGGCCAAAACAGTCATGTTGAAAGACACATCCTGTGGTCATGGAAAAGATATTAATCAGTTTCTAAAGGGTCAAATTACTGGCATACATTAAGCAGAGAGAAAACAGGAGATTAGAAACTATGCTGCTCACAAAAATTAAGAGATATTTCAAAATGACTATTCATCAATTTTTAAAAAGCAGCATTTGATTTTATTTCATTCAACAAGGATATCAGAAAAGGAAATGCAAACTCAATTATGGTGATTGAGTAGAAAGTGATATATTTATGGGGGAGAAGAGAAAAATGTTAAACTAGATGAGTGCCACACAGTTCAGTAGGGTGTATGGTCACCCAAAACACATCGACAGTGATGGGGCATGGACAGGATCAGATCAGATCTTGTGGGATCGTCTTCATATTCATTTTGAAATATTCCATAATTTGTGTGAGCAGTGTATTAGGAATCGGGTTAAGAACTGTCTAACACATTATTAAAAAATGGAAAGTGGAAAAGCAGCATCATCTATAAAGGAATTAGTTGGGGAGGGGGTGGGGGAGTGCCATGATCTGGGGTTGCAGCAGTTGGTCTGGCCTAGATTCAGCAACATGTGGCCAAAAAAGATTAGATCAGCTGGCCACCTAAATATACTGGGAGATAAGGTTATTCCATCAATGTATTTTTTCTTCCATGATAACCTGTCCAAGATGACAATGCCAGGATTCAAATTGTGAAAAAGTGGTTCAGGGAGCATAAGACGTTTTCACACATGGACTGGACTGAACACATGGTTCAGTCCAGACCTGAACTCAGTGGAAGACAGTGGCAGCGGTCTAAATCTCCCATCATCAATACAAGATCATTGGGGAAAATGTTTGCAATTTATGAAATATTACAGGGTGAGACCTAAATTTATATACAAGCTCTGCTACTATCCAGTGATTCAAGATGTATGTTAATGTTTACATTACCAAATGTACAGCATGATCAATCTCCTCTGTGGTGACTCCAGGTTTCACCATCATGGCAGCAATGTCAAGTACCTCTTGTGCCAGCTACAAAAAAAAAACACTTACTTTAAAAAAAAAATCAGTGATTACCACAACTTGCCTCAAAACATCTCCATATACATGTGGTAACCATGTAACACCTTACCACGTGTATACATTTTATTATACATATACATAAATACCTACATACATGGTAAGGTGTAGAACACAACATACTTTGCACACAAAGTACAACAGTAAACCATGGAAGACAAACATTTAAGTGTTCAAGTGGATAATCACCTTCACCAAGTTAACAGTAAAGAACAGGCATGAATCAAAAACAGTTCTAAATGAAAAGGCTGAATTACCTTGCAAACTACTCTCATGCCCTCAGTCTCTTCAGGTGAGAGTATCTTAATTTGGGACGTTCCTTTAAGAGTTTGTTCCGTCTCAGACATCCCTACCAGATAACAAAAACATTGCTTAATCGGTGTTCAATACAGTTATTCATCACGTATCCTTTAACAGCTCAGATGGTCACCATCTTTACATCAGCTACACCAGATCAGTTAATTAACTATCCCTCGCTGTTGTTATGATTTGTGGAAGATCAAAATTTTAAAGAATCCCACATATAAACTCTTGTAAAACAGCCTCTAATCCCAATAGGCAATGGATCTCATACCTGCAAGCAAACCAATTTCTTCTGCTGCAGTGGATAAAAGAAAAGCTTCAGGTACATACCGTAGTACCACCCACACACACACACGAAACACACACGAAACACACACGAAACACACCTATAGCTATCACACAAGCACACAGAATATGGAGGAAAGTCTACATTTATAACTATATGAACTTGCACTATTCACTTGGTACTACTAGAAAAATCTCCGCTAAATGTGTTACTGAACTAGAAGTTGTTTTTGAAATGCAGGCAAATCCAAATTGCCTGGATCTCAACATCAGTTCATACATTATTATTATGGACTTGGTCTATAATTATGACTTGAATGAATACCACAAATGCATTCAGTTTAAACTAATTATACAGAACACTGTGTTTGTCATGTCTTTTCTGAACTCTTATTTATACGCCATCACGGCTGGAAAATATATTAACCTAATTATCTCTCAGGAAGCCAGGTACTACAATTAAGATTGGAAGTGTAGACTGTAGAGGTCATAAAAACAGTGGCACACAAATGTAAACCTAAAGAACAAAAGCCTAAATCAGATTTAAGAGAATATCTTTTGTTTTTGTGTTAGTTTGAAAAACGTTTGTTTATTTGGATCATTTATTGTCGCTACTGGCACCAGAGGCCATTTCAGCGAGGTTATACCTATATACAAGATTATCTCAAGACTGGTCACACTTATATACACTCAAATCAATGTCAAGTTAACGTAATCAATTAACCTAACGTGTCTTGAACTGTGAGAGTAAACCCATGCAGACACAAAGGAGAACCTTCTTGTTGTAAGGAGGCTATGCTGAGATACCCACTGAGATACCAAAAAAGAATTTGAAAAGGTTCTGGAAAGTGAAAAAATAAATAAACAGATATGCATTGTTTAATGTCCATCCATATCAATGTCCATTGACTTTAAAGGCAATAGTCTTAAAACTGCAAAAACTATAAAAGGAAGTAAGCATCTTTCTTTTAACTTTGGATACTGCAGCAGTAAACAGCTGGTCACCTCAAATAGACGTGGTCATTTCGAGTGCGGAAGGCCATCATTCACTGTAAAATTAACCATACTACCAGCCGTGCTCTCTTGCTCATTATAGTGCATTTATGTGTTAACAGATTTTTTTTTGTGTGCACTTTGCTTGTAACATTTGTAACAAGCTGTAAACGTAGGAGATGGTCCCACTGTAAATATTTGCATTTTGTTTATTTCCCCCAATAGCTTTATATTCTCTCTAACCTATGACTATATAAACTGGTTCAAATGTACTTTTCTGTCTCATCTGGCTGGCTGATCTTCTATGCTGTTCGTAATAGTGTCTATTAATGCACTTTCTGCTTCTGTTAAACAGAAGTTTCAGACCCATTAACCCATCACATCTCAAATGGTATGGCTTTCCCAGAGAGTGTAATAACAGTACATTACTGTATTGTTTTATAATTACAGTGACATTCCATTAATTGAAACAATATTCAGCATAACAGTTTTGGTTTTGACTCACATTTTGATTCACATGGGTTTTGAGCACAATCTCTGTGAAAATATCTTTTACATTTGGAATATGTGATAGTTTAAATGTAATCAAATGAAAACATTGTCATTGACTACAGTAATGTCTGGTCAACGTCCATTTCCTTCAAAGTTCGATGTACTGTTTAGGTAGGTGTTGTAATAGTCAAATCAACATTCACGTGGCCAAGGGTATTCCAAAAGAATACTGCACAAAACATCACACCCCCTTTTTCTCCCAAAGTGCAAGTTTATGATGTATAGTAAAAGAAACTGCACTGCTTACAAAAATTAGGTGATATTTCATTTTTGTGAGCAGTATAGACCATAGACACCAACAGCATGGTACAGATTCAGGATTTGTCCTTAATGCTATCGCTGTCAGTAAGTGATCACCACAGCTGCCAACGAGCACCACATAATTCATGCCACTTCTGAGATGCTTCGACCTAGTTAATTATTCCTTAATTATTTTTTTGTCTTTAGTCTCAAGACTTAACTTGTGAACATTGTGTGTGCATCCAACACAACAACTATGAAAACCAACTCTTCGTGTACTGACTAATTATCCCAGATCTTGATGAGACCAGCAACATTATACTACCTAGGAGTGGTCATAATTTCATGGCATTATTGCCTATAGTAAAGCTACAAAAAGCAAATGTATAGCACACCTATATGTTAAGTCCACTATAAATTTCATTTAGCATAACCCATTCCATTTAATACATAATAGTGGTAATAATGGTATACATCATCAATAGCCTCCCTTAAACATGCTTAGAACTAGGGGTGGGGGGGGGGAATTCGATTTTAGATGCAATTCAGACGTTAACGATTCTGAATCGATTAACAAACGTCAATAATCGCATCTGAACATGTAGAGCAGCTTCTGTTCTTACACAAGAACTTAAACATTAACACTCAGTAACTGAGCTCTGTAACGTCTATTTTGAGTTTAATATTCTTTGCACCTTTTCTCTGTTGCGATTCTCTCAGTCTCGCGTTCGCGTCAAAATGTTTCTCGCTCTTGACTTTTGGCCCGATTTGACAGGAGGGAATCTAGGCAATCATTGGCTTCTGGAGTTAATCCCCGCCTACCAGCTCATTCTACAGAGCCCGCTACATCGTTTTAACAATTATCTCTTTAAGTAATGCACAGTTCGTCATATAGGCTTACAGTCACACTACTAATTTGTTAATCTAGGTGATAATTTGATAACATAATATTAACACTTAATGTTAAGATTTAATAAGCTGAAACAAACCATCCAGCAACAGACATGCATTATGTAATTTTATATAGCTATATCAGTATATTTCATTTCAAAGATTGCCTAGATCTCGCCACCGTCAAATTTGGTCCAAAAGTCAAAAGCGAGAAACATTTTGAAGCGAAAGCGAGACAGAAGCACAACGGAGCACAGAAAGTGAAAACGAACACCAAGAATATTAAACCCAAAATAGACGATTGCTAACAGAACAATTCTGTTTGCAAACTGGTTTTTATTACAAATTTAAATGTTTTGGTTATGGATTCTGTTTTATGATTCTCCAAACTTTAGGAATTATTTTAACACTATAGATGTGTTTCAAGTAGTCACATGGTAAAGAAAAAAAAATTTGCAAAGAAAAAAAAATGAATCGAGATGCATCGATAATCGTTGCCCTCTGAATCGTAATCGAATTGCCTAAAGATTTCCACCCCTACTTAGAACGCTTGCATTAAACTACACATTGTTAACAAAGCTTGTTTTATAACAAAAGTGCTCATTTTTATTGAAACTTGTAGAATGATGTATTAAATGTAATGTTACAAGCACGGTTAACGGATGAATGTGTCCTTATGTTTATCAGCAGATTTTAAGACAACTTACAAACAAGTAAAAAGAAAAAAAAAAGTAAACAGTTAATTACCTGAAAAATGTAAACTAAAATAAGTGTTGAAAACGTGATCAGTCTGATGAAATACTTTGTAGAGAGATATTTGTCTTCAACTACAACCATTAGTCTGTTTGGATATGTCTTTATCAGCTTTGTACAATTAGAATGGGGAATACTCCATTCTTTTTTGCAGAATTGTTCTTCCAGTTGAACAAGAGGTTATGGTGAGTGGAAATGGTCTACTTGCAAACTTAATTAGGGCATTCACCTTATTATACTTAAGTCACAGAGTTTATTTTTGAGTGAACCACTTAACCATATTCGTCTGACTGGCAGAGGAAGGCATGTTTTTATCAAGATGAAGTGTGCGCACTGGGCAGCAAATGGATTCTTATTTCTCCAAAACAATTCCCCAGTCTCCACTTCAAAAACAAATCCCCACGCCATAGTGCCACTACCATGCTCCACAGTAAATATGGAGCATTATTGGTGGTATGCTGTAATTTCCCCAAACAGTGCTTGGATTCGGTCCCAAATGTTCAAATTTGGTCTCATTTGGTCATAAAAGATTTTAGCCACATGGCACCAAAAGCACAAAATGGAACTCTTAAGAAACATCCCTCACAAACTGTTTGGCCACACACTCATTCTCTGTGGTCTTGGCCTAGTATCAACTTGAATACTTGGGACAGTGCATTCTTTAGGAACAGCTGCTCTTTTTTTTTGCAAAACCATAAAACCAAGGTTACATGTTAAAGAAAGTAGCATTTAAAGTCAATTGGTGACTTTACAGCTTGCCATGTTCCCAGATTCCACAAAAATATTCCATTTCCAAAGGTTAAATGCTAGAGAGGAGCAATATTAAAAGTTAAAATAATAAACAATCCCAGAGCATACAACTGCACAGATAAATGGACAAACTTTAGGAAAGCTCATGTATATCCATTTTGCTGTATCTCTATTCAAATGTTTGTGTACTGACGTCGCTCTTACCCAGAGGGTGATCAGCATAGTCTGGCCTTTGGATGTTCGCTGGGACAGGCCGCATGGGTGTCTGGAGAGACGATCAGACAAACATAACATCATTTTTTTTCAGCCTTTAGTGGACATTAGATTCAAACATGTATAATTCATGCTCTTACCAGAGGGTAGTAAGGTCGTAGTTTGCCAGAGTATTTATATCCAGGCCAGGGGTCTGTATTGACCTCCTTCTCAACGCAGTTCTTGCCCTCATCCTTTGTTTTGTCTTCCTCTGTTTAAATACACATAAATAAATACACATGTTAAATCAGTAAAATAACTGCAAGATGTCAATGTCAAGATCTCACATACTTGCTTTCTTGTGAAGCAGTTTGTGGGTACCCCAGCTGCCTTTAAAACATTCCTAGAAATACAGAAAAAGTTGTTAAATGCATGGAAATTTGGACTCTGAACTATAACACTAACACAGCTTGACACTATGACAAACGTGTATATTTTTCACCATACATATTATGCATCACATTAAACTATCATGATACTATAGACTGAGATGCCATTCTGTGATGCCACTCATAAGTCAGTTGCCTTTTGCCCTGACTTTTTTAACAATCATATAGTGAAACACAAAAAGCTACAACATAATGAAGACGTTTCTATACCCATGTCTGTTTTTAAATGGATACAATGTTTTAGTCCACATAATAATAAGTACGTGTTACGAAGGCAAGCCTCAGCACTTTTTCCCCCCTCTACTGTGTGCACAAATACACATTGCCACACACAGAGGTGCATACACTTACACACTCATGAGGAAGGACAAAACAAGACGAATTTCAGCAGTGGAAATCAAAGAGAACCAGAAAGATAAGTGCACACCAGAAGACCAAGTAAGATGTTTTTAGTACTACTATTTTCCTATGGTGAATGATTTGTCGAATGTCTGCTTAGCTTTTAGGTAATAATGCCTTGCCAGTTGTGGCACAGCAAGGAGACTGAGTAGGAAACAAAAAGATCACAATCTCTACCAGTGAAAACGAAAACAATAAAAGAAAATGTAATGCCAATATATCACTATGACTGTCTGATTACTCACTAAATCAACATTAATTACTTGCTACAAAAATGTTTAAGGTTTCTATATGACACCAAGTTCAAACATTTTTCAAAAAGTATTCATAAGTTCAAGATATTACTATCATTTTAAATCAGTGATTTAAATCGTCCATTGTCAGAATCTTAATTCTGTGGTGACTTCATTTAAATAAAACCAATGTGTTTGCTTCAAAGCTGTACTTTTGCCTCTTCAGGCCCTAGAACCCAATACCCATGCTCTTGCCTTTGTGGTTATATGAAATAAAATCTGTTATTCAGGCAGTCCTACTACTTTATCTGGTGTTATTGAGATGGCATCTAAATGTAGATTTGGAGACTAGGTTACCCCAAATTGCTAACACTTTTTCAACCACGTTTTTATTTTTTTTTTAAGTAGACTAACAATACAACAGAATGCACATAAGTTCATTAAACTTGAATCTGTGCAGCTATGATTTATTAAAAAAACCATTACGTTGATTATTTGCTATTGCTTCCAATGCTGATTTCTGTTAAAACATCAGTTAAAACAGAATGCCATGACATCGCATCAGTCCCTAAACTCTACACTACTTGCTACACACTCATCCTTGAAATGTTACACAAGTTAATCTGTGATGTGCGCTTGTAAATCGAACGACAATTTAACTTTCACAAAACCTTAGTTCCCTACTTGAATTCTAATGTACAAGTATGCGCTGGTTTTCATTTACCAGATTTTATTTAATGATTAACACATTCCTGTGTTATTTGCTTATTTATATACTTTTACACTGCACTATGTATGCAGCACATCATTATTATTTTCTTGCGCCTAGTGGACCGAGTTTTGTTTCTTCTGCCCTCCTATAATCACTCTCTGCAGTGGGTTTTTGTTCAATTAAACCCACTGCAGACAGCAATTTTGTTGGTCTAAAAACAGCAGGTGCACTCAACAGCCCATCAACGCTGCAAAAACATGAGCAATAATGCAAGTTAAACAACAGTATGTCACTCACTGAAAGTTCATTAAATTATCCTCTACGTGCTTGCTTGTTAGCCCTCACTTGGACTAGAGAATTTTCTAACTCAGTTGTGTTTACAGACTTTTTTTTGCACAAGTTACTTTCCACAAATTATTTACAGCAAACTAAGTGTACATTCCTGTCCTACTGTAAACAGTGCTAATTTGTTTGTACTCCTGCGAACTGTATATTCTCTCTAACCTATAATAATATAAACTGGCTCCCATTCGCTTGCTGAATCTGTTTCATCAGACTGATCTTCCATGATGTTAACAATATGGTCTATCAATGTACTTCTGGCTTCTTTCAAACTAAAATATCAGGTCCATAACATCCTCGTAAGTGTTACGGCTTTGGGAAATCCAAAGGGTTGCAAAAGTATGTTAGTGAAATTTTTATAATTTCTATGAATTTTCATAACTCCGTATTTTGTGGCTCAAATGTGTTCGGACATGGTACAGATCGCCTAGTGCCTGTACGCCCTGTACACACCCTGTACGTATGTGACAAAGGTAATGTCGGAGTTTCACAGGACATAAAGACAGACTTTAAACTGCAGTTTCCTGTACTTGTTCCTTGTGTGCAAAAGGCAATTAAAACATGTTAATCTTAAACACACAGGTACATTTAAAAGTAAATTAAAGCATGTCCAAGTTACATTTTGTCATATGATCTATGGCTCCAAAGGAACTTTGTTTCTAATTGCTTAAATAGGGATGCATTTTATACTTATTTTCAGTGTGAAATGTAGCAAATACATCTGAAATTTCTGTAACCTAATCATTCTATTTTCTTGAACAAAGAATGTCAATAATTCTGTTGCTGATTGTAATTCATCACACAGACCTAGTGAGTCCGTATTTTTGGAAACGTATTATTTTACACACACACACACACACACACACACACACACACACACACTTTCTCTCTCGCTCGCTCACTCACTCACTCTGCCTTTCTCTCTCTCACACACACACACACGTTTGAGAGGCCATACGTTCGGCACGTTAACACTAATTTAGACACGCAACAGGTGGGAGAAGTTAAAAACGACACGAAACTGATCGTGAATGAATGATCAGTTCTTTATCTGTATGTACCTTTAACTCCTATAGGTTTGACTACTACATTCTATAAACCTAAATGACGTTCTAGGTTAATCTAACCACATCACAGCACAAACCCTTTTGAAATAAATTTGTGTGACCATTTGAGCAGATAGATAAACGTGTAACATAAGATGTTTTCATAAACTCAACCAGTAACTGTCCTGCAAAGCATGTATCGCTACAGGCTTCATGACAGCTCCAAACCAAGCCAGCATGCTATCAAACGGCTGCTCTTAAACCCATGTTTACTGATCCAGCGAGCCCAGACAGAGTTACACTGAGCTAGAACACTGATTTATATATTACCTGTCAACCTTTCATGTGAAATAAACCGTTACATAATTAGATCAGTCCAAGCCGGTTATTTTGGCCCACATAGCTTAGTTAGCCAAATGGCTAAAGCTGAAGCCCGGGGTGTAATTTTAGCAGCGTGCTAGCGGGCTACGTAGAACAGAACTGGTCAAACTTGTCGGAAACTTAGAACTACCTGAGAGCAGAAATATGAGCCTTGTATCCCGAGTTTAATGCAGGTGGGACACTGCAGTTTGGCTTCTTTACTGCAGCCCTCGGTTTCACATTGCCGCGTAGCCACCACTGCCGCCATGCTTTCAGCCCGGTCACAGAGAGAGGGAGGGAAGATAAGACAGAGGGCGGGTCTCTTGCTTCTACATGTAGTATGTAGTATGTAGTATGTGGTATGTACAGAGTATGTACTAATATGCCCCTTGCAGTGCACTACGTGTCCAATATTTAGGTGTAATATGTTTAACTATGCACGTTTTTTTTTCTCAAAATTACATATTTCCATACTGTTAAAAAAAGAATCATAGTTATTTATTAGTCCCACAAAATCATAGTTTACTACAGCAAAGTCATAGTAGTGCATTTAGTAGTATGCAAAGTGCAAAAAACAAGAGAGTATACACAAAGATAGAATGTGCCATATAAAAATACATGTACATTAATACAGTATATACACACATACATACACAGTATTTACGCACATTCGAGTTATTGCATATTTCAATGACAGGGTATAGTGCCCTTTGCATTTTGTGATTTACTTATAAACTTTATAATCTGTAGGTGTGAGGTCTGGTGGTGGTAGATCAGGAGGGCAATTAAGGGAAGTGCACAGCCTAAATGCAACTAATAATACAATGCAAATAAATAAAAACAATTTGACAAATCCAGTGAAGATCAATTCGCTAAATAAACATTTATTTTTATTATGTACTATTATTATTATTATTATTATTATTATTATTGTGTATATTGCATGCTTCAGATTTTCAGAAAATGAAATGATCAGTGCCATGTCTGGGTTATGTATAATAACTGATCTCCCCTCTCATATCAACTGGATTAAATAATGTAATACTAGACTTGGTTTGTTTGTTTGTTTCAATTATTTAACAGCACATTAACACACTTGGTTATATTTATGGAATGAAAAAGTTATACCATTACACACATTTCATTAGTACAAGTTTAATATCAAACACAGTCACAGACAATTTAGTATCTAGAATTCACCTGGACTGTGGGAGGAAACCAGCAGGGTGACTGGAGTGAACTCATGCAAACATTGGGGGGGGCAAACCCAGCAACTCTGGGCGCAAGGGCAGGAACAACCCTAGACGGGGCACCAATCCATCGGCGGTCTCACACAGACAGTCATGCACGCTGTCACACACTAAGAGCCACTATAGAGACGCCAGTGGGATTGAACCCAGGACCTCCTTGCTGTCAAAATATTTTTTTTCTACCCTTTGCAGTATAATGCTTCCAGTATAAGTTGGAAAACTTCCCACACATCCCACCTGGCTCCTACGCCACTAGACTACCCCATCCATCCCTTGGCTTCCTGTGTGTACCGAGTTAGGCCCAGCATTACTAGATAGATTAATGAATCTTTTTCCAAGCATGTGTCTGTTTTACTACAGCAGATACTTTCCCCAGTGATCATTTGCTTTTGGGTGCCAAAAAGTATTAAATGGGTGATTCTGTTTTGTTGTTACTCAGGTCAAATTATGATTTCAGGTAAGAACCACAGGGAATTCAAACTATTATTAAAGGTACCTGTACAGGTTTATTTAAATCACATTGCTTCTGTTAGATCCCTAAAGAAGACAACAGCCAAGACCAGTATATGTTTTAGGCCCTGTGGTTGCAAAAAAAAAGTTTGCTTAACATGAATGTGTGTTTTGAGATATTTCCTAGGAAAAAATAAGGAAGTCTAAGCCTCAGGACAATTCAACACTATTCCCGTAACATATGAGTGATGGGGATTGTGATGTCAGTGCATTACCAGTCTCTCACAAAACACATAACAGAAATAAAAGCTCCTTTCTGAAAAAGTCTCCCATGGAAAGAATGAACCATACAGATATTTACTTCTCCATTGACAGAACCCTATTATAAAGTAGTTTTCCATTTTCTCAGCCCAGGAAAAAGTGCAGAAGCCTTGTAGTAAACACTTATATGCTAGAGATTTGATTAAGACAGAGATTAAGATAGGTTTGATGAACGTGCTCACTTAAATGCTCAAACTTCACCTCTGTTTTAGACAGAGCATGTAGGAAACCAAATGATCATATAGATATGTACTTGTCCTTTCACGTTTTAATGCTTGAAACATTTCTTTTAAAGTTTGTTGCTTCTTAAATAAGAACAAAAACACAAACTTTAAACATTTGAATTCAAATGCCAGCCTGTAGGACTAAGCCAAGTGTTCACACTATAAACAAGTAAAAAAGCATTTGAGAGTACAGCAACATTTGCCACTCCCCTCATTTGAGCCCCCTCCCCTTTTTTTATTCTGCACTCTCATTTCTTTGCCCTACACTCTAACCTCTCTTTTTCCAAGCCTACCTCTTTCTCTCCCTCTCTCTCTACCTGATGTCTCTCAATTGCTAATTAACCAGCTTAGATTGATGACTAACTTGAGGAGGGTATAAATTATGATGCTCCTTTGTATGCCAGTGCTGTTAGACTAATCTTCAGCGATTGACTTTAGTCAGTGAATCTTCATGCTTAGAGATTTCACCAACGAGGCTTGTGGGAAACCTTACAATTTCTTCAATCTCTATTTATCCTCTGCAGATTGCATTGCAGTGATATGCAAATTTAGCCATTAGTTTTGATGAATGAATGCCTTTTCCTAACAAATCCGGAGAACCCAAATACAGCTGCTCGCTCTTCTGGGAGGCAGAAGGATACTGAATTTGAAGGACATTTCACTTGTGTACGAATGTATGTCTGTGGAATGTTTCACCATATAGCAGAGGAGTATCTGTGAATTAAGGCTGAGCAACCGCTTCTGACCATCTACTATGGAAAGTTTTGACCTGGATAAGAAAGATCAGCGCTATTGCATTCGCGGGAAGCATGTTGCTCTTATTTGTCTGGCTGTTATAGTGACAGGGATTGCAGTGGGGCTTGGGGTAGGTTTGAGTCAGAAGACTTGCTCCACTGAGGAGGACACCACACCAACACCGACATCCATTTCACCAACTACGAACAGCCCAGATACTGACAGAGGTCCCTGCAAATCCTCCAACAATGCCAATGGAGGCTGGTCCAGTTTTCGCCTACCTGATTTTATCATACCATTTCACTATGACTTGCACCTGGAACCAGACCTGGAGACAGATGTATATACTGGCACTGTGGCCATCCATCTGAACCTAAGCAAGCCTAGTACACACCTATGGCTACATATCCGAGAGACATTTGTCTCTTCTGCACCCATTCTTCATCTCAGTGGCCCAACTGGTGAAAAAGCAATTGGGGTGAAGGGATGCTTTGAGTACGATCCACAGGAGTATGTAGTAGTGGAGGCCAACGAGGAGCTGAGAGTTACGGGTACTGATGAGCATTATATCCTCACTCTACACTTCCAGGGCTGGCTCAATGGTTCCCTAGTCGGCTTCTACAAAACTACATACAAGGAGGGTGAAATAATCAGGTCAGTGACATCTATGTTTGATTTTCTTTTGAAGATATGGGATTTCACTGCTTAGAAACGTAATGTGCACAGATGCATTGAGCCAGCTTACATTTCAGACTGTCATTTCCGAACATTTCAGTAAAGTTGAAACTTTTGTAGGCACCCCATGAACTTGTCCATCTGTATTACAATGGCATTTGCCCTATATCATTCACTCAATTGATAATCTTCTCTTTTTGTGTATGCACCCTGTGTTACAAGGTGTGCTAGGACTAGACGGCTAAAACCAAATCACCAAATAAAGTTTTTTTTGATTTAGGTTCTCTTATGTTAGAGTAAAATTACATTTCAGACATGGAAGCAAGCAGGGGATAGTCTACACAGCTGCTGCATGACCTCCTCTGCATTTCTTGGAAGGCGGTTAGTGTTTAAAAGCAGAGATCAGGTCACAGATCATAGTGAAGACCATGCAGGAATGACAACAGCATGATTTATTGGCGCTAGAAGGAAGTCCGCCAGCAGTGAGTTGCCACAGTTAACCATTCCAGAATAGTGTGTGTAGGCCTACATCAACAAATTGAATTGCAATTTGTAAAATTTCATGTTTTCTGAATTGGCTAAATCTTGACTTACGTATGTGAAGTATGCAAAATGCAAATAGAATAAACCTAAACATGGCATATATGCGCAATAGCAGAAAATGTTATCTGTTAGAACCTGTTTTAACCTTTAACATTAATAATTAGCAGGTTTTTTTAATGCGGCAGTGGGGCAAAGTTATTAAAGAAGATAAGCATTAATAGCAAACCTGGAATGTGTTGACTTTCAGTCACAAATTATATAGCATTAGTTGTTAATTTAACAAAGGTATTTGAAGCTTAAGACTTTATTGCAATACATTTGTGTTATCTTGATTAACACTGTTATGCAATTTAGTTCATCTTGATTTTATTGCCTAGCATATATTTTTTCAAACTTGGATTGGATTAATAGTTTAATTACTTGATAGTAGTGTATTGCATAGCAAGTGAACAGTAATTTTAGGAACAGTGTGAGACGTGTTGCAGCCCTGTAGTGCAGTGGTTAGTGTGATCACGTTACAGTTCCCCATGTCTGCATGGGTTTTCTGAAGGTGCTCCTAATGAAACTCACAATACAAAGACATATGTTAGGTCTAACATTGTTTCTAAAAGTCTCTGTGTGTGTGTGTGCGTGCGTGTGTGTGTGTGTGTGTGTGTGTGTGTGTGTGTACACATGTGCCCTGTGATGGACAGGCACCCTATTTTGGGGTGGTTCCCTGCACAGTGTGCTGCTGGTTTTGCCCTAGCTCCCCACAACCGTGAATTGGATTAAGCAGTTGTGGAGTGAGATGACTCTTGTGCTTAATTTTATGAATTTCATTTTATCCATTTATGGCAATAGTAAGGATGTAAATAAACAAAAATAATTATGAGATTTCAAACAGGTTATATTAGATTTGGTCTTTGGGGAGCAAAGATGGGCAGAGGACCAGAATCCAGTTTGTCAACAAAAAACATTAAAACGTTTAAAAACATTGTTCTTCAAGTGGCTTTCATATTTCTTTCTCTACAGTGCATAATATCATCAAACAATTCAAATAATTTAAAGTAAGTTTACTATGTAAAGAGCAATGGTGCGAGATTGTGGTGATTCCAACAAAGACACTCCAAGACATTCTGTTTTTACTATATTTGCATTTTTTATTCTGTCCTAATCTTTAGTGATTTGTTGATGTACAAATATAGTAAAATGTGGGTGGAACATTCATGCCAGAATTCATCTGCAGCTATCAAAACCATGTTTACTACCAGGGTACTTGGAGTATCCAATCTAAATTATTCTTCACTAGACTGTATTGAGAACATAAATGTTGATACATTAAGATTGTCTACTTAGTGAGCTGTTGAGGAAAACAAGTATCAGGTTATACAAGCCTTCAATGATCTCTTACAGAAAAATTGCAGCCACAGACCATGAACCCACCGATGCTCGTAAATCATTTCCCTGTTTTGATGAGCCAAACAAAAAAGCCACATACAAAATCTCCATCACCCATGATGAGGTTTATGAAGCTTTGTCCAACATGCCAGTGGAGGTAAGCTGTACATGGTCAAAACATATTTTCTGGGTTATCTTTGACTCACAGATACTGATCAATGTATATGAATTTTGTCCTTCAGTTTTCAGGAATTATTCCAGCAGTTTGAGAGACAAATTAAAAAATATTTTCTTCGTTCTGTATAATTCTGCTCTTTCTAACAGACCATAGAAGTGCTTCCAGGAAAAAAGAAAAAAACCAATTTTATAAAGTCAGTTAAGATGAGCACATATCTGGTGTGTTTTGCTGTACATCGTTTCAGTTATGTGGAGCGAATGTCTAAAAGCAATATTAGGGTAAGTACACTTATTTCTCCAAACACTGCAGTGCATATTCTTTTTCTATCTTTAGTCCAGTTTTGTGTCATTTTCCCTAATGTTCTTTCGCACTACAGCTCAGGATCTATGCCCAGCCACTACAGATCCACACAGCTGAATATGCAGCCAATGTCACAAAGGTCATCTTTGATTATTTTGAAGAATACTTTAACATGCCCTACTCTATACAAAAACTTGGTAAGATATAGCCAGATTTGTTTTTATGTTTCATTAGTTTGATAATATCTGACTCACTTTTTGGAGCCAAATTTTCTATCAAATTTGTATTATTCATTCCTGTGAAACGGGAGCAGCACAAGACAATGTTATTTTCCATTGCAGATAAAATAGCAATTCCAGACTTTGGGACAGGAGCAATGGAGAACTGGGGCTTGATAACCTACAGAGAGAGCAACCTTCTGTATGATGAAAATGAGTCCTCCTCATACAATAAGCAACGTGTGGCCTCTGTCATCTCCCATGAGCTTGTGCATCAGGTTAACACATCAACTTGCATAGATGTGTTGCAAAGATGTCTTGTGCTTTTAGTCATATTCCTCAGATGCTTTAAAGTTAATGAAATATAATTGTTTGTGAATAAATATGTATATATAACATATATAATATATAACCACCATGCCCGGGTCCCGCCATAGTGCAGTAACTCCAACCATCATTTAGTTAGGAGACGATGTGCCTCCAATAACTTACAGCTGAGGACTCATTAGCTTAAATCTATTTAATTATTTCTTTTTAATTTTATTACTAATTTAAATTTGATAACTGATTTAAATTGTATTATTTACTTAATTTTACTATTACTACAACTTAATTGTTTCAATTAACATCTGGGGCACCCAAGGAGGATGGGTCCCTTTTTGAGTCTTGGTCCTCCCAAGGTTTCTTCCTTTTATATTCAGAGTTTTTTCTTTCCACTGTAGCTATAGGCTTGCTCAATTCAGAATTGGTCTTTTGAGATAATATAAAACTGAAAAGCTGCTTCGATACTATGCACCATGTAAAAAGCTATATAAACAAATTTGACTTTGACTATAAAATTTGACATTTGACAAAGCACGTAATTCTTGTTTAATCTGGCTACTGAGTAGCTAACTAGTGTTAAGCAGTAACATGTTCTCTGCGTCATTTGTCAGAGGTTGCTGCATACAGAAGAGTCATTACATAGAATGTTTAAAATAATTATTAATTTTCTTTTATTCTAGTATTCTTTTATAAAAGAGACACTAACTGACTTCACCCTTTTATAATCCGTTTGCAATCTCGTGTTTGACATATTTGCAAATTCCTTTGATAAGCATGATGAGCAAATCCTTTGATTATCATATTTGTGTAAAACTACCTAACTATGCTAAGAACTATTAACAAGCAAAATTTTATGAGTGGTTCAAAGGTTGTCAGACAATGAAGACATCCATAAAACAATCCCAGCTTTAGATATGGCCCTGGAAGTGCTAACTCAACATGAAAATATACCAATAATATCTTATCAAAGTACAAGTTCATGCAAGTTCACAGACTTCAAAGTAGGAGATCAAGACTGTAGATGATATAATGTGTTGCATTTGCAAAAATCAGTCTCACATTTTATCCTACAATATATCTGCAGTGGTTTGGAAATATCGTTACGATGGATTGGTGGGATGACTTGTGGCTGAATGAGGGATTTGCCAGCTTCTTTGAGTATGTGGGAGTAGAGAAGGCTGAACCCTTCTGGGGAATGGTAAGAAAAAAACAATGCAATCAATGCAAACAATCACAAATTAGCCACATTAGCTTGTACTTGTAATAATACCTTGCCTTTGACCTGTAACTGAAATAATATGGCCATAAAAAAAGTTTATGGCTAATCCATCATTTCTTATGAACTTTTAAAAGTTAAAGGTCAAACCAGTCTTAACTGGAAACAATTTACAAACTATACATTTAAAAATTATAATAGCAACATTGTATTTGAGTCAACATCTTACAAGTGTACGAGTACACGGCAAGATCACGTCACATTCAGTATTAAGTGATGGTGCATTGTACAGAGACTTTGATATAGAGATATTCTAATTACCGTAAGGGGGAATTTCATTTCGCAACACAATGCTGATGACTGCAAAGAAAAAAAAGAAATCTCACCCAAGAGTTGTGCATCATTTAACTACCTCAATATATTCTAGAAAATAAGACATTATTCTGAATATTTGCTGCTGATATTTTTGATACTGAAGATCATATTATTAATTATTTTCTCTGGCCAGCGTGACATCATGCTCACTGATGACGTCTTTCCTGTGCTTGTTGATGATGCACTTCTCTCTTCTCACCCCATAATTGTGGATGTGTCTACCCCATCTGAGATAACTTCTGTGTTTGACGCCATCTCATACAGCAAAGTATGTTTACACCATTGTAGCACAGCTGTTAATGTTTTATTAGTTGCCAGGTTTTGGTTTTATTTTGTTGGTTCACGTAAGAATATTTTGTGGTAACATATTTGTATTAAATAACACCATGTTTCATGTGCTGCCTTTGTGTTTTTAGGGAGCATCTATTTTAAGGATGTTGGAGGACTGGGTAGGTCATGACAGTTTTAGAGATGGATGTCGGGTAAGCAAACTACATATTCTTTAATATTGTGCTGTTGTTATATTGAGTGTGGATTCTAACTTATGTCAGTTTATTAATTATTCCAACAGAAATATCTGAAAGACTTCTACTTCCAGAATGCCAAGACCTCAGACTTTTGGAAAGCCCAGGCTGAGGTACAGTTGTCAGACATAGTTGGATCCCTGAAAATAAATTGGTTTCATACAGTGGGGAAAATAAGTATTTGATAGACTGCCAATTTTGCAAGGATTCCCACCTAGAAAGAATGGAGAGTTCTGTACTCTTTATCGTAGGTACACTTCAAAAGTTCTAAAAAAATATGAAAATCACATTGTATGATTTTTAAATAAATAAAGAATTATGATTTTTTGCATAAAATAAATATTTGATTGCCTACCCACCAATAAGAATTCTGTCTCTCACAGACCTGATAGTTTTTCTTTAAGAAGCCCCTATTCTGCACTCATTACTTCTAATAATTGCACCTGTATGAACTTGTTACCTGTAGAAAACACACTTGCCCACAAACTCAGTCAATCACACTCCAATCTCTCCACCATGCCTAAGACCAAAGAGATGTCTATAGACATCAGGGACAAAACTGTAGCTCTGCACAAGGCTGGGATGGGCTACAGGACAATAGGCAAGCAGCTTAGTGAGAAGGCAACAATTGTTGGTGCAATTATTATAAAATGGAAGAAACACAAGATGACTGTCACTCTTTCTTGGTCTGAGGATTCATGCAACCCATGGTGTAATGATGGCTTTGTGAAAGGTCAGGAATCAATCCAGAACTACACGGGAGGACCTGGTCAATGACTCAAAGAGAGCTGGGATCACAGTCTCAAAAATGACCATTAGTAACACACCATGCCGTCATGGACTAAAATCCTGAGGGGCACACAAGGTCCCCCTGCTCACGCCAGCAAATGTCCAAGCTCATTTGAAGTTCACCAATGACCATCTGGATGATCCAGAAGAAACATGGGAGAAGGTAATGTGGTCAGATTCGAGTAAAATAGAGCTTTTTGGTATGAACTCCACTCACTGTGTTTGGAGGAAGAAGAAGAATGAGTACAATCCCAAGAACACTATCCCAAACGTGAAGCACAGGGGTAAAAATATTATACTCGGGTGGTGCTTTTCTGCAAAGGGGACAGTAAGACTGCATTGTATTGAAGAAAGGATGGATGAGGTCATGTATCGTCTGGTTTTGGCCAACAACCTCCTTCTTTCAATAAAAGGAAACAAAGCTTTCTGTACTAAATATTAAGTTATGTTTTTCTATTGTATAGTTATTTCCCACAATAAAGATAGAACAAGATTGTGCAGTATTCCCAAAATGTTGTGTATTTAGTAGTTTATATTATGTTATCTGAGTTCTGTATATCATTATTAGATAAGTGGCCGGCCTGTAGCAGAAGTTATGGACACATGGACAAAGCAGATGGGTTACCCTGTGCTGACCCTGACCAGCACAGATACAGAGGCTAGTCTCACTCAAAAAAGATTTCTTCTGGATCCCAGTGCTGACCCCAGTCAGCCCAGCACTCCTCTGGGGTGAGTCTCCTTAAAATCTATAAACAAGGTACAAAAGCAGTATCCTCAAAAGGGTGAGTCTGAGGTAGAGGTGGGCAGAGGATCTCCATTAGTCAACAAATGTGTAAGTAAATTATTGAAATGTTTTAAAACTATTTTTCTCAATGAAAGTTTGGAAGGAATTTGCAAAATGCGTGCCTTCTTTTTATTCTCTGCAGTGAGCCTCGAAAACTCACCATACTACATCAAGTGTTTGGTTGTAATCGTTTGTAATCGGCCTGTTGCAATTGTGAGTTTTTTTGTGAACCCTAAAGGGCACGAATGGCTAGAAATTCTAAAAGAATAGTCCGAATAGTCCGCTGCGCCCGCCCCATGAGTGAGGGAAAAAAGTTAGATGCTATTCAACACTAGAGTAACTATGGCGCATCAATAGATTGTTATTTCAGATATGATGGGTGTATGATAAATTCCCCCAAAATACGATAATTTTATGACTCTGATACGATAATCTTACATTTTTCAACAATTCACCCAAAGTACAAGTTACCAGTTATCGTGATAGGCAATGAAAGACTGTGGGACTGTGGTAGCCTAGTGGTTACCAGAAGGTCCATATGCCAATCACATGCTTTGTCACAGAGATCGGCCGATAATTCTTGGTGGCTGATTGATCGGAACACTACTAGTTAAAAATGAAGTGGCATCATCTTCTCTGGGTTCAGGGGCATCTAGGATGGACTATCACATGTGCATTGTGGTCAGATGAATCAGAATTCCAGATCTTTTTGGTAAGCAATGCAGCTATGTGCTTCAGACCAAAGATGAAAAGAACCATCCAGACTGTTATCAGCTACAAGTTCTAAAGCCAAGGTCTTTCATGGTATGAGGCTGTATCAGTGCCTTTGGCAAACTTTGTGATGATTTGTAATAGCTGCAGTAATGAAGAAAAGTACATTAATATTTATTCATACAAGAATCTTTTCCAGAGACATTTATCAAGAAGACAATGCAAAACAATTTAGGACTGAAATAAGCAAATCTCTACTAGTATTTTTGAGATACATTGATTTTGAGCATTTTAATACTTTTTGCACACATTTGTTGACCACTGGAGATCCTCTTCTCACATTTGCTCTTCAGACTCATCCCTTTGTGGACACTGTTGTGGTACCTTGTTGTACGTTATTTAAGTTTTTACCACGGCCTAAAATTGCAATCCCACTTTGATTGTAAAGATTGGTTTGCAATCTGATTAACACAGTTTCTGACTCAATTCATGTTTTATTATTTTCACAGCTACAAGTGGAGTATTCCTGTACAGTGGTATGCAATAACCACCAACAAGAATGGCACCATGTTGTTTGATAAGGACCAGTTAGGTAAGTCTTGCTTATTAGATTTTGTTTAAACAACATTCTGATTTCATGTTGTCAGATTTTGTAGCATACCTATCTGACAACATGACAACATCAGTAAATATTTAAAACGTCCCATTGTAGAACATAAATTTAAAAAAAGTTCCTTATGCATTTCTGAAGGTTTTGTTCTACCCAAGTCAAGTCAGATTTATTTATATAGTGCTTTTTACAACGGTGCATTGTCTTAAAGCAGTTTTTCTACATTATATTATCTTAAATGTTGTAAAGAAGAAACCTTGGGAGGAACAAGACTTAAAAAAAAGACCTATCCTCCTTGGTGGCTTAGATGTTAATTGAAATAATTAAGGTTGAAATTAATAGTAAAACTAAGTAAATAATAACAAATAAATAAAATAATGTAAAAAATATGTATATAAGCAATTATTGTGTCCAATACAGAGTCACTTTAGGATATTGAGTCCTCAGTGGGATAATCCCTGGAGGCACATCGTCTCCTGACAACTGAAGAATGGAGAGAGTTACTTCCCTCTGGCATGGTGGGACTAGTTTATGTTGATTCAGAGTAATGCTGAAGTGGAGTAACATCTTAGTGTGTGGGACTTGGACTTGGTACTGGAACATAAGCTTTGACAGAAAAAATAAATTACTTATTTATTAAGATCACAGGTCTATTAACAATCACTGATTACATATGCAGCATGAAACTCCGGTGGCATTAACTATAGCAGCATAGCTAGAATGAGGAGCTCTATTAGGTTACACAGCCAAGAGGGATCACATGCAACATGGTAACCCACCTCCCCAGAAATTAACATGGAGACATAAAAATAGAGTACAGATTCACTGCATTAAGATTAGTTTGGAATAATTGTTTTATTGTTACAAAACATATCTAAATGGAGCTTAAACAGAAGTTTAATATTGCCCTCTGCTCTTTTTCAGAGATAATTATTGAAAATTACAACCCTACTGCTGATGGACTTATAAAAGTCAATAATGACCACATGGGCTTTTACCGTGTCAATCATGTTGAAACTATGTGGGGTTCCATCAGCCAGCAGCTGCAAACAGACCACCTGGTATCACCTTTGAGTTTATACCTAATTTATGTAATGCATTTGGGTCTGAAAATTGATATATTTCTAGCACTTCAGAGTTGTTAACACTGGTTTGTTCATCACAGGTGTTTGATGCAGCAGACAGAAGCAGTTATATTGATGATGTTTTTGCTTTGGCAAGGTATTTCTATTCTAACTGTGTGTATGGGATGCAGGGTAATAACATGCTATTGCCCCTAAAAAATCATTACATATACAGGGTGTCTATTAATGAAGTCCCATTTAACACTGTTAATACATGCATTGTTTCATGACAACGGAGACGAAACACGTATAATATACTACAGATATGTTTAGCTTCCATGTTGAATTTTTTTAATATATTTGATATTCTCTGATGTATGTTAATAAATGTATTAAAGTGGGACTTACTTTATAAACACAATGTATGAAATTCTAATGTCTTTATTCATGTCATGACTGTGTGGCTATGTGGATACAATAGCGATGAACCATCGGTCTAATACTAAATTTAATAGTGCCTAATCCATTTAACTGATATTTATTAATGTATATTCACAGGGCAGATGCAGTTAATTATGGAAAGGCCCTGGACTTGATCAGATACCTGTCCAGTGAGACAGAGTTCATTGTGTGGGAACGGGTCGCCTCCTCGATAGCATATGTAAGAAATATGTTGGCAAGTGACTCTGCACTCTATTCCAAATTTCAGGTGAGCCTCTCTGTCTGAGCACAACCCCAATTTCAATGAAGTGGTGAAGTGTAAAACTAAATGAAAACAAAATACAATGATTTGCAAATCCTTTTCAACCTTTATTCTAATTAATACACTCCAAAGACAAGATATTAAAGTTTAAATGGATGAACTTTATTGTTTTTTGTAATATTACCTCATTCCTCCTTTTAAATTTGATGCCTGCAATACGTTCCAAAGAAGTTGAAACAGGGGATGGCAGCATATGTTGCTCCAAAACTTGTATGTACCTTTCAGCATTTATGGTGCCTTCACAGATGTGCAAGTTCCCCATGCCATGGTCAGTAACACACCCCCATACCACCAGAGATGCTAGCTTTTAAACTTAGCGCTGATCACTGACTATGGTTTATTGATGTGTTTCTGAGCCCATGTGGTAATCTCCATTACAGAATGATGTAGTTTTTTAATGTAGTGCCAGCATTCAGTGCTAGTTTTCGGCATTGCCACTTTCTTGCAGAGATTTCTCCAGCTTTTCTGAATCTTTTTATTATATTATTGACTGTAGAGTATGAAATTCCAAAATTCCTTGCAATTTCACGATGAGAAATGTTCTTAAACTGTTGGACTATGGGACTTTGGTGGCCTAGCGGTTAAAGTACTGGACTCTCAAAAGAAATCTCACCTCTGTCAAGCTACAGATGGGTTCCCAGGCAAGGTCCTTAACCCACCATTGCTTGAATTGTAAGATTGTATGAATTGTAAGTCGCTCTGGATAAGGGCGTCTGCTAATTGATGTTTTGCTAATGCAGTTGTTCACAAATTGGTGAACCTCACCCCATCCTTGCTTGTCAACGACTGAGCTTTGTGAACGACTTGTGAACAATGCTCCCTTTATCCAATCAAGTTTTTCCGTTTTAACATTAAACATCTTGTCTTTGTAGGTTATTAAATTAAATATGGGTTGCAAAGGATTTGCAAATCATCATATTCTGTTTTTATTTATGTTTTACCCAAATGTTTCAACTTTATTGGAATTGGGGTTATAGATTGTCATGTAAAAAAAGCAGTGCACTCTTTCACTACTGTCCTCTTATCCATGGCCAGACTATTTTCCGTCAACATGTGCAAAAGATCTCCAGAGAGCTAGGCTGGAATGATACTGGCAGCCATACTGAACGGTGTGTTACTTAGCATTCCTTTACATTCGTGTGTATCATTAATCTTGTCAAACCAAAATATCTTATTTATTTAATTATATGTGCTTGCTGTATCCATACTGCAAATATGCTCTAAAGTTAAAGTTTTCCTGGTTAGGCTTCTGAGAGAGACAGTTCTCAACATTGCCTGCCAAATGGATGATAATGAGATTCTTGCTGAGGCTTCTGACATTTTTCAAAACTGGATCAACCAAGTTATCAGGTACAAACAGTACTAGGGTTATTATTAAAAGAAAAGTTAATAATAAAGCTGAATGCAGAGAGTATGGCTAAACAGAAGTTTTTGTCATTGTGAGTACAGCAGTGTACCGGTGAACCTGAGATTGCTGGTGTACAGATATGGGATGAAGAATTCAGGAACAGTTGCAAACTGGGAGATTATGTTTCAGAGGTACCTCGATGCCACACTTGCTCAAGAAAAAGACAAACTTCTCTATGGTCTGGCTTCCATAGAAAATGTCTCACTCCTCAACAGGTAATGCTTTGCTTCTTATGATTTTCCATTGTATTATTCACTCCAACTGTGTCAGAAAACAGAGTCTTTAGGAGCTGTAACTTGAGTTGAGTTCATATCTTACTGGCTTAACTGGTTATACACTTGAAGGAACAGCACATTCAAATGAAGTACCAATGAATAGCAGAGAGTCACTTATTGATTTGACTAGAGCTAATACATAGAAAATACATACCTAATGACCAGTAAGGACCGGGGATTCAGCCGTGCTACTGAATAAAGACAATTAAACACGGTACCGCTAGCGTAAGAAGTCGGAACCAAATGCAGTTTATTTATAGAGGCCATAGACAAAAATCAGCGTCAAAACAGTCCGGGGTCATACACAAAAGGCAATAGAAGAATGGCAAAAACATCCAAAAAAACAAGCGCTTAGTAACGAGGTATGAGGCCATGAGACTTAGCAAAGAAGTGTGGTGCAGGGAGTGAATATGTGTGTGCGAACTTATGGGGAACAGGTGTGTGTAATCAGAAGGACGGTGATAGAGAGCGTGAGATGGGCCGGGTGTGATCTCCTGAGCAATCCGTATTCGTGACAAACACCATGTGACCCTTCATAAGCATGAATTTAACAGTGCCACGGTGAACCTTTTTGGAATGATCATTTAAAATATTATATTTAAAGTCATGTTAATTGTAAGTGTGATTGAAAGGGAATCTACTGTCTATAAATAATCTCTGTTTCCTGAAAGGCTGCTGGAGGCTTCCAAGAATGAGAGCATAGTGAAGAGTCAAGACCTGTTCACCCTGGTGCGATACGTGTCCCTAAACAAGTGTGGTGAAAGCATGGCTTGGGATTGGGTCACTCTTAACTGGGAATACCTAGTGAAAAGGTAAGTGGATCTGGTTATGTTTCAGGTCACAGCAGTGAGAAAAGCATCATCATTATACTCATCAAATGAGTAAAAGCTGCTAACAAGTTCATAACAGAGTCAGTAACACTGCTATAAAATGACAGATTAGCAATGAGTATATACAGGACATGCAGTGTGTACTTTTTCTTTTTTTTTGCTTTTTCTGCCACTTTTACAGATACACCATTACAGACAGGAACTTGGGCCGCCTGCTTACTAGAATCAGTCCATCATATAACACAGAGCTGCATCTGTGGAAGGTACACCACACATAATGGCATAACCCGCTACGTTTAAATGTGTCATGAGAGGTGTAATGCATTAACACAACCAAATTTAGGTGATTACAAGAACGAAAAAAGTTTGTGAACCCCTTGGAAATAGCTGGACTTTCAATATGTTTTTATTTATTACTTATAAAATGTGGTAATTATTATAAATATTCACATTCTGTCTACAATAATAACACAGCAGTACTTGTAATGTAATGTGATTTATATAATGGTGCTTTTCCGTCACTCAAAGTTGCCACTACAAAAAAAAAAAAAGCTAAGCAAAATGATACAATATTAAACAGATAGAAAATTAATCAATACAATTATAACTAAGTATACATTTCTTTCTGAAATAAATGCATTTTCAGCACAAACTTAAATTCGGAAAGTGGTATTCCTGATAACCGGTGGCAATGAGTTCCAAAGTTGGGGAGCAAGGCTTTTAGTTGCTCTGATCCCCAACTTTGGAACTCATTACCACCATGGTAACAAGTTGAAAGGGTAGAGCAGCCAGATGGATGAAATTCGAAGACCTAAGGGAGCGAGATGGAATGACAATCTGAAGGGGATTAGAGAGATATGGGGGAGCAAGTTTATGAATTGCCCTAAATAGCAACAGGAGAATTTTGTCTTGACTGGAGGCCAAAAGAACTGTTGCAAAACGTGTGATATGTTGCAAAGAGGGAATTTTAGTAATAATACAGGCAGCTGAATTCTGGATCATCTGGAGCTTGTGAAGATATTTGTTGGGAAGCCTAAAGAGGAATGAGTTACATTAATCTTAACGAGAAGTGACTAAGCTATAAATTAAAAGAGCAGTGGTGTGAGGAGTCAGGAAGGAGTGAAGGCAATTGATATTAGGCAGATGGAAATAAGCAGATCGGTTAATGTTGTTTATATGAGAATGGAAAGATAAGGTACTGTTGAGGATGACACCCAGACTCATAACCTGTGGGAAAGCAGAAACAGAACAGTTGTCAACAACCAAATAAACTTTTGTTAAACTTAATGTTGATTTCGTACCAATGAGAAATATCTCCATCTTATCACTATTTAATTTGAGGAAGGAATTTAAGGGTGTATCGGGATTTGATTTCTGCTAAACAATCAGTACAAAAAAATGAGGGAAAACAGAAACGAATTTACAAAAAGTAGGTCAACTATCAATATAGATATACATCCAAATAACATTAAACTTAAGAAAAACATTACCAAGTGAAAAAAGATAAATAATAAAAAGTATAAGCCCAAGGACTGAGTCCTGGGGCACTCTAAATATAACAGAGGCTTAAGCTGGATGAACTGCGTATTGCAGAAAAGATATGATTTAAACATTTCAGTAGAATCTGTGTAATCCCAATAGAAGATAGCCTATTTAAAAGAGTGGTATGACAGACAGTATCAAATGCAGCACAGAGCTCGAGAAGAATGAGAATAGAGAATGAACCAGAATCAGCAGTCATAAGAAGATCATTAGTCATTTTTAGTCATTAGTCAAAGTGCAGTTTCAGTACTATGGAGAGGGTGAAATTTGGACTAAAACTGCTCAAAGAGGAGACAAATGAGTATGAAATTGATACACATTTTCTAGGATTTTCAAGATGAAGGGTAGATTTGATATAGAACAAATATTATTAAAATCAGTTAGATCAGCACCATTAAAAAAATGTAAACAATTTTTAAATGACACAGGCACAACATCAGTAGAAAGAGAAAAATGAATAATAGTAGAGATAAGAGGAACCAAGGAAGGAAGACAAGCTTTAACTGAAACAGTGGATAGAGAATTTAAATGGCATGTAGATGGCTTGGATTTAAAGATTAGATCTGAAATTTCAGAGGAAGTGGAAAACCAATAAGAAAAAAGTGTGGAAAGAAGGAAAAAACTCAGAAGCAGTACTAACAACAGGGTAAGAACCGAGACTTGAAGATATTTCGTACCTTATTATCAATAATGGCATAAAGGAATTGCAAAAGGCAGTTGTACAGAAGCAAAATGAAAAAGTATCAGGAGCTGGAAAAAATGTTCTTATATAGTGAAAAGTGTGATTAAGGTTTACATTCATTAGAACTAATAACACCAGACTAATAATGACTAATACAATCCTTGCACAATAACATATGATCTTTGTGAATATATTTATGAACTAATAAACCCGTTTTCCGATACAACTGTTCCAGTTGTTGGCCTTTGGCTTTCATTAGCCGAAGATCAGGTGTGTATCAAGGAGCTGAGCGGGAGAAGGAATCAGACAGAATTTTTAGCAGAGCCAAAGAGTTCGATATAGATTGAAGTCCAGTGTTAAAGACAGTGTTAAAGGTTGCCGATTGATGAGTGTCTAAAAGGTTGCTAATACATGAAGCAAGAAAATTCAAATGAATACCCCTAATGTTTCAGAAACATATAAGTGTTGGGAGCTTATTAACAAAAGGAGGAAATTTGACATTATGTGAGGAGGCAATGGTCAGTTAAATAATGTTGTGACTGTTAGAGTAAGTAGGAACATCTGTATATTGATGAAAACCAAAACTATTAATGGAGAATGTGACATTTTTGGTAAGATGATAATGAATATTGTCCATGTGAATATTAAAATCACCCACCCACTTTTATTTACAAAATTGTAAATAGATGCTAAAGCAGAGCAGCAAAGTCATTCAAAAGATCATTGTTGCAATTATAGTAGGAATTGGGCCAAAAAGAAAGTACTGGGATAGACACTGGCGAGACGTTCCAGCTTTCGCTGCTGTGATGTCGCGGTTCAACAAAGAAAGCCAAGCTTAAGATCAATGAGTAGATCCTGGATGAGATGGCCCTCATAAGAGAGCAATTGATATTATCACACAAATGAGGTACACTGACCAGCACACCACGATCACAAACCCGGCAAGTATTGCGCAAAGTTGACCAGATGGAATTTATTTCCCTCTAAGCATCCTTTATGATATTCTGGCATGAGCCACAATGGATATACCTCTGTTGAGACAGAAAATGTATAAATAGATATATATATGAATATATGGCAGCACGGTGGCTCGATGGATAGCACCGCTGCCTCACTGCAAGAAGGTCCCAGGTGGTCAATCCTAGGGTGGAGCGGGTTTACTGAGGGAACTCTAGTTTCCTCCCACATTTCCAAGATATGCGTGTTGGATTGCATAACTTCTATTCATCTTGATGCAAATTCAATATTCCCTCAATGTCTGTATGCTCTCCCCAAGACACAAATGCATCCCATAACCAAGAAGCTCTGTCCACTATGCTTGTACACTGTGAATATGTTTGAAAATTGCCCAATATTACTAAAGACCTTAAAACACAACACATTTATATAAATAATTAATCCAGAAATCCAAAAGGTATTTCAGTACTTTCAACATTAAAAGCATAAATTGTTTACTGTGTGCAATTAGGGTGTATCAGGAAACATAATGGCTGAGAATCACTTTTTCTACTTTTATTGCAGCTTTTGTTTTTCCAAATCCCATTCAAATCCTATTCATTTATCTGCCCTTTTTTAGTTGGAGCACTTCTTCTCCTTGCATCCAAACGCCGGTGCAGGAGAGACACCAAGAAAGCAGGCTCTGGAAACAGTGAAGAGCAACATTGAATGGATAAAACGCAACCGTGATGAGATCGGGCTTTGGTTGGAAGAGAATGTGCCTTAAACGTGTCAGCAAGCAAATAGTTCATCAAAATACTCCCAAGCCTCCTTCTATATTGTTTTCTCCCCAGCATGAGCCTTAGAGTGAAAGTAAAAAACTAAACTAATGAATTAATACAAATAATTTATCAGGACTACGGTGTATTGGGACAACAAGTTCCAATGGCAGAAAGTTACAACTGTGTAAAGTTTAATGTTAGTCTTTCATTGACATGAATAGTTGGTAAATTAACTGTACATTTGTTGCATTAGATTTAAGATGCTAAGTAATGCTAAGATGCTCATGTGACAGCCTGGCATTATGCCTATTATGTGCAAAGCTTAAAATAATAAAGAAACCTATACATGTACAAAGTTCTACTACATGTTTTATATTATGCGTTACTGTGAACTTGACATGAAATTGGCAGATATGTAAATGATTAAAGGTGTGATCTGATTAAACACCTGGCCCTTGCAGCAGGAGGGCATAAAGTCTATAAGAAGATGATACTTTTGTGCAGTGTACCTCTTGTTGAGAGATTATTGATTTCTAGACATGCCTCTAAGATGCACTCAAAGACATTTTGCCCAGTTGACAGACTTTGAGAAAGGGTACATCATTAGACTGAGAAAATCAGGAGGGTTGCTTTGATGAATTTACCATCATCTTGACCATTCTGGAACATGTAGTGAACAGGATCTGGACGACACAAACAGACCACCAATAGAGAGGTCAGTTTGGAGCTCCCACAGTTTTGTTGTCCATCGTTATGATATAGGTAGCACCTTAACTACACACTCCTGTCTGTGCCTGCACCATTTCCAAGTGCTTAACAAAAGAAAATTTGTTTTACCTGGTACCAGTACCTGGTCCTGTGGGGGTCCTGACTATTAGAGAGAGGAGTAATGGAAACTTACAAAGTATGTAAAGAAACAGATGGACTACAGTCTGTAATTGTAAAACTACGAAGTGTAGTGACCACTAAATCATAAATAAAGAATATGTAGGATATAAACTGACCAATATAGATTAAGACTTTTATACATTTTAGAAGTTAGAGACTTTTATACATTATAGTATGTATTGGATATTCTGTGATGTTAGACAAGACATGGTATTGACAGCCTTCCTACAAACATCAGTAACATAAATCAATATTTAATCTCATAACAATGTTATGTTATATAGCAAGTGAGCCAAAATATTTATAATTATTATTATGAAACAGCATCATGTGCTGAGCAGATTGCAAGATGGGATTTCACAGTATTATCATAAACTATCTATTTGGTTCAGAGGTAACTGGGAGACAGTCATGGAAACTTGGTTGTTGATGGTAACTCGCCGCCGGGTCTGGCATCTCAGTAATCCTATGATGGCTCTTCTGAATCTAAGACCAACAAAGAAATGCATGAAATAAATGACAATGCATCATCGGGTTGCTGATTATATTTGGAAATTAGATTGACTTTACTTCCTGTTGGCAATAACGTAGATGCAGGGATTGTAGAAAGTGGAGGACTTTGCGAATAGAGGGGCAATGATGGCCATTGGTGCAGGAATCTTTTTTGGATCACCAAATGATGCCCAGAGGCATACGACAGAGTATGGAGACCACGCCACCAAAAACATCACAATCATCACAATAGACATCTGCCAAATCACAATTACATATCACAACACCAGTGGTTCATAGAGCAGACTGAAGACACAGTAATTAGGTTTCAGAACTGAAAATACTTGCCTTGGTTACGTCTATCTGGTCTGACCAATCGATGATGATGCTGTCCAGGCAGTTACTTTCTTTGTACCTGACCATGGTGACAGAAACATTGTAATAACAGTAGAACATAACAAAGAGTGGTATGATGAAGTTTACTGAAACCACTGCCATCGTGTAGGAGATGAATGACCTGAAAGGAAGAGTGGGGAACATTTATGTCTTAACAAAACAAGAGAGAAAACACAATTCTGGGATTAAAAGCATAGGCTTCATGACTGGTTAGGTAGCAAATTTGAGGTGCGAAATGATGCCGGTATGAGTAAAACCCACGCATCATTGTTCCTCCAGTTGATGGTGCATGTGGCTCCAGTTGGATCAGGAGCGTATCCAGCCCAACCCACGATTGGCATGGCAGACCAGAACACTGCATTTAACCATGCTGCCACAATCATCAATTTATATGAGCATGCTGTCATCTTCTGACCTGCATGGATACAGACATGCATTTTTACAAAGAGCTGCTGAAATCTGACAAGTAAATATTTTTGCAAGTACACAGTTTAAACACATGCCTACCTATATCAGGCCTGCATATGCTAATATATCTGTCAATAGCCACCACAGTTAGTAGCCCAATACTCGCCATCCCAAAGAATATATTCAGACCAGCATAAATCTATAAAAGAGTTATCAATAGATTGGCTAAAGGTAACACAAGTAGCCTTATGTATTTTTAAGAAATATCCCCTTTTCAGACAATACTATGTAAATTCTGAGCATGAGTCAATCTTCTGTTTTCTTATTACATATTATATTCATACAGACAAGCATCACATGCTAGTTCGTGGTCTACCCCTGACAGACATATACAAATGTATATACACACACCAGCAACTTTATTAGGTTCACCTTGCTAGTACTGGCTTGCATCACCTAGTTGCTGCAGATCCATAATATAATCTCCTTTTCCACTACAACCCACAGGTGCTCTTTTGAGATCTGGTGACTTTCTTGGTGAAGTCATTTGAGTAAAGTGAACTCAATGTCATATTTAAGAAAGTTTAAGATGATTTGAGCTTTGGGACATGGCGTATGCTATTAATTGGTATTAATGGTCCCAAAATACCTCCCACACAATTACACCACCCGCAGCAGCCTGAACCGCTGATACAAGGCAGGATGAATCCAAGCTTTTATGTTGTTCATGCCAAATTTGGACCCTACCATCTGGATGCCACAGCAGATATCAATACTCATACTCATACTCAATACTAGCAGAAAGGGGTGGCACCATACAGTACAGTAGCTCATGAGCTTAATGGTTTAATGTGTTGTGCATTCAGGGATCCTGTTCTGCATATCTTCGTGGTAACAAGTGGTTATTTTAATTAATATTGCTTTCTATCAGCTCTAACCAGTATGGCCATTCTCATCAACAAGGCATTTTCACCCAGGAAACCACCAAATGGATATTTTTTCCAAACATTAATCTGTAAACCATAGATATTGTTGTGTGTGAATCCCACTATATCAGCAGTTTCTGAAATAAGACCAGCCAGTCTAGCATCAACAACTCTGCCACTTTGTAAATCAGTCATTTAGAAGTCATTTAAATCAGCTGTAACCCCGTTCTGATACTTCAGCAGGTTGTCTTTAAATGTGTAAATGCATTGAGTTGCTGTTATGTGATTAGCAGATTAGAAACTTGCATTAACAAGCAGTTGAACAGGTGTACCTGCTAAAGTTGCCAGTAAGTTACCCTATATATATATATATATAGGGTGAGTCAGAAGTCACAGGACACTTAATCACCATTTGGATGACCCCTCCGTGGCTTGCCTTCTACTGTACTTGGAATTTGGCTATGAGGGGATGCATGAGGGACTGGTGGTCTTTCTTTCGGTCATTGAAGTCTGTGGCTATGATATGCCAGCTGTGTTCCCCAGACATCACAATCATCAATTCCCTCTTAAGTTACCTGTGATGAGCAACAACATTTTTTTACTTTCTGTGTTGATAGCTTTTTCCCACCTTCCCATTTGAAAAACTTGCCCTTGATCCAATATGGCGGCCAGGTTTCGGACATAGCCTAAAAGAAAGGCCCCCCCTCATCCATTACTTGCTGGGCTATTATTGCCATTTTCCCTTTTGTTTCTGAAAAAAAAGTCTGACTTTTGACTCGCCCTGTATATATACCGATTTACCTTGATTTACTTGATCTTACTGCTCTACACTTTGCTCTACAATTTGTGTGTACAGCTGTATGCATTTACAACAAACCTGGCAACCAGTGTAGCCAAATTTCCAGCTGCCATGTAGATCAGAAGCAGCAGACATTGGATAACCGATACCTGCCACTCCAACATCAGTGAAGGCCAGATTAATTATGATGGCATTTGTCGAGTTACGCAACTCTTTGAACTTTACAAACATTAGCAGTACCACAAGATTACTGGACAAACTGATCACACCTTGTATATGGAAAGAAAAGGGTAAAATTAGACTTACGTACACAGAGTCACATTTTCTTAGAATGTTTACCTTAATCACATTTTGGACTAGACCATGTTGTTTTAAAATAAGCCTGAAAAAATCATGAAAGCTTCAAACTATCTACGCTAATGTTTCACAAATAGCCTATATACAAAATCACACATAATTACTGTAAATTCTGTATTAATAATAGTGCAGTTATCTACTTTTGACATCCGTAGTTAAGTACTAAGAAGTATACACATTTATCTTATACACTGCAACACATTACTCACACATACAGCCACACAAAGTTACTACTCTTTACATGCAGTGATCAGGTATCCAGCAACGATGTTATGTTCCATTTGTGAGAAAGCACTTTTTCCACCAAAGCTGTCAGCTTCTGTTGAAGAATTTGATAATTCAGGTCCCATTGCTTAATAAACCGAACACACTCGTTAGATGTTTGTCTTGCTAGCCTGTGGGATACAAATGCAGTAGTGTGACCCTTGGAGTGGAGGAGGTGGAGAAGCGGTTTGAAGGTTTAGGGCTTGTGAAAGTTGCCTGGGTGACTGTGTGACTGACGTTTGTGAGATGAAGTTGAGGAGAGGATTAAACTTTCTTTGCCTGGTTTGTAAATACTGAGGCACTCATTGTTTCTGTTCTAATCCTCACATGAAGGCATTCATTCTTAACACTGCATACTAAAAAAGAAGAACAAACAATAAATAAAAACAATACATTTTCATCCCATTCCAAGAAAACACAGATAAACATTGATGCATTGATAAATGACAAACCAAACACTAAAATAATCCCTAATGAAAATAAGAAATAGCTGAGATCTAACAGTGGCCTGTGGCCATATTGTGTACTATAGTACATAACAGTAATCAGCAGCCTCAGAGCCACTAAACCCGGAAAATTAGTTAACTTTTAAAATATCAGCATCAGACTATCATTATTGCGAACTAAACCTACATACTGGTACTGTAAATATTCCAGACAGTACATATACATGTGGATTAGGCTCAAAGTTTGAGCAACAGTGGCTGTTGAGGTAGTGATATGATTAGCTTTGTTCTTAGATAGATATATGAAAATGACTATAATTTAAAAAGTATATTTGGGCAATATGGTGGTGCAGGGGTTCCAGTATCCCTGAATTAGTTCGAACCTGCATTCATTTGTCCACTTGGGTTTACAGTCCAAAGACATGCATTAAGTCAATTGATGAGGCTAAACTGGCCTGATCTGAGTACGTATGACTAGTTTCTTTATAAGCATCATAATACTCAGGAACTATGATTAGAAAAAGTGGGTTGTTAATCCGGATTTAAATACACCTATAGACCTGGTTTTTATAATTTAGCTCTGATTTTCTCCGACATTCTAAAGACATTCATATGGTTAACTGGTTTCTCTAAATTGCCCTCAGTGTGTGTGTTTCTGACTACCAAGGTTACAATAGTTTTGGATTTTTTTATTATAGTTTAGTTTTATTTCGTTTCTGACTTTTTTTCTCAAATTCATTTAGTTTTAATTCGTTTTTAAGTTGGGTTTGCTAGTTTTTAATAGTTATTATTTTTTCATGCTTTTTTTAGTTTAATTTTCATTAGTTTTAGTATTAGTTTTAGTTTTTTCATACATTCGGTTATTTTTCAGGTGCAGGACCCAAAAAGGTCA
>JAVSBV010000097.1:7846010-7862316 GCA_033117975.1 Parotocinclus spilosoma
CGGAAACACAACACTAAGGGATCGGGGTAAAATAACATGTCGCGGCGAACAACACAAAGCGGGACTCGCAACGCGGTTCCTAACAGATACCAGCCACATACAGGACGCATGAAAAGACCCAGTATATATGGGATCTGTGTATGGATGTAAAACACTGATTTCTGCATCTGTTTATTGGTGTTAAAATTAATTAATAAAACTACTTTTTTTAACAAGAAGTTCAACTACAACTACTTTCTATGAAATGACTAGTCAACCATTAAAACTCCTAGCGTGTGGAAAGAGGTACGGGTTGTAAGGCAGGTCTCTCAGAATAGCATTGACAGGGGAACACCTCTAATTTAGACTGAATTTAGACTCTGTATCTCTGGTTTAAATCCAGCTATATAATACTAGAAAAATGTATGTGTTTATCAATTGAGTATGTCTGATTTTAATGGGAATTTAGATTACATGGCTTGGCTGTATATCTTTTAAACCATCAACTATCAAGACCAGAGGTCTATGTGAAAATATCCAAAAGAGTATTGTTAGCCATCATTTCCAGTCTTTTGTGCAACACTGTGTCTGTGATAGAAAGGACAACTGTTAAGTGGAAATGCTGATAATGCTGACACGAGGTATGAGCCTGCATCTCAAATATCCCTAACAGCCCCTTTCGACCAAAATAACCCTGGTTCTTTACTAACTGGTTGTGTACAGAATCCTTAGAACCTTGGTGCTGTTCACTGATAACAACCGAGCATGCATAGACAACAGAGGGTGTGGCACAATGGAAATAAACAGTAGTAACAAGTCAGCAGAACACACAGGCTACATTCGAAACAGCATACTGTTCAGTATGCAAAGCAGTACGAGTCTACAGGGCTGAAAATAGGATTGTGCATTAAAAAAAATAGGATTGTGCATAAAAAAAAATAGGATTGTGCATAAAATTTTGTAACTAAAATTACCAGTATTAGCTTAGCTTAGCTGCCTGGCTTTTTCTTAAATAAAAAAAAAAAAATTATCAATGAACAAATAATTCCAAATATATTAATACAAAAGTCTACCATAGTGCATTAGCCTTTAACCAAAACTAAAATACAGACTTTACAGTCATAGTGAATTTATATTTTGCAAATCTTTGAAACTTAACCTTAAAAATAAAATACAGACTTCAGATCTGTACTTTTTTTAACCATATTGCACCAACAATTGTTCTCATGTCAAGCTCTCTCTTTCCCGGGACATTGTAGAATCCAAAGTGTGCCCAAACACTGGCTTTTAACGACGACGGGGCGGGTCGAATCACGCTCTCCCCCTGCTCCATGCTTCCTGCTCCATGCTAGCGGACTCCATTCAGAAAACGGGAGCTGGCTAACAAGCTTGCTGTACGGTGGCTGAGTGGATACGTAATGCGATATGCAGTACGCTCGGGAGTAGGAGCAGCAAAAAATAAAACAAACACGATTTTGGGGCATTTTGAATCGATTCAGAATCGCCAGGACTAGGAATCACAATCCTTAGAAGAATCCATTTTTTTCAGCACCCCTAATTCCTGTCACATGTGGATTAACTACTGGTTTATGCTTAGACTGCGGTTATTTTTCTCCTGTTTTGGATCTGTTGGAGCACTGTTTGGGTTTCTTACTGGCTTTGTCCAATGCCCAGTTAGGATAACCACATTTAACTAGGGTTTGTTTAACATGAGACTTCTCTCCTTCACTGGCCGCTGTGTCAGTGGCAGCTATGTGGCACAGTGTCCTGGCGACTCCTAATATAGATGATGAGAGTCAAACCTTGATGAGAGCCTAATACTGTGTGTTGGCTTGCATTTTAACCCAGGTCTCATCCACATAGCTGAATCAATTACTGGGTGGTGTCCATTTTTTTATACACAGGTTGACCACAATAGCTGGCCTGAGAGAAGGAGTACACTACATCTGTATTGTTGACATCATTCAGGTAGCACTTGCTGTAAGTGTAACATTTATGTTATTTAGCAGAGTCGTATCCAGAGAGACTTAAGACATCCCTACAATACAAGAAACTGTGGGTTAAGGGCTTTGCAAAAGGACCCACCAGTGGCAGGCACGCAGAGGTGGGATTTAAATTCTGGACCTTCTGCTCCATAGCTCAGTTCCTTAAACACTAGGCCACCACAGTCCCAAATTATGGCACTGCTTCAGAGAGTAAAAAAACATTTTTACCTGGCTATGTGGGAACATGCTTACAACACAAGGATTAAGCTCACAAGGGTTGGCCCTGGTGTTTCATCCAAGGCATGCTGCACCTCCACACTGTGCTCTCCATGATAGGTGCCGGACCCTTGTCTCGTTTGTTTTAAGATAATATCAGACATTTAAAAACTTCTACATAATTAGATTCACTGGTTTTCCTTAAATTATTCCACAGAAAGTTAATGCATTTAACTATTACACCTGCACTGGCATTTTAACACATTTTTATAAGAATACCTTTTCTGTTCTAATCTTAATTATAAACTACTTTATCTCGCATGTTTAAACAAAAGGATACATTTGCAGCAGTTGTTATCACTAAGTAAGTAATTGAATATTTCATATTATGTACACTCACCACATAACCTGAAAAACAAATTAATAAAATGATTAATTAGATGATAAATGTATTCCCAAGTCTAGCTACCTCAGAAAAAAAATCAAAGGCATGTCTTGTTCCATTTTAATTACATGCTGAAAATTTAGATCAGGCAAAAGGGGCATTCAATTTTATTAGCAATTTTTTCAGGCACAGATTTATTTTTTCACAGTGTATTTTTTACATGGTACACAAATATTAACCGATAGAAAGTGCAACACACATAAAGGACAGACACAAATGGAGCAAAATATTCTGACAGGATAGAATAGCAAAACAGGGACAGCATGTAAACAAGTGCCCTGATATATGCACTCAAACATAGACACACATATACTCACACCCACACACACACAATGCCATGCAAATCTCTGGCATTTATTCTGTATTTAACAGCAAAGCAAAGAATATGAAAAAGTACACGTAATGCACTGTTCATCTATTTATATTCAAAAACATAAATATCTTTTTTCATATAATTGTTGCTACTAGAGCCCGTGTTTGCATATGGTAAGCTCAAATGTTTACTAAGCATTAACTAATGGGCATGTTCTACTATGCAGATGAACTAGTCTTACTGGACACAACACTACACAAAATATGAAATAACAGGAAGAGGCTACAGTATACTACTCAGAGGGTGGAATGGCTATTTGATATTCATACATATATATATTCATGTGACAAAAACAATCCAAATAGGCAAATATGTGAACGCATAGCTGAGATGAGCACTGACAAACAGGCTAAATGACTACTGACTGCACTTTAAGTGTATTATTGTACATCTAGTCTAACCAGCTAATGCATTAAGATGTTGAATTAAAAAGACCAACTATAGAAAAGGCATCAATGGCTTTGTCATATGCTGATATACTCAGCGCTGAGTTATTTTGGCAACATGCTTTTTTGTTAAGTCTGTAGATTGAGAGGGATCTGGTTTGCCACTCAAACAACAAGAGTTTGTTCATTATCTGCGTCAATTATTAAAGTTATGAAGCTCACAACGACAAACAAATCACAAAACCTCTGACTTGACTATATGTCTAAAAGCAACTGTAATTGCACATGTAATGACCATTTACATAGACACAACACCCTTGATATTACATAATATGTGGCAAATATTCTCCATCTTTTAATCTCGTAATTCATTGTTAGGTTCTGGACATTGGAATACAGCTGGCGGACTGACAATAATTCTGATTCTCTCTTTTCATTTGAGGAATTCCAACTATATTGCTCAGTCTTATACACATAACAGAGCCATACACAAAAATATCACTACTATTGCCTTGGCTGTGGTTCAACAGACAAATAATATATGGTCAGTGGTGGTCCTGTGGTTGTTCTTAACATGACTGGTACTATAAACAATTTGGGATATTGCAGGTGATATATGAGTTGCTTAAGAAACTCAAAAAATATTATAATAATGAGTAAGCCAGAACTAAAAAAATAGTGGTTCATTCTTTATCTTATAGTTGTCTATAGACATTTGTTAAGGGGTAGTTCACCCTTAGATTATTATAAGGGGATACTGTAACCAAAAAAGCTTTGATAATCACTACTGTACACTGATGGACAACAGACGTACATTAATGGCCAACGGATGTAGGCACGAGTTACATGTACCTATAACACTGGCAACCGTGTACACAATCATTATAAATTCTAACACTGGTACAATGGGGTATGAGTAATATTGATAAGTGACAGGTATAAGTTTTGACTAATTAGAAAATTTATATTATACAATGTTACTCTTGCTGTGCTTTGGCTTGATTTGGTACAGGAAACTGCATAATTGCATATATAATGTACAAGTATTACTGTATCTTTTAATAAAAAGCTACTTTAAGATATGAATCCAAGTAGCGCCATACTAACTTGCTCAACTATCTAAACCCTACTTATTATGCATGAAGTGTGAAATAGTTTTAATATTTGTCCCACAGCTGTGAGCTTATGGAATTTATATGCTTCATTGCACCATGGTTAATTTGAAAAAAATTTCTGAGAAGCAGTTGTGAAATATGGTATGGTAAACAATGTCTGGATCTGTCTTAAATATCAAAAGTCTTGCTGGTAATTTTATATATACTGTAGAACTGAACTATAACACTTCTAACCCCTTGTGTTTTCCCAAGGACAATCCTGTCCTAAATTAAATGCGACTTCAAAGGTTTGAAACGGCACTGGTAAAACATCCAACTGCTGCTCTTATCTAGCCATTCTTTCTACAACAAATGGCGCCAAGTGGTATGAAGAAAAAGGATAATTTACAAATGATGTTCCAATACAACTTATATTTCAAGTGAGTCCACTGCTGACAGGTGCAGTATATTTATAGATACAGGTATCCAATCCAGTAGACAAGGTTGAAAAGGCCAAAAGCAGTTGGGAAGAATATTCGAGAATAAGAGTCAATTTTGGACACATGAACATGCATCCTGTTCTCACGCCATGCCCCTGAGCGACAGTCGTCAAAGCAGCAGAAAAAACTTGTGCAGTCTTTCCCATCTAGACACTCATAGGTATAATCGTCATCATCGTGGTAAGGTGCGATGTTGTTCATCTGGAGCAAGGACGTCCCTGGCCTCATGTTCACCATGCTTGATTTCTGGCAATGAGTAGTGAAAATTCATCTACTTAGTCTTGCCATTTTGCAATGATTTACAATAATGAAGGTATAATTATGCTATAATAAATATGACATAAGTCATAATAAATGTCTCATAACAAACATTTAGTCACACATTTTATAGTTACAATAAGCCCTGACTGACTTTTGGCTTTCCAAGGCATTTTAAATGTGTCTGATGGTGTTGAGATCAAGGTTCTGTGCAAGCCAGCCAAGTTCTCAATCAAAGCTGGCAAAGTAATTATCAAAAGACATTGTTTAAGGACAGCAGGCCAGAAGTTGCTGAAGTGACTTGTGGAATGTAAAATATCAAAGTATTATATTTACATATTTGGTCACTGGAGTATTTAATAATTTCTTTAAATTGAAATTAATTATGTAACTATTTAGAGGTGAGGGGCTATTTTGGCCCTCATATGATATATATGATAGCTTCATATGATATACCTTTATACTTTTTGTCATTGTCATAAAAAGACAAAGTTTGATTACTGACCTCTATGGATAAAACCACAAAGCATTGTCCAAGATACTTAGAACCATGCAGTGGAGCCAATATGTTTTATATTTAATGCAGATCCCAAGATTAGGCTAGGGCATCAAAGCTGGCAATCTGTTTTTCTGAAATTGTCTATGATCAACATATGTTTCTGTGCATTTTTATATTCTGACACTGAGGACTGCCTTTTTATTGCTGTTTCTCTCGTGTGCTGTACATAGTAGTAGAGTTTGCTCACCGTTGCACTATTCGTCTTGGTCTTCTTGTTCTGTCGATTACTGGTGAAGTAGTGCAATGTTCCGTACTCCATAAGTGCAGCGAAGGTGAAGATGAAGCAAACAGACACGAACAGATCCATAGCTGTCACATATGACACCTTTGGCAATGACTTCCTAGATATGGTACTTAAGGTTGTCATAGTAAGTACAGTCGTGATACCTGAGCCAAGGGGAAAAACACAGCCAACATCCAAATCTTACTGTTCAAAAAGTTAATGTATTCATGGAATTTAACAATCGCCATTTATTTAATAAGTCAAATTGTAATTAGCTGGAATTCATATGATACCTAAGGATGTTCTAGCAGGAACTGCATCTTTGTTGATCCAGAAGGAAACCCAGGACAGCACTACGATCATGCTGCAGGGGATGTATGTCTGGATGGTGAAGTAGCCCATTCGACGACTCAGGTCAAAGAAAATCGTCATGATAACGTACTCTCCTAAAAAAAAAAAAAAAATGAAAAAGAAAATATATTTCTTTTCGCTTGATAATCAGAAAATGTCACATTTCTGTTAGTTAATCGTATTTTAAACTTGTTTTTCATGTTACAGCCTTGGGTTGCTTAGATTTGGGATTCTTATGCTTTTTAAATGCACAGTACAGTTCAAACAGTCTGCTCTTCGTAATTGATTTTTAAAAACCACTCAGCCTTCAGGTTATGAAACATTGACTTAAAATTGCTTCACAAACCAGACTGAGTGTGTGCCACATCAGTAGTGTTCCGCATGCCAACAAAGGCAAACTGGTAAAGTCTCCAATACCGCTGGTCTGCCACCTCAACAGCACGGCGCTGCCACCTGTACTGGATTTCATTCTTTGGATATCCATCTGCAGAAACACATTAACATACATACAAAGGTTCCACCACATACACCAACTGGTATATACTCACTGTGTATAGCACATTACACCCACCCACACAAACACACACAAGAATGGCTGGATGGCACAAAAGTTATTGCTTGAGTAAACATAGCATGCCTTGCCCTCAATGTACTGCCAATGATGTTTAATGGAACGTATGACAAGCTGAGGGAGAGTGCACATAGCAGATGCAGAGGAAAACACACTGGAGTAATGTAAAGGTGGTTGGAGCAGGATGACTGTTCTGTGGAAGGATGGTACACTGGTTTTCCTCATTAAGGGCTTGAAAGATGGTATTTGGGACAGGCCTGAGACAATGTTTGAAAGCCGATTAGCCTAATAGGTGGGTGAAAAGGGACAAGGCAGCTGACAGAGGTAGTATGTGGGGATTATTTGCCAGCAGCACCCAGGGCAAGGCTGAAAAAGGCTGAGTGATAGACTGATGGTAGCAGCTTAACACCTACAGCTTGAAAACTCCAGCGGACACGAATGTTCATCCATAGGAAAGTTATGCAGCTTAAGGTAGCATTCCGCATTAATAGTCAACCTGACAAAAACAGAATAAGGTCAGAATAACAAAACAAAAAAAGTGTGAATCTGACATGTCAATTGAAATCGCACTGTGATATGATATTTATATATTAATATTTGTCTTTCTGTCCCTTCAGTCTAATATGCACACTGACTAAAAATAACACACCCAGATAGAAATGTCAGATTGATACAAAACTCAGCAGGCAGATATGTCTCAGACACTGGGTCACAAGAGGGCATAAAGGTTCTTCCCCGGATGCCCTATAAAAAGGCTCTCAGAAGGTACTCTGAAACTGTACAAGAGTGTACCTCTTGATGAGAGACTCGAGGATATTTGATCCCCTTGACAAACTTTGAGAATTGGTGCCTGATTGGAGTGAGAGAAGCATGATGGAAATTTCGACAAATTGCCCTACATCTAGGCTGTTCTGACTTAGCTGCTAGGAGGTGTTAGGAGCAGTGGTTCCATGAGGGCAAGCACACCCAGGAAAAATATACTGTGAAATTTCACAGGAAAACCATGAAGTGGCCAAATTACCATAAAAATCCAGTAGAGTGGAACTTTGAAATAATTTATGGTCAGTTCATAGTCAACCAAGTTTACAGTTGTAATATGATATTTGACAGTAGGACCATGAAGTGGCCAAATTACCATCAAAAGTTCATTGTAAAACTGTAAACTTTATGGTCAAACTGTGGAAGTTCACATGAAAACTGTCAAGCATAAGCAGCTCCCACACTTTTATTTTGTATTCTTTACCATCCAGACACAGTTGGACCATTTCCAGATCAAGGTACCCATATGGCCACTGACAGCCAGCCACTACTGCCTTCATTTGCAGAGTGTTATGAACAACTGGACTGCTATGGACTGGGAATGTATTGTCATTAGTGACAAATCCAGGTTCTGTTTGGGATCTAAAAAAAAATAGTTCAAGTATGGAGGCCTTGTGGTGAGCACTTCAATCCTGCCTTTATTGTAAAGTAACACACTGCCCCAACAGCTGGTGTGATGATCTGGGGAACCATAAAATACAACAGTTGCTCATCCTTAGTAGTGATATTAGGGGAACTAACAACTCAGCGCTGCGTGCAGGTCATCTTATGGGCACATATAATGCCTCTCATGGCAGAGCTTCCAACTGGCAATTTTTAGCAGAATTATGCTCAGTAAAACACACAGCAAGGCTTCCTCACCAGACTGCAAAACTTCCAGTTGCCAGATTTATCATCAATCAAGCATTTAAGGGATACGCTTGAATGCCAGCTCCAACAACCTATGAGTGTGCAGGCTCCACAGACCTAGATGCAACATTTGTTGGCAAATGTGTCATAAAGGCATGTCTAGCAATCAACAATCTTGCATGTAAACAACCCAAAAGTAGTCTCTGAGAGCATTTTACAGACTAGTGGGAAAGCACTTTTATGCCCCCTTTGTTCTCTTTTGGCAAGACCCTACCTCTGATCTAATCAGACCATACCTGTATTATTTACATATCAGCATGAGACAGAATTGCATGTTTTGTAGCAATCCAACATTTATATCTGGTGCAATCTCTTGCAAAGAGTGTACTTGTTGTTTTTAACTAACTAATATTAACAATGTTAATGATTAATAATTAAACTGTATGAGAGCAGGGGCAATTTGTCAAACAGAAAGCGGGTGCTACAGGACAGAAGTATAGAATTGCTGACTACAGCTGCACAAACAACAATCAACCAAGAACAGTTGCTGAGTGGCGCACCTCAGAGTGTACATCACACGTCCATTACTCCAAAGGCGCAGGAGCCGGTTGGGTGTAGTGATCCAATGGGCATCAGATTTGCGGGAGTTGCGGAAAAACGTGTCAGGTATCCAAATCTTTCCCACCATATTGCTGTTCAGCATGAGGAGCTTCATGGAGCTGTTGAACTTAAGACGGCTATCATACCATGTCTGGGCGAAAAAGATGTCTATCGTGTATTCCTAAAAGTCCCATCCACAAAAATTAAACCAAATAGCTATATAAAAATGCTGTACATGTTAACATAAATATCAAATATTAAAGTTAATATTAGTTTTTTTACATATTTGTCATGAGCTCACCATATTTATGGGATCCACTGGGCCGATACTGTTCACATACACAGCTGTCTCAATCACAGTGGGTCTCACTGGAACAACAACAGATTTTATTGGATGAAAGCTCAATTCAATAATAAACTTTATTCTAATTTCCTTACATGTTACAGAATATAAAGGCACTATATATATATATATATATATATATATATATACCATTTTATTAGAAACACTTGTTTTTTGGGCATGACCATCTTTAAGTTAAGTGAGCATCATCATGGGAAAGGAAGGTGAATTAACTGATTTTAAAATAGTATGGTTGTTTGTGCTCTTTGTGCTGATCTGAGCATTTCAGAAACTGCTGATCTACTGGGATTTTCACACACAGCCTTCTCTAGGATTTGCAGAACGTGGCCCAAACAGAGGGAAATATCTAGTCAGTTCTGTGGGTGAAAATTACTTAAGGATGCCAGAGGTCAGAGGAGGATGGGCCGACTGATTTGACGCCTACAACTGTGATATGCAGAAAAACAGGCAACTACAATTTGCCCAGGCTCACCTAAATATGACAATAGAAGACTAGAAAAATGTAGCTTGAACTGATGTGTCTTGATTTCTGCTGCAGGGTCAGAATTTAACGTGTCTGGTGTTGGTGTAAAGGTGTGGTATTTTCTTGGCACACTTTGGACTAAAGGCAACTAAGTAGATTAAAAATAACATTTTTATGGAGGACAGTCACCTTCCTAAGCCCTTGTGTTTTTTGGCACATGGTTGCTGCCATGGTGGAAAATGTCCATTTTCAGTTGTCTAGCAGAGGATTACATGTTTTTCTCATTGGATTTTATTTGACAATAAAACCCACTACAACTAGTGTTAGGGTACGACTTTTAGCCTGGCGTGTGATCTGGACGGTGATCAAAAGGGGTGAATACAAAATGTCTTATAACTTATAATAATTTTAACTTTTTCAAGTGTTAGATTCATTTTAATTACGTTACAATGTATAAAAACAGTATGTGAAAAGTACATGATTTCAGGGTTTGTTTATTTATTTAACTTATTTAACGTCACTCATCAGCATCTAAGCCCATTCAATGACAGACACAAGGTTATTGTGTTATTGCATAATTTAGCATAATCATTTATCCTAATGCATGTCTTTGGACTGTGGAAGGACACGGAGGAATACGGTATTTTTTATAGACACTGTAAATCAACTGTTCTTCCCCCATTCTGATGCTTGGTATGAACATATATTTAGGATATATATAGTGTACATACATTTAGGTTTCAGGTTTAGTAAGAGCTACATAACATATAGAGATATATATCTTTAACATCATTTTCACACAATGAAGCTTGCACTTATACAGCAGAAAGGTTTGCGATAGAGGAAATAAGGTCCTGGAGCATTTGGATAGACTCTGCTGGTCCCCAACCTTGATTGCCTGCTACCTTATAAGCCCTGCTTTCTGCTTTCTTCCCATATTATTTAGAGAACACAATTTGGCCACCTCTAAGCCTGGTTTTCCAGACTGCTGCAATGCCTAGTCTGCCCTATTGCCTGATGCTCACCCTGGACCTCCATGCCAGATCATGTTTGCTCATCAGTTCCAAAATATCTATATTTCTGCTCTGTTCCCACAGATTGTTTCAGATGACCTTGTAGCAAATACATTTGCCCTGCACTCATACATCCATTAGCAACATGAAATCAATATGTAAGAATTGTAGACATTACAATTCTATTTTCAGTGAATCAGAGCTAAACAATGTGGTTCTAAAGGGATGATGAATCACAAAGCCCATAGTCCATCTCACTTGCACTCACTGTGGGCTCTGAGAACTAATGAACTCAACTCACCCACTGTTCTGCTCACAGTCCATCTCTGCCTCACTATCTTTTTATCTCTGTTCATCAATCAGATGCACATACACACACAGGTAAAAAGATCAATGCCAATTTTAATTATTTGATGTGATCCTACATCTGATATTCAAACAACAGTGTTGTGGTCAGCAAAGCATTCTCCTTCTAGCAAAAGGGGAGCATATGCCATTGTGCAGTAAATCCCATGGCTGCACAAAAATCATTATATAAACAAACAGATGCATGGAAATAGCTTTGGGTATTCTCTACAGAGATCAAAATGAAATAAAACATATTGGTGTGCAGTTCAGTGCTCCTACTTATCATTTTGTCTGTCAGAAATACAATAAGGAAATAAAAGTTAAAGGTAACTAATGTATTCAAGCCAACCCAATGCGTGGGAGAGCAAAAAAAAAACTCTCTTAAGAGTCATTTATGCAAAGCAAAACTGTAGAAGAGTCACAAGTCATCACAACTGTCAATGTCAATGTCTGAAGTACACCAAATATGCTCATACAAGTCAGAGGAGCTTAAAAAGCACTAGGATATCACAAAACAATCATCCAATTATCCAAAAACATACCACTGAATCTACATAATACTTATTTAAGAACTGAATGGATTAAAAACCTTACAGTTGTTTAATACTATGAGTGAATACATTAATAAATGAGTGGAGTTCTTAACTGTAAGCTGAAAAATATTTCTGAAAACAGTAAGGAAGAGTTTGATAGAAGGTTTGATAGAACAGGAAACAATAAAGGGATGTTAAAGGGTGTTGTGGTAACTTGCCTCCAATGTCTGGTCGTAGTTTGTTGTCGTAGCCCTGCAGTAATTTATTCAAAATAAGGGTGACGTCGCTTTCATATACCTTAGGTGATAGAACCCATGTTTTATTTATGGGAACGTCCTCATAATCTTCCTCCTCGGTTTTACTGGGCCCAATCGCCACGCTGGTAACATTGAGAAATACAGAGAATCAAGTATATGAGAGAAACAATAAAGATATTTTGGCACAGAAATTGGTGTGATATGGAAGTAGGAAACAATACAATAAAACAGACCAGCAAATACATAGACAGGTAAAATATGAGATTTAAAATTTTTGTATTGAGCTAAGGATGATATACTAAGGAGAACGGGAAGATACACAAGAAGCTAGAGTGCCTAAATATATCTTAGGCAATGAGAAAGAATAAGTAAGCGAGTACAGCAAGACTTAAAAGGCTGATGTAATAAAACTTGTTTGATTAATTAAGGTATATTTTGGCAGAAAATCCAACAGAACATCTGAAGGTTAGAGGTTTAAATTACTGCTTATCTCTCTCTTTTTCTCTCTCTATCTGCCTCATTCTTGCTCTCTTTCTCTCTCTCTCACTGCCTTTCTCTCCTTGGCTCTCATTTTAAAGAACCCAGATACTTCATCACTCTGTACACGATAAACATTCGGTTTCCAAATATAGAAATGAACCATTCCTGCTGCGTATGCCATTGTTAAGACATTGTCACACTAAATGATGTGTAGGCATTTGCGTCTAAACCACAGACAAGTTCTGTTAGTTTTCTATGGGATTAAGGTGTGGAGACTGGCGAGGCCACTCTGTGACCTTAATGTGCTTCTTTTTGAGCCACTCCTTTGTTGCCTTGGCTGTATGTTTTGGGTCATTGCCATGCTTGAAGACCCAGCCATGGCCCATTTTAATTTCCTGACAGAGGAAAGGAACTTGTCACTTAGGATTTTACAGTACATGACTCCATCCATGGTGAAGTAGTCCTGTGCCCTTGGCAGAGAAACACCCCTAAACATAATGTTTCCATCTCCATGCTTGACAGTGGGGACGGTGTTCTTTAGGTCATAGTCAGCATTTCTCTTCCTCCAAACATGGCGAGTTCAGTTAATGCCAAAGAGCTCAATTTTTGTCTCATCTGACCACAGCATCTTCTCCCAATCATTCTCAGCATTATCCAGGTGTTCATTGGCAAAATTCAGGTAATAAACCTACCCTTAAATTGTAGACTTTTCATATATTTGTAAGTGGGCAAACTTAATATATATTTGTCACATATAAGTAAATAATTATTTAAAGGCATAACTACTGGCCACGCAAATAACAGAAAATATATTTGCAACAATTAAACAAAAATGTTATGCAGAAAATAACCTTAGGTATAAAATGAAGACCTATGATTTTGTTCGGCTTGTATCTAATTCTGAATAAGTCTAACCATGCAAGTTTACTGACCGAAATCCCACAGCTATTTCGCTTTTTCATATATTGCTTCTTTGTTTTTAAAGATTGTTTCAGGGGACTTTGTAGCAACTCTGCATTACCCTGACTGTTCATATCTACTGTTAAACCTTCGTCTTAATTGTGGGTCCACTTAGCTACACTAGCCTTTGACTAGAATTGTAACTCATGGTTTGCAGCAAAATCGAACAGCCTTAATAGATAACTGGTAATACAATTCACCAGTGACTTGGTCTGTTAAGGTCTCTTGATCGCTAGGATTTTGAAGATCGCTTTGAATCTGCTTTTGTCCACCTGTTAATTTAGTCCATATTTGGATACTAAAAATCGGTCTTTGCAATAGGCAGGAAAAATACGTTTACAAAAATGAGTTTACAAGAAGCAGGACTTCCAAGCATTTTAGTATAACAAAAGCATGACAAATTTTAACCATATTTAAATTAGTGGGCATGCTTTTTGTAATGGTGTGTTTGTTACAAAAAAACGGCATATAGCCTATATGCCTATTTTTTATACAGAGAACTGCCTTAAGAAGAACTAAAAAGCTCAATCTTTTGTTTCGTGTATAATGTATATTTATTCATGTAGTAGGGTGTATGGTCACCCAAGACTACCAATACACACTGACAGGATCCTGTGTCTTCTGTTACTCTTGCTCCAGGGCAACTTCCAGCTCAATAAGTGTTGTGGCAGGCACTGGACAGTTTGCCAGACAACTTCCCAGTACATCCCAAGCCAGTCCATGTGTTCAATTCCTGCCTCTTAAAGCTTGTTGTTAATGAGATGTGCACGTGAGGCTTTGCATAATTGTCCATGAAAAGAAAGTTGTTTCAAACACTGTACCACTGTAGGGTGCACGATCTCAACTCAGTATCTGTCAGCAGTCCATTTCTAATGACTTGGAGCTCGGTACGAACAACAATCCTGATGCCAGCCCAAACCATGATTCCACCATCACCCTTTCTCACATAAAATGTGGATTCTTCTGTGTTACTCTTTCATGGCAGATCAGGGCACAATGGCTGTCAGGCTGCAAACTGAATCGTGACTCATCAGCGATGAGGACAGTTGACCACTCATTACGGGTCCAATGATGATGCTCATCAGCCCACCTTTTATGTTCCAAGTGCTGTTGCCACTGCCAGAGGCATTACAAGGGCTGGGAAATTGCAGTAAAATGCACTTTCAAGATTAGGAAACGTACAGATACTCCAGCACTTTCATCCTTTTATATAGCGCCAAATTTTTCACCAATTAAATAAAAGTTGTTTTTCATCTCTTTTGCATTATAGAATAACTTTCTTTGACTTGTCTTTTGCTTTTCTGATGTACTTGTTTTAAAAAAATGTTCAATGCTTCTTTTTTATAGATTCATATTCATTTTAAAATATCCCCTAATTATTGTGAGCATCCCCTCCATTGGTGTATCTATTCCTTTATTGCCACAATATATATGTTTTCTGATGGTGCCATGTCACAAAGTTTAAATCATCTCAAACTGGTTTCTTGAACAATACAATTAGTTTACTGTAAAATTGTGCCCACAATCACACAATCTCAATCCAACAGAGCAACTCTTGAATGTTGTGGAATGGAGGATTTACATTATGGAAGTTGGCTAATGCTATCATGTCAGTATGAACCAAAATATCCTATGAAGCACCTCTCTTGCATTGCCCTTTTGAATCTATACCACAAAGAATTAAGGCAAAATATCAAGGTGGGTGAGTGTATAAATTAGTGTATAAATTAGCAGGGCTTGTCTTATTGCAACTTTTTGACTGACTATCCTAATGCATCTATATTTAGTTTGGTCTCTGTGCAATGTATGTAATGGCAACACAATATCATTAATTTAATGTTGAAGTAAGGTTTATACAATTTCACCAATATTTGGGGAAAATGCGATACTTGGTGTACCTTAAGAAAAACAGATTTACTCTCAATGCGCATCCGTTCTAAAGATAGCGAATGCAGTAAAAGTTTAGCCTAGAAATGCAGGAAACTGGAAATACAGAATCATCATCGGTTTTATAAACATGGGTGCTTTTTCTGAAAGATTTTTAGGTATTTAAGATTTTAGGTTTTGCAATGGTTTTAGTGACATTTCGCGTGCTAACAACCAATATTGCTGAATTAAGCCTAATAGCAAAACAATATTTGTGGTCCAAACATTATTTTCTATGTCGTTTAGATATATTTTAATATAAATGTAGGGAAATTGACCCAGCAGCACCACGTATGGGCCCTAACACCAACCGGTTTAGTGTAGCTTCAGAACTTCGGGAGATGAGACCGAGCCACGACAGGCATTCGTTTTACTACCACTGCATTAGCATCCGTACGCTTCACACTTACCAGACTCCAAGAAGCCCAGTCAAGACCCAAACCAGCGCCTGTCTCCTCCGGCAGGGATACAGTACAGCCATGATGCAGGTAAACAGCTCAGTCTAAACCAAACGAAGAGAAGTCTAACATGAAAAGAAATCAGCCATTTATTGAAATGCGGGAGCTTGAAGTGGAAAAACTGATGCCGCTCAAACGTCCAACAACAAATAAGGAGAGTATCGAAATGAAAATGTGTAAGCACACGTTCAGTGCGAGCTGTGTGTACGTGTACATGTGTACGAGAGAGAGAGAGAGAGAGAGAGAGAGAGAGAGAGAGAGAGAGAGAGAGAGAGAGAGAGAGAGAGAGAGAGAGA
>JAVSBV010000097.1:7869033-7884449 GCA_033117975.1 Parotocinclus spilosoma
TTTTGTAGTAAATGGAAATGTTAGGCAAAGACCTGTAGGTGGCAGTAGAGGGCTGGGAAGAAACTCGGGAGTTTTTGGGTAGTGATGCCAGAGACAAAGTTTCTTCAGGGATATTACATACTGTACATGGACTTTGGTCCGATTAAGCTGAATTTTGGTCCAAATAAGCGAATAACATTACACGTATATAATACGATTTGGTCCTATTAACCGAAATCGACTGTATCCCCTAATTTTACTACACAATTGAAAGCCAGACATTTAGCAATGGGCATAATAAAAGTTTTTAAAAGATTAATGTGTATAATCATGAATGTACTCATAAAATTGAAACATTTAGTTAACACAGGTGGCTGATGTGTCTCCTTGACTCTCACAAAATAATCATGGTTACCTTGTCATTAAGAATGGTCTTGCCATCCCAGGCCCAACCACGTTTGGTGAAGTAGTTGACTGTAGAGAACTCAATAAGAGCAGAGAAGACAAAAGCATAACACACAGCGATGAACCAGTCCATGGCAGTGGCATAAGCTACCTTTGGCAATGAGTTACGTGCACTGATACTCAGAGTGGTCATGGTGAGGACTGTAGTCACACCTGGACATGGAACAGACAGGAAATTTTCATTGTTTTTTAACCCACTTTTAACAAATACAGTTTACAAAAATGTGCTAAAACAAATTTACGCATCTTGCAGTTTGTGCATTTGTATTCTGCTTGATCATTCATTAGATATAGAAGGTTATGTCTGCAACACGACAGTCACCTATTGTTGCATTAAGGGCAATAAAGAGATAACTGTCATATTTTCTATTAAACTTTCCTTTAGCCTTTTCATGTTCCTAGTTTTAATAAGAATTACATTTTTTCCAGTTCAAATGAAGCTGTATGAACAGTGCATGAACAGTTATAGCACAAAAACACACCAAGTTTAATATGATATAAAAAAATACTATACTAGTTATATAGCTTATTATTATTCAGGGCAGTCCTAAAAGTAAAAAGACAGGACCCAATTACACAAAGGAATTAAGATATTACTTGTACTTAACCAATATTACTTATTAAAGAAATGCTATTAGTCTCTATGAAAAAGTAGAGACTAAACCTGCCAAAAAATCAATTTAAACAGAAATGTGGCTTGATTGTGGCAGGTGACTCACACAGGCACACAATGTCCTATCTTATTATGCAATGAAGCATAGAAACCAAATGATTCAGGGAGGATGAGCTCCAATGTTTTGAAAAGCATTTACAGTCTTTCATATTTATGAGAGCATAAACATTCAGTTCAAACATTAATCTGCATGGTCAAAAATGCTGGAATCAGACATAGTCAAGTCTAAGTAGCTTGGTCTGAGATAATGCGCTTAGCTCATGTTTTTCGGGGGGAAAAATGGACCCGTTGCTTCTAAATCTAATTACCTTAGACCTTTAGCAAGTAGCATGCAGTAAAATTAATTGGCATCAAAATGCAAAAGAGGTGTAATGCTTATAAGTGGCATAACATTAACACGTATACACTTAGAGCCAAAAATTTGAAGATCATTAGAGAAAAGGCCTCTATTTTTCATTTTTCCTCTAATGAAATACAATGTATTTTATTGTAATCAGCATATTAAAAAAAAAAACAAGTCTTAAAGAATACTACTAAATTTCAACTCTGTAATATGGGTATGTATTAATTAGATTACATTTCAGAATCTCTTTGTATTTGGTATTTTGCTGCATACACTCAAGCATACACTCAAGCTAGCATGGACTGAACAAATCCGCTGATAGATGTTATGCTAGCGTGGTTGCACAGCATTCCATCAAGCATTTTGTGATGTGAGTAAATGCTTTATCTTTCTTTAAGGTCTGGTAACTGTGAAGGAAAGTCCTTGACAGTAAGCATTCCTTTCTCTTCTTTGGAGTTCAAGTCTTTGTTGCAAAGAGTTGAATTTCTGCACCACCAGCACCATCTGCATCACTGTTGGTTTGCTATAATGTATGCTATACCGTATCGAGTTACTTAACAATTGTAATTGGTAACCATTACCAATCATAATTTGATTTTCCAAATATCAGAGTTTACATTATGAAACTGTGCAGTAAATTCACCATTTTTACCACTGATAATAAAGTAGGATCACTAATATGACGCAATTAAACAATGAAATTACCTACCGAAAACTGTTCGTGCAGGCACTGATTCACGGTTGAGCCAGAATGAAACCTGGGACAGAATGACGGTCATGATGCAGGGCAAATAAGTCTGAATTACAAAATATCCTATCTTTCTCTTCAGATGAAAATGGACTGTCATAACTGTATATTAACCTAAAGAGAGAAAGCGAAAGCAAGAAAAAAGAGAGGAAATCACTATTCCAAGGTGATAAAAGTTAATGCACTATGAACTAGAGAAGAAGCAGGTACCTAACAATGTGCAGCTTGCATGTTAACTCACCAGTGCTGGATTTAATGGTTTCACTGCCAACAGACTGCCCCCTTAAGTCATACTGGTTCAACCTTGATCCGTCTAAAGCCACTTCTACTGAAGAGGTGGCATTCCTTGTCCAGACATACGTTACCTCTGTCAGAGTGTATGCATCTAAAGCATACAACACAAAACAATGAGTTTTATAATTATTATATAGAAATTAAGTTGACTTAATTTATAAAGCACATGGATAGGGTGTTCAAATAAAAAATGAAGTAATAAGTACTCTGCTGTTCTGTTTACTGCTAAGTAGATAGATAGATAGTAAACCGTTTGACATTCACTCTAATAAGTCTAAGTTTCTGGCTGATCTTTGGTGTTGTGCATAATACTGTCTAGCAATGGACAGTATTATGCACAACAGTATTATTTTTGGCTTCCTTCAAACAAAAGTATCAGGTCCATCATACCTCTCAAGGGTTAGGGCTTTTCCTTAGACAGGTTGGTAACTGTATATTATTGTATTTTCTCTAATTGTTGTGAATCACTGTGAGTAATGCTGTGTGCATGCTAGCATTAATCTCATGTTTTTAGCAGTTCTCTGACGCTGCCTACAGTTTTCTAGTGGAAATAACCTTTCTATTTACTTTACAATAGCCTAACAAGACTATGTGATTATGGTTATGTTTAGTAAATGTCCATTTCGGCCAACACCCTGTTTCACAGAGCATACGTAATGTGGATGTTAAATGGCACATACCTGTAGTACCAAAAAAAGTTTTTACTTACAGCTGCCAAATTTGAGAGGACATGAATGAGAGTCCATTGGGAAATCTTCTAAATGCATTGGACATTCTGCTTGCACTGTCAACCTAAGTCATACATGAAAACATTTTATGAAATGATGAATACACTCAGAATAAAAAATATGATGACTGCAATTAAAGTATAGACTAACTACCTCATAGTGTAGAGTAGTGTCCCATTCTCCATGATTCTTAGCAATTTGTTGGGCATGGTCATATTATGGGCCACAGACTTCTTGCCATTGTGGAAAAAGGTATCAGGGGTCCAGATCTTACTGGCCATCAGATTGTTTAGACGCAGGATGTTCATCGGCCCATGAAACTTCAGCCGCTCATCTGTCCAGCGCTGACGAAAGAAGACGTCCACTGTGTATTCCTGACAGAAGAACACAATCAGCACTGAGCAAAAGACAAGCTGCTGGAAGATTAATTGTATTTTTACATTACCATTGGACTTTGCATCTCACATATACAATTGAAAATAACAGTATGGTTTGTACTTATTTACACTGAGTTGCCATTGCTTTTCCACTACAGTTGCTTTAATCCAGTTTTTTAGGAAAACACAAATTATTTAAATGAAAGGGTCCCATCCATTCTGGACTTATGTTTGAGTTTTATTGTATATGTACAGCATACAGTTTGTGTGACACAGGAGCTATCGTTCTCTCACTTTAGCGTAAGAATCACTGTACTAGAACTCACTGGAGATAACAGGATAACAGAAAATGGTCCACGGGGTAGACGACAATAGATGAGGTAATTTGAGCTTAATTTGAGTCCCAAATGGATTTTTTAAAAATCAGTGGTTAGGGAAGCAATTATCTTGCTATCCACTGCCAGCTAGACGTCAGTAGCCACCACATGCAATTAATTCCATTTGGTCCATTTGGTTTATTCAGGATGCTTATATCTGTGTTTATTATATAATCACTAACCCTGGTGCAGGCAGTGCAGTGGCTCGGCGTGTAGCACTGTCAGCACGCAGCAAGAAGGTCCTGGGTTCGATCTTTGCTGCTCACCCTACCAGTGGGCTATCTGCACTGTTGTCCTTCTTGTATTTATTGTTATGTATATTGTTTATTGTTCCTGTATTTATTGTTTATTGTTCTGTATTGCACATGCTACTACACACGTGCGCTTTATGTTGTGTTTTTTATTGTTCTATGTTTCACTATATACTGTACACCACTATATATGGTTGAAATAACAATAAAACCACTTGAACTTGAACCCCCTGTGTCTGTGTGGATTTTATTCCAGTACGTGAATGTGTAAGTGTGCCCTACGATGAATTGGCACCCTGTCTAATATTATTCCTGCTTGCACCCTGCTTTGCCAGCTAGGCACCAGCTTTTCCAGTGACCCAGACCAAGGACAGAATGAATGAATGACACTGGTGCTGCTGCAGTCACAGTCTGTATTTCTGTACTCTTCAGTCATGCTGAGCTCCTGAATTTAAAAAAATTACCTCCTCTTTAGTGGCTTACTGCTGGCCTCAGTTATACATGAAGGGCAAAGCACCAGATTACCTTTGTTTTGATGCTGATTCAAATTATTTAAATTAAAGGCAGCTGTGAATATGCTCAAATTAATATAGCTCCTAAGGTTTCTTGTCTTCTTGCCTCTTATTTAGAAGGGTTGTTGTTTATAAAACAAAGCATCTGTACAGCCAGAACCAGGAAGCAGGCAGAGAACATTGTCTGCGATCCATCAGTTTCAGAGTTTCAGAGTTCCCTGCGTCCCGGGGCTGCGTCTCTGGTCCGTACCAGACAAGGAGTCAAGTTTGCAGTGTAAGATTTTTGTATTGCAAGGTTTCTTCCTACCATTTTCGGGAGTTTTTCCTTGCCACTGTTGCCCTAGGCTTTTGCTCAACTTGGGATTGGCCTTTTAGGGCAGTGTAATATTGTGAAGCTGCTTTGAGACAATGCTACGTTGTAAAAGGCGCTATAGTAATAAATAAACTTGAACTTGAACTTAAACTACATCTGGATACAGACTACTACATACACACATACAATCCATATCCAGATGATCTCTCACTCTTCCCTTTCTGTTCCCCATATTTAAAGTTATTTAATTAAATCCGCATTGTCCTTTACTGCTGCGTTTTTGCACTTTGTGGGTGTGTGTGCGTGTGTATATGTGTGTGTAGGAGGATGGCCAGGTTGGGTGTTTTTTGTTAATTCTATAATGTCAGTTATCGTGCACTGTGAGCTTCTGTAACCAAGAACACATTCCTTGTATGTGTGACCATACTTGGCCAATAAAGTCAGATTCCGATCCGATTCGGATCTCGTTGACCTGTCTAGCACTTGCACAGGCTCAAATGCAAGCTGTAGAGTCTCTAAAGTACTGTACAGCACTGTCTCCACTGTTCTACCAGTAACTAGAATGGGGTTGGCTGCTACACTCCTGCATGCAACCTGAAGGACATCCTTAAATTCTACAATTAAATTCTACACATAATTCATTTATCTGTTCACATTTTAATCCAATTAAAATCCTAGACAGGGTCAAAAGAAAGTCTGTGTCTTGCCCACAGCACAGGGTGCAAAGCAGAAAGAACCCGAGACAGGGTTTTAACTCCATGGTAGGGAATATACACGGTCACACACTATGTGCACTTTATTAACACCAATTAACATAACATGCTTGGTTTAAGAATGTTGAAGGAAACCAGAATACCCAGAGTAAAATCACGTGGATACAGGGAGGACAAGTAAATTAGTGAGATGTCACAGAGGCCTGGCATAATTTACAAGCCGCAAAATGAACATAAAGCTGTCCCAATAAATTGTGTTGTTGATTAATGATATGATTCAAGGTAGAAACTTAAATGTGGGCTATGTCATTCTGTTTCCATCAATTACTTTCAGCAGTCAATTTTTTTAATCCTACATTGTCATCAGCTATTATTTTTTATTTGAATGCCAGTTGTGGTTTGGTCAGCAAACCATCTACCTTCATTTCCAAGTCTCTCTACGGGTCATCCAAAACAATAAACAGAGCTTATTTTAACACTTGTTAGTACAGTGACAGCCAGAGGACTATCATGAACACAGACACTTAGACAAGAAAGAGCCCAAGGAGTATTTTATTCACAGTTAATGAAAAGGGATGTGATAGCTGGGGAAAAGAAGTTCCCTTGGGGCTGTGAAGGTGCAGAATCTACAGAAAAGTCATGGGTATATTTTGATCTGTCAAGCTGAGAACTTGGCACAAGATTAGTGTTTACAAATATCTTCTCTTTTCAACTAGCTTTTTAATGTCTTCTTACATCATCACAGTGCTGTAGGGAAAACTGGTTGCCTCTATTTGTGGATAATTTTATTTAACCCCATAGTGCAAAGCAGGCCCAGATTTTTAGCCACGCATGGTATATTCTCAGTCTTATATTTCCTTTTAGAAGATTATAATATACTAGTACCAAAGGTGGAAAGAGTAAAGTTTTATACTAGTAAAATATCATAACAGTAATATTACTCTGATGAGGTTTTACAAGTACAAGTAAAATTACTGGTCTAAAAACCTACTCAAGTAAAATTCAAAAGTAGCTCACATTAAATCTACTCTAGAATAAAAGTTATTTGATTACATTTTTTTACGGTGAGAGGTTGGTCTAGCCTGTGTAGCGCAAACAGGACTAGGGGCTAAAATATATCAACTATTTTTTTACATTTTATTCAATCTTTTTTTCAATCTCTCTTGTATTTTATTCCATTTCCTCAGCAGAAACTAGGGAAATACACTGAAACTAGGCTACAAGATACATGTTTAGAAATGTACAAGGTAACAGTGGATTGAACAGTTTTAGACAGAGACATACACTGAGAAAATACATAAACCAGAAACAATAAGGAATACTAATCATTTTACTAAGGAATAATACTTTACCATGTCTGCATCTGATACTGGCCCAAAACTTGTCACATAGATATCAGTCTTTACCTCTGTTACTCGATCTAGAAAACCAACCAGGGATAAAGATACCATCAGTATTAATAATGTAAAAATCAAACATACAATCATACAATTTCTAGATTTTAGATTCTGTCTCTCACAGTTGAAGTGAATCTACCAAAAAAAATTACAGACTTCTCCACTTTTTGTAGGCATAATTATTTTCCCCACTGTATGGCTCAGAAAAAAGGTTAATGAGGACAACACAGCTGATGTCACTCTGTCATGCTGATTAGAAGAGCAGACTGGTTGCTATAAATGGCTAGTGATGCTTTTAAGCTTTCTTATGTTAACCATGGTTACTGCCAAGGAAGCACGTGCAGTAATCATTTCATTGTCTCAAAAGGGTTTCAGAGGCAAGGGCATTGCTGCTTGTAAGATAGCAGCTCCATCAACTGTTTATCAAATCAACAAGAACTTCAATCTGAATGCACCAACTGATATTCTGCAGGAAATATAGGGATTGGACTGCAGTGGCCTGGGGTAAACTTATTTTCTCTAATAAAGCCCATTCACGTTAAAAAAAATAAATGTCCAAAGAAGAAAAGGTAAACGCTACCATGAGTCCTGTGTCATGCCAACAGTGAAATATATTAGACATGTGTCTACATCACACTGGAAGACATTTTGCCCAGTTGACATTCTTTGAGAGAGGGTGCATCATTAAACTGAGAGAAGCAGAATGATCGCTTAAATCCTGCCGTTGCTATGGAGCGATACACTGCCCGTGTGATGGATGAGGATCTACAGGTCCAATTGCAACATCTGTGAGCTATATACCACAGGACATCATACTCTGTATGATCATGTTTGCTTCTAATGCTCAATCATATCTCATGTTGTATCCAGGGCAGAGGTGGCCAGAGAGGGTAACTAGAGCCTCCTTTCTATTGAACAGTTTTTTAGTCTTAAGCTTTCAGTCTCATATTGTAATTACATGCATATTTCACACTTCTTGATAAGTTTTTTTTTTGTAAATGAGTCTTTCTATACTGCGGATACTTTAAAATGAAATTTCCCCAAATAAAATATACCCTAATTTTTGTGATGAGTGTACATAATCACACACATTGTGTGCACATATAAGTAATATTGTATTACTTTTTAAATATTTTAAAAACATAGCTTTACAGTGCATTTTTGGCACAATATTTATATACATCTTCTTTGACAGACAACTATTTTTATACAATTAGGAATTCTCATTTCTCGTCATTTTTTTAAAACCATGCACTGATGTTTTATTGTGTTCAGATGAAATTTAAATCACACAGTAGTTAGCATAAAAAGGATTGTTCACACACTGTGCTCAGTAGAGGCTAATATTAGTTTGTGCGATATGTAGAATTAACTCTGTGTGTGTGTGTGTGTGTGTGTGTGTGTGTGTGTGTGTGTGTGTGTGTGTGTGAGACGATTATATATTATTGTGGAGATTAAATGACCCCCAGTCAAACCAAAACCCCAGTCAAACCAAAACCCCAGTCAAACCAGAACCTCTCAACATAACCACACAATAAATCCTACATAGTCTAAACACCTAATTCCCCAAATCGATATTAATGGATAAGAGATAAGATATTTGTTACCAGTCATAATTATAGTAAGATACCTTAGGGGCATTGTCACTCACCTCCAAGACCTGGTCTCAGTCGGTTATCATAGCCATCCAACAATCGGTCCAGTATCCTTGTGAAAAGTGTTATGTTGTTTTTGAAAGCCTCAGACCCAGACACATGTGCTCTTGACCTTCATATATCACCATGAAAAGCACATCATTAATAATTCATACAACACCCTTCTCCAGAGTGTCTTCAGTATCTCACTTTCTACCGCATTCTTTTCTAATAAACATTATAAACATCTGGCAATGTCACAGACATCTGCACTCTGATCTCAGTTCCTTTAAGACACCTCAGATTCATACATAGTAGTAAACATGCAGATAAATAAGTGATTTCATTATAAATCATTTAGGCTGATGTAAAATTTCTGGTGAATTTGTTTTCTTCTTAACTTTGCTGTCTTTTATATGAAAGGGATCATTCATTCTTCATGATCAAGGCTTTGTACTGGTTTGTTAAACCATATTACTAAGTAATTCATGAATCGAAACAATACAATACATTTTGCATTAAGACTTTTTTAGTTTTGTATTACCAATTGTATTACGAAAATTGTCATTACGACATTACAGACCAAAAAACTGCACTTACCCTGCCTGCCAACCCTGGATGAGCAAAAGGTACATCAGTAATCCATGCAAGTGTAAACACCGGCCCTTCATTTCTAAATAAGCCTTCCAATAATGAAAGAAAATAATACAGCACAGCGTCCATTATACTAAAACGGCACTTAATAAAGACTATTCATGATCCAGAAACCAGAAAACATTAAATGTATGCACGTTGTAGAAAAAAAACCTAGTACTGAATTAACACAGAAAAATCACAAATACAGGTAACAAACATTCTACAGGTACACAAGCGCATTGACGCTCTTGTTATTACAAGTTTTAGTAATTGCCACAAAGTCTTATTTAAATAGCTAATCAAATTATTAAGGCCGAGTTGTAGTAATTTTAACTAGGAAAAAGTGTCCAACAGTGCTATAATGTTAATTATAGAGCCGAATCTTAAATGTGTTTATATCCATTTGGATTTAACGGCTGCGTTTTGGGGGCTTTTGAAAATGAAGTATTACCTGTTGCGTCTTCTGCACAGAGACACTGTATCAATCAAAATAATCTCTAATTTCTTCGGGCTGATAAACTTCAGTTATGCTCCGTCGTAACCACCTCGGTTTACTCCTGATTCCACATATAACACAGCTGCAAGCCGCATCAGCGCAGACATGTGAAGCGTGTGCACGCGCTCTAGCCGTTAGCCTAACGCCGGGTCCTAAAGCGAGGTAACCCTTTACACACCCCGACCTTCAGTAGAGAATAGGTCATAGTACTCTCTACACAAACCCTGCTAAAAGAAATTAAAGACACAATACCACTATAGGTTGTTTTTAGGACAAAGTTGGCTGTACTGTTTAACTAGCTTGACTAGTTCACCAGTTAAACCAGCACCAGAGTGGTAGTAACCATAACTCATCTTGAGATACATGGAGCTCACATGGTCTTACTGATGGACTACCATACCAGCATTTAAAAATATCATTTTTGGCTTGAACTGCAGATGTTTTTACAAAATGTTTTACAAAAAGACAAATCTAGATGGAATTGCAAACCAAAAGCAACCTTGACAGGAACTATACTCTTATGTGGAACCTATCCTCTAGGTAAGACTCTTAAGAAATATGAAGAGCCAGCGAGTTTTTATTAGCAGCGTACAGCTGAGCTGAAGTTCATGGTAAAGGGCCTTGCAGAAGGGTTTAAAAGGATCCACAAATTAAACTTACAACATTCTAATTAGCAGAACCAGTCACTGAGAACCAGCTACCACTGAGGAATATGTAAGGCATGGAACAGTAGGTTGGTGTTCTGGATGTCCAACTAATATAAAGTGGCAAATTTCAAAACAGCATAGAAGAAAACCATACACTTGTTAAGGAACTGAGGAATCTGCACATTGTGTCTTGATTTGATGAAATTTCCTTGACAATGACAATACTGTAATAATAATAGAGTGATTTAATAAAGCTAAGGAATGTGCAAATAATATTATATCAGTAAAAGCACCAGGACAGAGTCCAAAGGCTGTCCAGGATCAAGCAACCATTAAAAAACGTTAATTGTTAATGAAACAAATGAAACAATGCCTGAGATTTATATACTAGAGGTGATTTATCGAGGTCGGCCAATTGGGAAGCAGAACTTTATTTCTGGGATGACATATTAAGAAAAGTGGCTATTGGTTACCTGTGACTAAGCAATGTGCAAATGATTTTACCAATTCAAAAACTATCCAGGGTGTAGAAACCATTTATAAACCTGAGAAAATACAACTGGTTAACAGCCAGTATCGTACCAGTTCAGTTTAGAATGGGACTTATGACCTCCAGTACATAATGGTGAACACGTGAGACAAAGCTTGTATTCGTTAATTTTAAAGCAATTCAATTATTGATTAAAAAATTTATTTTGAAACAAATTTTTGATATATTTACCGAACTTTCACATTTTCTTTAGCCAAGACGCTTTGCTTGTTAAATAAAACAAACAAACAAAATTTTTATTAGATTTGTTATTTTCATATAGATGTGTCAGCACAGCTTGGATGAAACTCCTGAAGACCCTGATAAAATTCCTAGTAAAAAAGACAAGGAAAGTAGAGAGTCAAGTCTGATGATTCAAGTCGAGTCTGATGATTCAGATAGTGGTTAATCAAATTATCTTGATGATATATCACATACAAGCATGAATAGGCAAGAAGATTGAAAATGTAACCACAACTATTCAAAGAAAAAAATATTGTATTGGAGAAAGAACCCATTCCAACCCCTGAATGCACATTCAAGGGACAGAGTGTCAAATCAGGCAATTTGGAAAGTTACATAACAGCAGAAATCTTAATTTCACATCAGACCTGGAAATGTTTACTCACCTTTATAGCTGCGCATGAATTCTTGCAAATTTTCAGGACATCATGAGTACTTGTAAAATACCATAACCTGTCCTGTAGTGGCTGACAACATGTAAAACAACCAATTTGAGACCCTTCTGGCATGTATGTGCTTCACTGCCAACAAGATTTGTTGAACAGCCAAGAAGATGACGTGTTGGAAGATCCTTCTTTAGCTTAATAGGTTTCAAAAACATATAGATTTCATGCTAGAGGAGCACAACCGATTAACTAATGATGTCCTTCAAAGGGACACATATCCCAATTAGGCAGCATGAGATGGACACCGGGAATAAAACCTTGTTGCTCTTCAGCACTACTGGTGTTCAAGCTTTTTTCTCAACTCTCTTAATTTGGTTGATTGCCTGCTTAAAGTCATGGAAAGATCAACTGATTGCAGGGTGACGGGAGAAGAAAGCATTCATGTAGGTCAACCACTGTAAAGCAATAAATTCATCTTTGGTACATAAGTTATATTTTTCTATCCAATAAAATTTTGCACAAATTATACGAAACATTGAATGCAAAATCTGAAGCAAGTAAAGAAAAAATAATATTTGTTTAGCTAATAATATTTGTTTACATAATATTTGTTATTTGAACACAATAAATCAGCCAATGACACTAGTCTACAAAATTTCTAACATTTTATGGTTCAGAAATAAGATATGCTTTTTGATGTGCTGTGAATTTTGATGTGCTGAATAACAAGGAACACCATTTATCTCTAGTTTCCATGCAATCAAAGAGTTTTTTTTAATTAATAATTTATATTAAATAATTAATAATTAATTTAATACTTAAATTAATAATTAATTATAATATATAGTTATTATTTCTAAAAGTATAAAAATGCACATGTATTGCTCCCCAAATGTTTAGAGGAAACTCAAATGTATTTAAATGTACTTAATTAAATCAATTCACATGCCTAGGCATAACAATTAACTACTATAATTCACTGGACTGTACAAAATATTTCTTGAGTAATTTGCTTCTTTGGTCATTTTTAAGTGTCTCTTGTATTTAATTATCTTTGCTAAGTGTCCAGCTGTAGTCTGAAAGCATTGGATGGTTCAATTTACCCTGATATCTTTTTTCCATAGTTGCAATTTCCTGCTGAAATCGCTCACCATGTTCGTCACTGATGCATGTCACAAAGAAGTGTAGGTGAGAGTGCAAGGAATACATTTTTAAAGACATGTTACATTATAAGTTCATTATAGTTAATTTTCCACCAACTTTTCCTAGTTGTCTGCCATGTTGTTTCCAAGGAAATATGTTACTACTAACCGGACATGCATCAGTGGAAACAGTGAAAAGTTCTCATCATGCAGAAGCAAACAAATCTGGGTACCGATAAAGACTCCTTCCTTTATCTTTGCTTTACTCAAATTTACAAAGGAAATACTGGAATGCTTCTGCATATTTGTCCATTGCCTTCATGAAGTTCTTCATAGGACCAAACTTTATGTGCAGAATCAGAATCTTATTAGAAGAATTGTTCTGAATCAAGTGCTGAATGAAGAACATTTTTGTCCTTAGGTGCAGTGAATGTCTGAGTGGCCAGTTTCTTTTCTTGTAGTGTTCTTCTCTTGCTCGTCTGTTCCATTCACATATGAAACAGCAATATTTGTGTGTCCACCCTGGAGACCAAGCACAACGGCAACCACCTTTAAGTCACCACAGAGGCACCATTGGTGTTGGTTATAGTTTATGCATCTTGCATTTGTGACTCAAAGGTCACTTCACTATAGCTATTTCAGAAATTATCTGTTTTATTATTGCAAATCTGAGGCATTGATGAATAGCTTAATTATGATATAAGCTAAACAGTAAAAATTTTGGTTGAGTGACTGATAGAGAGAGAACATAAGACTTGTATAGAGTTTTTGATGAGCATTATTTTTTTCTCAGTTGCTATGCATTATCAAACATACAGAACGCAATAGCAAAGCATACGTTATATGTTGTTATACATACGACTGTATTATACGTTATTATACATTAGCAAATGCCTGCAAAAGTGGAACTGTATTATAACAATTAATTGAACATTTATAAACAATGTAGAACAATGTTGGTGTCAGTCCAATAAACATTTACCAAATGTTATGTAAATAGACTTCTCAATTTCAAAATGAAATATCCCCTAATTTTTATGATCAGTACAGTTCTAAATATTAACAATCACATAACATGACCAACAATTTTTAATCTTTTAGTGCATTAGGCATCGTTAACTCACTATCTGACTAATAACAGTTTCATTCATTATTAATGTTTGACATAATTAATTGTTCTGACTTAAGATAGTTTGACATTCTATTAAGGTTAAAATTCAAATTTCTCTGATGAATAGTCAAATCACTTTTAATGGTTCACATAGGGTAACATTGTGACATGTTTATAATTAGAGTCGCACTGCTTTAATGTCAGTATATCTAAAATTAATGTTTCTATATTTAATACCTGATATTAGCTAGTTGGCAGACAAGTATAAGGCAAACTATGGAGAAAAAATAGCATGAAATTAGAATATGTTAATATGGCCAATAAAGGAAAATGACCATATATAACCCCAAGTCAGAAAAATTTGGGACAGTATGGAAAATGCATATAAAAACACTGATTCTTACAATTACTTTTACTTTTATTTAACTGCAGACAGTATAAGCCTGATATATTTCATGTTTCTTCCTGCAAACACATATTAAGAAATCATTGTCACATTTTAAAATTCTCCACACATTCTCTATGCTCTATTCCTTTTTACGTGGATTTGCATTATCTTGACAAATGCATTGGCTTCCCTGGAAAATACAGTATTTGTTAATGATGTTTTACATTATTGCTGCCATCATTGAACTTTAAATGACACAGCTCCATGCCATGACAGCCCCTAGATTTTAGAATTTTTGCTGATAACAGTCAGGATGGTCGTTTTTGTATTTGGTCTGGAACACATGGTGACCATTGTTTTCCTAAAAGGCCTTCAATACTGATTAATCTGACCGCAAGACACATTTCCTCTGTGTGATGGTTTCATGTTTTTAATTTCATTTTACATGTTCATTTTTTGTACTATTTGGATTATTTAAAGTTTCAGCATCAGCCATTTCAGCGACACACACAAGGTCACATATATACACAGTCATGGCCGAAATTGTTGGCACCCCTGAATTTTTTCCAGAAAATGAATTATTTGTCCCAGAAATGTATTACAATTACACATGTTTTGTTATACACATGTTTATTTCCTTTGTGTGTATTGAAACAACACAGAAAAAACAGAAAAAAAGCCAAACGTGATATAATTTCATGCAAAACTCCAAAAATGGGCAGGACAAAATTGTTGGCATATTTTTAAATTTGTGAGGAGCGAGCGCGAGCTCAAAGCCCAAGAAGTGAGACCGGGAGTGTCTCATTAAGAGACACAGAACAGCGCCAAAAACCACGCCTTTATAGGACGCGAGGCAGCTGTTCGGGACCTGGCCATATATGGACCCAGCAGGTTCCCACGTCGTATAAGAGGCATTCCCCACGGAGGTATGCCACGCCATGGCAACCCTGAGGTTTTTTTTTTGCAGCCATGCCAGCCATGCCCGCTGCTCTTGGTCCCTCAGGAGCGGTCCCTTGGGGGGGGGGGGGGGGGGG
>JAVSBV010000097.1:7884549-7897701 GCA_033117975.1 Parotocinclus spilosoma
AATGAAGATTGGCCACCAGGCTGGTCCAATTTAGCCATGAAACCTCTCACACTAAAATGACAGGTGTTTCAGTTTCATTGTCCAACCCCTGTATGTGTAGGTGTGTATGAATTATTTAATGGTTAAAAAGGGGTGTGGTAAAAGGGGACAAAGAGGTGTGTTTGTGCGTGCATGTGTGTGTGTGAGCATGTGTGAGAGTGCGCTTGAGAGAATAACAATAAACAGTCTACTGCAGTGGCTCACATATTACTGATCTCCATGGCGACATTCATTTGCATTCACTCAGAGTATCTGCAGAGAGTCATGATGAGTTTGTTATTTCACTGGAATATGGGGATCTGGGATTGAGCATACTGTATGTGTGCATGCATTTGCCCATGATTAGGTTGTGTGAGACATTTTGGAGCAAAGTGGAGCAAAGAAAAATTGTTTGCCGCAATAAGGCTATGGTCCACTAGACTAGAGTGCACTACTTAAGCGTTCTAGCTTAGTTTATACTATAACCAGACAAATTGCACACAAATCTGAATTAATTTTCTTATATGACAACGGTCTCCATATACTGTAGAATAACTAATATGTCATTGAGCACCTGAAACTGTGAGTGTATCTGTATCTGTTTAATTGTATTGTGAAATATTTATCTGGTTTATAACCCAGTAGCAGTGGTGGTCCACTAAATAATGCTGATAATAAGTTGTGTTACTGGTTTAGTCACTTCTTAAATCTGGAAGGTTATTTGTTTTAAATCATAGCTCTTCCGACCTACTACAGTTGGGTCCTTGAGGCAAGGCCCCTAACCCTCATCTGCTGAGGTCATTTACTGTTTATGGCTTGTAAAATAGAAATGTTCAGTGCATGAGTAAATCTTTATATATGGACAGCTGACATAGCCCTACCGGCCTAAATTGAATATTAACCTGACCAGTCCTCATCTGGCAATTTCAGTTTTGAATTTATTGCTAGTTGCCATGGTTTCGCTGGTAGTAGTGAATTATGGTTGCACAAAAGTAGGTTAGGTCTCCCTGTTGTCCACCAGCTCATATTAATTTCTAATTTGAAAATAAATGTTTAGTAGCTTCGCTGTGAGCCACAAAAAAAGGCACTCAATGAACCTGATGGAGGGCACACTAGCCATACTCCCCTTCCTCCATTAAACAAAATGACAGAGAGTAGGAGAAAACGTATAGGCATAACTGCTTAACTCAAGATAGAAAATTAATCAAATATTGTGGGGTTAAAAAATAAGAATAGTTCTCCTTTTGTGCCACTGTCCAAACGTTTGGTCGACGTTAACATCAACATGCTGCCAAAAAGGCAGATAGAAAATAGTCCCATTCAACATTGTTGACCAACGTGTTATATATTACACAGCGGTGACATTGTTCGAGTTCAACTTCATCCTTAAGGTTGTATTAGGCTAAGTAAAGTGCAACTTCGTTATCTCAATTTAATAAAACTAAAATGGAAAATCATTTTGGTCACGCATATGCATAAAAATATATAGATGATATGAGAGCGCCATCTAAGGTTAGTTCTGTAATATTACAGCTCAGACAAGTACTTCCACATTCCAAAAACACTTAACTGGTGTCTCTTAAAAGTGTCTGCATGTGTATGTGTGTCTCTCTGATAGATTGGCACCCTGTCTTGGATTGGATGAATTTGGAATGTACGACTGAGTGACTTCTTAACTATTCCAACAAATTCTTATAAAAATAAAACTTTTACCTTCGGTCATTGCAACTGTAAACACCTAACACTATACAGGCTTATCTTACATTTACAGCATTTAGCAGATGCCCTTATCCAGAGCGACTTACAATTGGTACAGTCTTACAATCCAAGCAATTGTGGGTTAAGGGTCTTGCTCAAGGACCCAACTGTGGCAGCTTGGTAGAGGTGGGATTTGAACCCTGGACCTTCTGGACACATCATTTCCTTCTTGTCCAAAGTCCAGCGTCTTAATCACTAGGCTACCACAGGCCCGCTGAGACTTTTGGCAAGTAGCACTGTGCTGGATTTAGTCAAAATTTGAGTCAAAATTTTATTTGACTTTTATTGTAAAGTTCTCTTGGTTGTCTTGAAACACGCTTATCAAATTAATTGTTATTATTATTATTACCATACTTAAAGGTTTAATAGATGGTGATAATATATAGATGGTGATAATAATCATAATAATAATAATAATATATAATAATTAATAGATATTGTCGCTTAAATACCACTATTCATTCTGTTTGCAATGAAATAAAAGTCTAATTAAATGCAAGAAAACACTGTGTGTGAACATCATTGCAGACAAAATGAAACTTGAGATATTTCATGTTTTGTCTGGTCAACTTCATTTAATTTGTACATAAGCATCCATTTCTGCATTTCAGGCCTTCAACACATTCCAAAAATTTTGGGAGCATTCACCACCATGTAATTTTGCCATTCCTTTTCAACACAGAGGATACTAAGCGATTTAGTGTTTCAGGTGTTATTCTGTCCCCTTATTCCAGCAAACGTGTTTTAATTCTTGCAACAGTATTGGGTCGTCATTGTCACATTTTCTGTTCTGTTTCTCCTTACATTTTTTAGGGGGGACTGGTCATTACATGTACCCTCTTCTTCCACAGCCATGCCTTTTTATGACATGGAGCATTTGGTTTTGTTGAAAAGTGCAAGATATACAACGATCTCAGAAATACAAAGATCTCCTTTTACTTTTCAGCATTAATGCTGCCATCACTGAAGTGTAAATTACCTTTGTTGAGTGCACTGGCACAGCCCCATACCATGGCACACCCTCACTTTTGGATGTTTTGCTGATAACAGTCTGGATGGTCCTTTTCATCTTTGGTCCAGAGCAAATGTTGTCCAAGACCTGGAATACTGATTCATCTGACCACAATGCACAATTCCACTGTGTGATGGCACGCTTCATGCTTCCATGCTCAGAGATGTGAAGTGGTATTTAAGTGACATTTGTGAATGTAACTTCATATTGTAGTGCTTAAAAAAGGTTTGTTTGCCAATGTAATCCCTTATCCATGTGTTTATATCATTGATGAGTGACAGTTCTTGATGCAGTGCTGTCTGAGAAATCAAATATCATGGGTATTCAGCTTAATCCCTTTCCTTATAAATTAAAATTCATCTTAAACTGTAGAGGGATGCTAATCCCTTTTATTCTTATGCTGAGATGCATTCTCTGGCTGTTTTTGCTCCTCAAAGAATTTTCTGGATGTTTTTTTTTTTTTAATTATGGTTACAATCAACTGTTGACATCACCTATTTGAAGTAACATAATTACTTTTAATTCATTACTAGCTCCAACCCCGACTTATATTGGAGGAATGGACATTTAAAAACAAATGAAAATGAATTTGACAAGACAAAAGATGAAAGATCTCATACTGTAAATAACACTGAGTTTTTATGCATTTTCCATACCGCCCCAGCTTTTTCTGCTGTGGGGTTGAAGTTGACACAGCTTCTGGACATGGTAAACATGAAAGAAAGTAAAAGACAGTAAAGTTATAATTAACTATTGTTTAATAGATTGATTATCAGCTGTTTTTGAATGGTGGTTCTTGATGCAGTGCCGTCTAAAGGATCAAAGATCACAGGAGTTTGGTTTAGGCTTGCATCCTTGGCTTTATGCACTGAAATTCCTCGAGATTCCTTAAATCAGTTAATAATATTATGCACTGTAGAGGGAACAATATCATATTGTATCAAAAATCTAACATATCTTTTTGGGACATTGTTTTTAACAAATATTTTTTAAAACAATTTATGTGTACATTTATTATCCTCAAAGGTACAGCTTTCCATGCCTTTTATAACCAAATCATGATTACAATCACCTGTTGACATCATCTGTTTGAAATCACATCATTATTTTTTACCACATTACTAGCCCTAAATTCCCAAAAATGTTGTTTGAATGGGGTGCAGTCCTGAAATGCATAAATTGATGTTTATTAATAAATAAATAAAAATATACAAATTAAATAACAAAGTTGATTAGACAGACCATGCACCTGTCTAACACAGAATGCACAGAAATGTATTGGGTTCATACTGTCTGCAGTTAAATGAAAGTCAAAGTAAATTTAAAACATATTGTTTTATTTGTTATTTGTTTTATTATTTACATATTTTTACTGTGCCAGGTTTTCTGATTTGGAGATCTATCTGTTGGCAGCAAACCCATTTTAAATATCTAAATGAGAAGTTCTGCTCTATCTTTGATAATTATAAATCTGATAAAGTCCCGGACCAGGGTGCATTTTTACATGAGGATAACCACACTTAAAAATTAAACATCTGGATTGTGTCATGTGTTTCAAAGTAATACAATTATCCTCCTTTGATCCATCATAGATGATCATAAATGGAATATATTTTACATATATATATATATAAGTGGAAGAATCCATAAGTGTCTTTCATATTTATCAAGTGAGCAACAAGAATGGAAGCTAATTTATTGCCAATGAGAAGCAACACACACACACTAGACTTCTCTTTTTGAACTGCCTGTAAATTTGTCAGCTACATAACTATCTCAACCCATTGACACAAAAAGTCATTTGACGTTGATGCAGTATACAAGCTCCTTGTCCATATGGAAATATTTCAGAAGATCTTTCTCTTTGTTACGATATATAAGTGTGGGAATAAATAAAATTATTTTCCTTTAGCCTTGAACCCAGTAACTCTGCTGATGACTCCAGTACATCAAGATCCCGTACCAAGTTATAACTGTTGGATGACATATTTAACAAAATCTTAAACGATTAAATTCTGTCATTCTGCCACTATTTTTCATCTTTAAATTTTTGGGTATTCAGCATATCTAAATAATAATGTTATGTTATTGCTATAAGAGTTTATGAGTAGATAGCGTTTTGCAGAAAAAACGGATGTGACTGGAGGAAATGGATGTGATTTCTGGATTTAGCAAATTAAAATACATAAAGAACATATATTATCTTGTAGTCAGCTAAATTGAAGTAGACCTGTTATTTGCTGCAAATTATTTCTTGTGCCCACCATTTCCAAGATAGTTTACACACCCACTGTGACCCTGATCAGAAAGATGGTGCTAACAATAAATGAGTTAATGAATTCCATTACTTAAAAGAAATTTAATAGTGCTTGACTGTGATTTTCACATGAAGATAAAACACTGGCATTTTTCCAGTTTTCATGCAATTATTACTGGATTTACCACAAACATTCAAACCATAAAGCACAACACAGTTGATTACAAATAGTAAAAAGAGACCTATGATTTTGAAGAACACAAAAATTAAGTTGCCTGCTTTACCATATTTAAATATTGTAATCAGCTGTGTAAAGATAAGAATTCTTGTACGTGTGCAAATCTTTCATTTAAAAAGAAAAATCTTTTATCTATTAATTATTCTTAAATAAAAAAAGCTCACACACATAGAAAGCTACCTAAGTGATATTTAACATGTTCATTTGAGGAAAATCATTGATAATTGAAATATCACAAACAAAGAGGATTTCAGAGCATTTCCATCACAATCCATGGCTCAATGCTTAGTGATCATCTCCGTAACCACATCCAACTTAAATGAACCAAAACAAAACATTTCAATACCTCAGAGGGACCACAAAATACGGCATTAGAACTTTAATTTGTACATCGTATCCAGCTTGAGCTGCTGTAGTGCCAGTTGCTCATGTTGGCTGTGCTCTCGCTTGTAAACATGCACAGTGCTGGCTCACCCTCCACATTGTGAGGTTTTGCATTGGGCTCACAGGGAACCAAACGAGGTCAAGGAGTTGCCAAGCTGCTGCCCCTCAGCCCTCGCTAAAAGGTTTACGTTCATAACTTCCATGTGTGTGGGTCCCAGAGGGAGCCGGTAGCTCCATGGTTGGTGTGCACTGCTTACAAGATGGTGCAAAAGAACTTCTTCTCCCTGAAAGGGTTCTCAGAAGCTGGCACAGGTGACAAAAGAGGGTCTTCCTTAGCATGAGCTTCACAGTATGACATTAGGTCTGCAGCTGCTTTGGACACCTGTCAGTCACACACATGCACAATGGTCAAGTCAAACAACACTAGCCTGATGAACAGATAATAAGCTATTGAGTTCTCTGTGTTTCATTCTTGTCTCACCTTTATCCGATCAATGTTGGCTTCCATTTTGAGCTGCTCTACAAGTTTCCGTGCCTGAGCAATACTGGCTGTGTTGTTGCTGGCCATGAGGCTGATGGACTGGATCACCTAAACACAAATACAACTGCAAAAGAACAGACTCTGTTTATACATTCATACATTTTTCACAGTTACACTAAATATTTTTAGCCCACTAAATGTGTTGGGGTGTCTAATATTACATCCTTCTCACCAGCGCATTTGCTCCTAATTCACATGCATTACTGCGTCTTTTTTAAACACACTGCATCACTGTTTGAAACTGCCTTACTTGCTGCCTAGCAATAGCATAAGAGAAGGAAACTTGTTCTTTCCTGACACAGACAAACATAATCACTAACACAATGTTAAGACCTGTAATTCTATCTACACTGATAATAGTGTATTATCAAGAGTGTATTTAAACTGCTCACAAAAATAGGTATCAATTTCTAACCTATCTAATAGATTAAATAGATTGCATTTTTATTGTGATAATTGTATTATTATTATTAAATATTGCAGTATTTATTAAACACTGGTCTGCCTGGTCAAAAGATATAGATAGTGTGTGCATTGGTCACTAGAACTGTGTAAATGTTGAGGAAGAACATCTTAAACTGGCAAATCATGCCTAATATATCATTATTTATACTATACCTCAAATTTCCCCAATCTGGTAAATAAGGTGCCCAAAATTTCCAGTTGAGGAGTCACTCTGATTTTCTGCTTCTACCTAAAGAAATGAATGAATGTATTTAGATTATCAACAACAGGACACTGGGATCTAAAGTCAATGCACACACACCATCCACTTTATTAGGTACACATTGTACATCATTGTCCATTTTATCAGTTCCACTAACCATATAGCTGCACTTTGTATTTCTACAGTTACATATTTTGTTTTTCCTCTTTACTCTATTCTCTAACAGTCAGAACCAGGACAGATCAGGTACTATTTGGGTGGTTTATGATTCAGTGACACTGATGTGGTGGGGTGTTAGTGTGTGTTGTTCTGATATGATATCAGACACAACAGTGCTGCTGGAGTTAGTAAACACTTACTGTGAACTATATTAGACACATCCAACAAATTCTTCCACATTGTATATGTAAAATCATCATGTTGCATAGTTTGTGTTTGTCATCCTATAATACTTCATCAGTTCTCACAGGGCGGTGTCTACAGGATACTGGTGGCTGGATATTTTTGGTCAGTGGACACAAAAATCAGCAGGTCTCAGTCCAGCAATAACACTGATGTGTTTAAAAACTCCAGCAGCACTGTTATGTTTTATTGACTCATACCAGCACAACACACACTAACACACCACTACCACATCAGTGTCAGTCCAGTGCTGAGAATAATCCATCAGCCAAATAGTCCCTGATCTGTACTGGTCATTTTGGATTATTAGACAAGAGAGTAAAGAGGACTAACAAAGTACGGAGAGAAACAGACGGACTGCAGTCTGCAATTGTAGAACTACAAAGCACATATATACAGTAAATGGAGGTTTACCTAATAAAGTGGAGTAAAGAGTGTATAGGTCAAGTTTACATTGCTCACAAAAATTAGTGGATATTTTATTGCTTACTTTTTGTGAGTAGTATATTTGAATAGAACCTTATCAATGCAGATTACTGGGTCAACTCTGTGGGGTGTTAGTATCACAGATTGAGCTCTGCAGGACCTTACCAGTTCATTAATATGATGGTGTAGCATATGTGTGTGTGTGTGTGTGTGTGTGTGTGTGTGTGTGTGTGTGTGTGTGTGTGTGTGTGTGTGAACTCCCACGTGGGTATTGATTGCAAGCTGTGACACACCTGTTACGATCGCACCCTCCAAGGGTGTTTGATGTATTATAGTTTTTAATCTCAATGGGCCCATCTGCAGAAAGGTTAACCACAAAGACCTACTAATGTGAGACAACAGCAGGGGGCGCCAATGTCTTATCTGTCAATGACTTCCACTGTATTAATGGGTTCACAATGTACGTACAGGTAAAAAAAAACAAGTAGGCCTATATTTAATAAAACTTGTCTGTTGAATTCATTTCAGTATTATACTAATACACCTGGTAATTAAATGTTTAGAATTTAATGAAGACCATTCCAACAACTACTATACTTTAATAATACAATTAATGAAGTGAGCGTATAGTGCTATCAAAATCCATGTTTATCTATTTTTGTTGTAACCAGGCAGTAGCTCCTCCTTGAATATTCTACATTAAAATAGTTAACTATGCATAGAATTATTTGACCTGTGTCTGCCAGTTCATATTGAACTTTACCATTTGATAAAGAGGACAAGTAAGTGGTTCGTTTTTATTAGTGACGTTGATAAAAGAGCTTCTGAATCCACTAGCCCCTCTTTTGCAACAGACATCAGTTGCTAGGCAACTGAGATGGAGCTGCATCCAGCAGAGGTGAAATGTTTCACTCTGAAATCAGCAGTGCAGCCACACCAGGCCAAGCATTAGGGAACTCACATTTAAATAGCCAAGAATGGACCTTACAGCTGTGCCTTGCAGAACCCTGCTTCTCTAACTAAAGAGGCTTTAAGAATTTCAGGGCATCAGCGTACATGAGAAACACTGAAACTTTACATATCACAGTTCCTGTTCATCCTCACAACTCACTGCTCACAGTGTTACCTTATTAAAGACCCAACAAACAAAACACAAACTAAACTAATAACAGAGAGATACTAACAGAGAGAGCCTAATATCAGGACTACAGGATTAGGTACTGTAAAATGGGCAGTGTTTCCCCAGATTCAGAAGTGCACATTCTGTGGTATATGAGGGAAAGTAAGTCAACAGACATGTTTTATAACATTCATTCATTCATTCATTTTATTATCCATTTAATCCTGTTAGTGCTGTGGGAAAGTCAACCTAGGGCACATACACTTATACACTCATACACACACTCACACACTAAGAGCACTTTAAAAATGCCAATTAAACTAACATTCATGTCTTTGTAATGTGGGAGGAAACCAGAGTACTCGGGGTAAACCCACAAGGACAAGCAGCAAACGCCACACAGATGGAATCCTAGGTCAGTATCAAACCAGGAATGGATTTCATAACATTAATTAATTTCTTCAACTCTATACCACATTAATCCACTTCAGGGTCATGGTGGAGCTGAGACCTAACGGGCAGCACAGGGGAAAGGCACATTTCCATCACAGGGTACATACACACACACAATTTGGGACACTTTAGAGACACCAGTTGACCTGAAGAATGTCTTTAAATGTAGGAGGAAACCTACAGCAGTTCAAGCCATGCCATTACAGCCTACTATAGGGTCAAGTTAAATGACTATATATCATTTTGGATACCATTCAGGGCTCAACGTGAGCTTGACTTGTCAAGCTTAAGGACTTTAAATGAATGTGAATTATGGTGACATAAATATGAGACATAGACTTGACACTGCTTGGACTAGTGAGTAACTGACCTTAATATAGCATTACTTCAGAGGATGTGTGTCACAGTGGTACGAGAGGCTGCTTTAGGGCTGCTTTAGAAAGAAAGATGACAATTATTTTGCCCACAGTTTTGTGTAAACTTTACTTAGTAATGTCTTTCTAGGTAACAAACATGATCTAGGACCTTCACTTCTTACAAATTCAAATATTCCTTATCAAAACTTTGTTGTGAAGTCTGAACGTAAGAATGAACAGTTCAGATTAGCACACAGACACACAGAAACAAGAAAGCACGAAGTGCACCTTCTTCCTGTTTCAACATCTTACTATGACTTACTATATCTTAAATGTTTCTTTTTCTGTTCCCTATTCCTGCAGTTTGACATTTAATGGCGGAACTGTTGGTCTCCACTTATTTACTATTGCAGTTTTTTTCCTGCTCAGGGTTTACATAGATAAAATTTATATCAAATCTAATGGGCAAAATATATGCTTCTAATAACATTCAATGAGTATTTTTTGCACATGGTTTAAGTAAACTTTGCAACTGACAACAGAGATAGTCACATATGTGAGCCTTCAGTTCACTTCATTTTCTCACCCTCTCTTTTGCTTCTGATAAATGGACCAGCTACTCTCCTTGAAGAGCTGTACAGCAGCAGGGAATTCCACCTTCATTAATCACTTCTGCACAGTTCCAAAAACATTTAATCTCTCCTGTGTCAGTACTTATTGAATCAAGAGTTGTTTGGATTTTTGTGTTGCAGACAATTTAGGAGTTATTAGAAAAATTAATAATCACAGTAGTATTATATCCTAAAGGTTCAACACGTTTCTCACATATCTTGCTTTGTGCACACACTATTGCCAGCCTTCTGCCAAGACTGTTTATACAAGCATCTGAGGCCAACCACACACCAGTACAAGTCAGATAGAGTAACACTTCTGCAAAATAACCCCCTTTCCTGCAACTTCAGCAGCTTATGCTTATGAACACACTGCAGAAAATTACAGTTCAGGAGCCACAGGCATGTTATAATACAACACTAACTGTTAGACTGTACATTTGTTCCTTGTCAGTGATGGTGTCTGTTACAGAGTACATATATTTTTTTTAAAAGCTCGTGCCAACCAAGGCGATTTCACACATTAGTTCATTCACAGTGCTGGTTTCTGCGTGTCACTATATCTTTGTTCCTATTTACCAAGTGATAGACTTGCATGCACAGATTTGTTGAGGAACTTGCTTACTGTCATTGTAAATAACCGATCTCAGGTTTTTCCATTCAGTTCAAACATTTGAGGAAGCTGTGTCTCTGCTCTCAAATACCTCAAAGTGATTTACATGACTTCACATTTTTAAAGTTTTGCATAGCTTTCACAAATTGCATTCTCACTTGTTTGGACTGTGGTAGCTAGATGTTAAAGCTTCTGATCAGAAGTATATAAGCGATCGAACACTTTTAACACTACCAAAAGGGACTGCAGTTGATCACATGAGAAGACGTGTGCCATTGATGTATACGTCTACTAGACAAAGCTGCACATTAAAATATTAAATTATCCATTGGTTTTACATTCTGTAGTACAGCTTTTACAAAAATGGGCAAGAGTGGCTAATGGCTAAAAAGGGTGGAGAATTCACACTATGTATTTCATAAAGTCTATATGTTATAATTATTATATCAATAAAAGCAAGTAATTCATACTGTATATAGTACATAACCTACTGTACATAACAGTTAAATCTCCTGAAAGTAATTGCTTCTGGAAAAATAGTTTACCTCTGTTTGTGATATGTGTGTTGTCTTTGTTCACCCTTACGCATGTATGTGTGTGTCTACTTCCTGTACATTACAAATACACGCAGCACAGAATTTGCCTAATTAGATCTCCTAACAAGATAGATGCTTCTATTGTCCTTCATTATAGTGGGACACTGATTAGAATAGCAGGGATGAAGATTAAAATACCTCATATGCTTTATCAGGAATTTCGATAGCATACATTGTAATTATAGCAATAGGTCAGAGCTTTCCAATTTATTTACACAGGTTAGTTACAGTATCTCACATATTTCTAACTATTTTATTATATCATTTTATGTGAAACACTGAAGATATGACACTTTAATAAAATGTAGTCAGTGTACAGCTTTTATAACAGTGTACAATTGCTGTGCCCTCAAAATAACTCAACACACAGACATTGATTTTTATACCACTGGCAACAAAAGTGTGTATCCCCCTAAGTGAATATATACACATTTTGCCTAATTAGCCATTTTCTCTCTCTGGTGACTATCATGTGACTCGTTAGCGTTGCAAGGTCTCAGATGTGAATTGGGAGCAGGTGTGATCAGTTTGGTCTTATTACTCTCACACTCTGTCATACTAGCCACTGGAAGTTCAACATGGCACATCGTGACAAAGAAATTTCAGAGGATCTGAAAAAGAATTGTTGTTTTACATGAAGACTATGTAGAGGCTATAAAACAATTTCAACACCCAGAAAGTGAGCTGCAGCACGGTGGCCAAGTCCATACAGCGGTTTAACAGGACAGGTTCCACTCAGAACAAGTGCACATGCTCAGCATCATATGCAAAGGTTGGCTTTTGAAAATGAACGTAGGAGTGCTGCCAGCATTGCAGCAGGGGTCAGCCTGTCAGTGCTTAGACCATACTTTATCAGATTGGTCTGCATGGCTGTCATCCCAGAAGAAAACCTCTTCTAAAGATGATGCACAAGAAAGCCTTAACTTTTAAAAATACTTATAATTAAATATTTAAATATATGTTCCTTTGCCAGGTCCCAGCACACAGAAGTGGTCTTAATAATCCATCCTCTAAATCCCATAATGCTTAGGTAAAGAGGTAGAGATTTTTAATTATGTCGTTCTGGTTTCACAACAGAGGTCTCCCAGTGGTTACTTACACTCTTGTCTCCAGTCACACAAGTACTTAGTGTAATTTTCAGACATGGTGGAGACTGAGGAGGTTGACCAAGCAGTTCATATCCAGTGTCTTCTTGTAAGCAGGGACATATGAGTCAGAACCACACACTAAATGTTTCCAGCATTACAGCAGTAATGGAATAGTAGTGTTTAGGACTACTGTACACAAAACACAAATCTAGCTTTTATAATTTGTGTATTTATAATAAACATGCAGCTCAAATGGACTGTAAAATATTAAACTCTGTAATTACAAAGCCGTTTAACTTAGCCACCCAACCTAATCTGGTTTTAGCTTACCATTGCAAATGGAAGAGCACACACCCAGGAGTGTGACTCAGTCATGAACTCCTTGCACTGGTTCAGAATTACTTCTTTATAAGGACAGTAACTCAGGGTCTCAATAAGCCTGGTCTCATCAGTAGTATCTAGGGTTCAGATTATCTCATATAAAAGTAATTCATTTCCTGTTTCACTTCTGTGATTTTTATATTACACGGCAAAAATAGTATAATATAATATAATATAATATAATATAATATAATATAATATAATATAATATAATATAATATAATATAATAT
>JAVSBV010000097.1:7897801-7907910 GCA_033117975.1 Parotocinclus spilosoma
ATAACCTTGTGTGTGTCGCTTACATGTGTCCACTGATGCCGATAGCGACGTTAAAGAAGCCAAATAAATAAATATATTAATGTTTTCACCCAACTGTGTTAATGTAGGTGTTTAGTCATGTTAGGTCACCTTTCGATTTCTTCGATAGAACAGATCTCAGTTGTAAATGAAAGAGCACCTGTAGTTTAACTTATGATTTATAAAGGTATTATGTCTCTTGATAGGTTAAAAGTGGCATTGATGAAGAAAGCGAAGCAACGCTGCTTACAGCTCTCACTGAAATACTTGATAGTGTTGACGATGAAACCTTGTCCCCTTTTGACACGCTACCTGACATGGAACTTTTGCAAGGACACAGGAGCTGTGAGCACTCACTGGTAAGTATTTCTTTAGGCATGCTGAAACCCAAGTTAGTTACAGATGTTATTGTAGGAGCAAAACTTACACATTTGAATATTAGTACATTGTTGCATGTCCAGTCAGTAATGTGGGATGAGCTTTAAGCTGCATAGCATTGGTGTTACAGCCCAATCTAGAGTATTGAAGTATGTTATTTATACCATTACTTGGATAAATTGCTAAATGCAGTAGTCTCCTGACATGTGGCTGTTTAAAGTTGGCTTTATTTTGCTTATAATGTTTCCTATAGGTGAGGAAGGTCATGTAGTCTTTCAGAAAAAGTTAATCCAAGACAGTCATCATTCATTCATGTGCATCATTTGTTGTAAATTCACTATTAAAGTGGCAATTTTTATTGTATTTTAAATGCAGATGTCAGAAATTTTGTTTGTGTCTTTCTAATTAACTTGCAGAGAGATGATGAAGACGATGTTAGCTTTTCTGCACTTATGCAAGATTTTGGTGTGTCATCACAATTGGACTTGTGCCTTCCCATATCATTGGAGCATGATGGAGAGATGGTACCTATAACTCTTAGTGACCTGGTAAAACACATGCACCCATACGCCATGACTATGTGCGTAGAGGGAGAGGAGCAGCTTCTACCTGAGGGAGGAATCATTTTAGAAGTGATGGATAAAGGAGAACATGGAGAGCCTATTCTGGCCATCCAAGACCCAAGCTATCCCCTGTCTCTGTCTGGTGCAGAAGTGGAACAGTGCGTCCCAGACAGTAGTGTAGAAAATGCCACTCCCGAAGGCACTCCACCAGAGTTAGACATTGCTCCTAGGATTTCACCTGTCAAGGATAACAAAGTGGAAAATGGAGTAATTAAACAGTCTGAAAAGGGGATACCTGAAAAATGTCTAAAGAAAAGGAAACAGAGAAATGAGAAGACTCAGCCTGTTGAGGGAAGAGGCTGGAGTAAAACATCTCCTAGAGTAGCAGTGGAACCCAACAAGGAATGTGAAGTACGAAAAAGGAAGAAGGTCACATTTGCATCTGACTTTACTGTTAATGAGCATGATGTATGTAAAGTTAAATGTTCAACGAAGGAAACTACAGTACATGCACCTATGGATTGCACATCCACGTTTAACACCACGACTAATTCACTATCCAGCCAAGCTGCTAATATACTCACAGTGTCCCAGACTTTGCCTGTTCAGGAAGAAAAAGCCAAATCAAATGCATTACTTGAAATGTCTAGAAAAACTGACGTGTCTTCTGTGCAGGATCTTGGTGTCAGTCAGCCGAGTGAACCCAAACCTAAATCTCTAAGTTTACAGCAGTATCGTCTCCTGCGTCAGCAGAAGAAACCCGTGCCTGTGGAAACGTCTAAGGACAACAGCACTAAATGGCCTACGTTGCCAGAAGCACCCAAGGAACTTCTTCCAATCCCCTGCCTGCCTGACCCCAACCCCAAAGATACTCGTTGTGCTGGTGCCTCTACACTGAAGGCGCCCATTCCTGAAGTCATGCCAGCCTGGCAGCCAAGGGGCCCAAAAGCACCTCCAACACCGGAAGCCTTGCTTGTTCCTCCAGCATCAATGTTGGCCTCCTCAAGAACCTCTAACCCTCGACCTGTCTCTCCAAAAACAGTTTCTCCTACCAAACCTGAAGAACCTCAAGCCTCTCCCATGAACATGTCAACAGTGCCTAATGCCCAGAAATTGCCTGATCCAAACAGTGTGCCACAGAACACTATACCAAAAGCAACTCAAGCTGCTAATAATTTTGCAGTTAAAGCACTGTCAGTGGCCACTACAAATGGAGATCTTCAGACCCTCCAAGAAGTTGAACAGGTGAAATGTTTACGAGTTGCCCCTTCTGCTTTTGATCCTGTCACAGCAGGCTCTTCTAAGGCTGAGGATACCTCCAAGTCTCAGGATGTGACTGAGCTATCTCAGAGAGCCACTACAAACTTTCAAAAATTGAAAGCTACTGCCGTTAAGCCCAATGCTGCTATATCCTTAAAGACAGCGACTGCACCGACTGTGGAATCTAAATCAGCAGGACCCATCCAGGTGGTCAGTGCCCCCAGGCCTACTGTAGGCCCCCAGCATCATGTTGCACCAATAGCTGCTCAGCCATTCTCATCTGCTCCAATTCAGGCCAGGATTATGAAGCTGGCAGAGCAGATGAGGAAAGCTTCTGCTCAAGTTCCTAAAGCAAAGAGCCCCACTGCAGAGCTTGTAGAGTCCTTCACTAGTGAAATTGGTAAGCGTCATTATACAGAGTGTACTAAGTGACCATACCAACATTGTTCTCCATAACTGTAATCTACACTAACAAAATCTGTTTTCATCTCTCCTGTTTTAGGTATTGAAGCTGCTGACCTTGCCAGCCTCTTGGAGCAGTTTGAAGAGACTCAGCGTAAGTGTTATTGCTGGATTTAATTGCATGATTTTCTGTTGACATGTTGCAGCAAAATGTCGTAATTATATTTGAATGGAAATACTTCCATTCATAATGATGTCTTAAGCATAGTTATGCTTGAGAATTTGGCAAATTGTATGCATGTTTACGTCCTTCAAGGAGCTATGCCATAGAGCTATGCAGTACTGTGCAAAAGTCTTAGGCCACCATTAGATTAGCAGTTTTAGCAATGGTGTAACGATCATAGTCAACACTGTCGGTGATTGGACACTTGGAAATGTGAAAGTGACAAACTGCTTCTACAGTCTATAAAAGGGTAAACGCAGCATCTTGATGAAGCTTCCAAATGTTGATATTGCTCAAGTCTATTGGGAGGTCACAATAAATACTTGTCACTCTAGCCTGTAGAAGCTATTCTGCAAATCCATTTTCTCTGAGTGTCTTTTTTCTGGAATATGTACCAGGTCACTACAGGGGTATATCCTTGCCTGTCACAAACTGCAGAGAGCTATATAACAGAGAAGGTGTTTCTCCATTCTGATGGCATGACTGTTTGCAGTATTGCAGTTAAATTTTAGGCAGTGTGAATCCTTTAAACAATTTCTTTTTGTTGCAATCAAAAGGCACAATTTTTTTAAAAATTCCCCTACATATTACATACTAGGAATGTCACGATACACATAGTAATATTCATATTTTTTTATGCAGGGGTTTCAATACGGTCTGTGAATCCAATTAATTAAGATTTTTTAAATTTGCTGTGCCGTTTCTGAACCCGCGCTACAGAGTTGCAGCCATCAGCAGAGCAGAAGTCCTGAGGTGTACTGTAGTTTCATACGGCATCTAGTGACACGGTGTATAACAGGTGTGTTACTATGACGACGCCCAAGCAGTGTTTTGTGATGCTGGGGAAAAAACGTCATTCTATTATTTTGGTTAGCCTGCTGGACGATTGGCTGACTGTGAAATGGCTAGCGGAGAGAGCAAGACTGAGCTGGAACAACCAAAATCACCCTCGCTTCCATCTCCTGTGTAGGAATATTTTGGTTTCACAGTCAGTTACAACAATGATGGGCAAAGAATGGTGGACAAAATGGTAACTGTGTAAACTTTGCTCAATGCAAGTATCAAACATCGGTGCTACTACTTCCAATATTCAAACTCTTGTGCAGAGACACCATCCAAACGTATCACTTACCGGAGCAAAGAGAAAACACGAGTCACTGCATTTAAGCAGCCGCCAAGTACCGATAGTGAACGGGAAAAGCAAATTACTTACGCCGTAGGGAAGTTTATAGCTTCGGATTTGCAGCCGTACTCTGTTGTAGACGATCCTGGATTCCACAGTTTGCTGGGAGTAATTGAGCCTCGTTATAAAATTCCATCTCACACTCATTTCATACAAAAAGTAATAGTGGCACTTTATAAGAAAACACGGGATCAAATTGTAAAAAACTAGCTGAAGCAAGTTCAGTTTCCAATGAGAGGGTGTTCTCTACTGCAGGGGACATTGTTACTGCCAGCAGATCAGTTCTATCTGCTGGTAATGTTGACAAACTGAATTTCCTGAGAAAAAACATGGACATTTAACCTCAGTATTGCACAGGTTAATTACACAGTAAGCAGTGCTGTTTTGTTCAAATTATTTTATGTTTTTGCTTTACAGTCTGCAGATTTTTATTTTTGTTTATTTTTAACCATAATAATGTTTTAGTATGATAACCTAAGTACATGTTGCACAAGTGTAACTACACTTGTATGATTCTTTTGTATATATTTTTTTCAATTAAAACTTCTGGTACCAGTCATCATTTCCAAAAATTGAGTTTGTTTTGGCCTCTGTGACCTCTACATAAAAAAAAATAAAAGAGAAATCAAAATCATTTTCTTTCTCCATGTTGTATCGAAAATGTATCGTGGAGCAAAAACAGCATTATGTATCGTATTGTGTAATTTGTGTATCGTTTCACCCCTATTACATACATGGGGCATGCTTAAAAAGCCAGCTGTGACCCTGGACATTGACCACCTTGCGTTTCCTTTGCAGCCAAAGAGAAGCAGAGTGTACCAGAGGTCTGTGGTGGAGCAGCTGCTGTAGGAAACTCCAGGTGAGTGTGGCCTAGTTCCAGATGAAGTACAGGAGTTACCCTACAGCCCCAGCGCTGCTCCCACACCAAACCTGCCTTGTTTGTGTGTGCATGGTTGCGTTTGGTTTTACCAAGACCTACTGAGAACGGCCAAACAGAATGGCTGTGAACATGGGAGGTGGATGACATTTGGCAAAAAAAAAAACAAAACAAAAAAAAAAACAGTCCATCCTCTGAAATGACCTGTTTCAATATCAAATGACCCACATCTTTTCAGTTGTCTATCCCATTATAATGGCATGTCTGTGACTTATTGCAGTTTGGATCGGACTGCACAGTCCAATGCACTCAAAGTCTGCAATCCGGAACTGGCTAGTACTGCAGGTAAGTACGCACCTCTTAACTGATGTAATTCCAAAATGCAAAAGCATAAACCACCTTTAATGTATGCATGTTATTTATTATATCTTTTGTTATTAGAGTGTATATATATTATCAGGGGTGTAATGATACATTGCGCTGGACAAATGTCACAATGTACATCATAGAGACTGGCTATGTAGCATGCGATCTGTTTAAGACTGACCCTAATTTGTTTTCAGTTTTTGTACACCAGTCTGTCCAAACCTATGCAAATCTCCCAAACGAATAAAAAAAAAAATCATACAGTGGAACATTTGAATATGAGCACTTCTGCATTCTGCCAATTTAGACCAAGCAATCAGTTTGCAATTTGTTTGCCCCCAAATTCAAACAACAATTTAAATAACAAACAGGGGTAAAACGTGTTTTTAAAAGAAAAGAAAGAAAAAGGAATTGGTGTTCTACACTGCTCACAAATTCTTAATCTACAAATCGAATAATTGCAGCAGTTGTGACTACATTACTGGAATACCACAGACACTGGAAGAAGCACTGAAAGATAACACCACACACAGAAACACACACACCATTACTCAGATGTCACTGAAATGTCAATTATAGAAAACAAATCAGCTTAAATGTATGGACACTTACTTAAATTGTTAAATACATAGCCCAAGTGTGTACATGGCATTAAATAAATAAACAAACTACTCAGAAACATGAGGGGATCTTCTAGATTTTCAATACAGGTATATCTCACCATCATTTTTGTGAGCAGTATACCTTTTGTGGTTAGCATATGTTGGTCAAATTAAATGTAACTTAACCTTAACTTGTAACTTAATTATGACCTCAGTCAGTCCTATTAAAATTACGAATATGAACATAAAAAAAATTGTATCATTTTGTGGTCGGTAATAGATTCATCCTACTGTATTTACGTTACTACTTGTGAGGAAGTTTAATTTTGACTTTGAGCAAATTTTACTTTGAACAGCATTCTGAAACAAATTCAAGAAAATATGCGTCGTTTTGCACGAATAAAAACTGTGAGGAAAATCATAAATCGAACCAGGAGCAGAGTGCATCGTTACACCTCTATTCATTATGCATGTGCTGTCATTTAACTGGATTAAATCTTTCAACTTCCTACAACAATATTTTTTCCATTCTTACTCCTGGGCAGACAAATGTGATGCTTCAATACTTATTTTTTTCTTTCTATACAGACCTTACTCCTCCAGCCACACCCCCTCATCAGATGTGGAAGCCTTTGACTCCAGTTACATTACTAGGAAAACATAAGTCTGAAATGCCCAAATCATCTCCAACCAAGGCTATTGAAATAGACCCGCTGCCCTTACCTGCATGCAAGCTGCAGAGCAAGTCTCAGACTTCTACCAATGAGCAGACTCCGCACTTTTCAATAGACCATGATTACTGCCTCCCTCACAAGCATAAAGAAGAGTTCCTTAGTTTGAATGGAAAACGGCAAACTAGCATTATCATCAAATCTATTGAGCTGCCTTCAAATAAAGAATCCCAACAGATTGACTCTCGTCTCCCTTTAGAACCTGTCTGTGAAAAAAGTATTCCAAAAAAAGACCCAGCTCTATCTTCTGTACCCATGTGTCAGATTGAGCATGAACCATTGACCAGCATGGGCATGGTGACTCCAGATGCTTCTCCAGATAGGATGGATTGTGAAAGATACCAGAGATCTGAACGTTCTCCCAGTGCATACCGCCACAAGAGAGGTCGCTCCCAGAGGAAATACAGAACAAGATTACCTAGCCGGTCTGGATCCATGTCCAGCAGCTCCAGATCACGCTCACCACCCAGTAAAAGGTAGCTTTTCTGTTTTAGGCATTACAATGCAAAGTTCCATGTATCCACTGTGTCTGTTTTTCCTGGTGATGGTTGTGGGCCTTGTCATACAGATTATTTTATGTAATGCTTTTTTAAAAAAATTGTATCGTCTTCCAACAGGCGTAGGTCACGGTGCACTTCTAGGTCTTCTTCGAGATCTTCCTCTCGCTCCTGTTCCAGGTCACTGTCTCCTTGTCAGAGCAGCTACTATTATTCCAGCTCACAGTCTCGTTCCTGGAGGAGCAGACGGTCCCGGTCACGTTCTCAGTCTGGTTCTCGGTCCCCCCCTCGTATTCACAAGCAATGGGACACGCATCACAGGTGTGAATTTTTGTCTAGTTTGTATGTAACAATACTGAGCTGCTGAAAACAACCATGTTTGTCGATTGCAATGTTTGAATATGAAGTATGCAATACCAGCCCATTGTCTCTTATCTACTGTCATTAAAATATAGTATGCCTATTCTTATTTCTGTTAGTCTTGACAGAAGGTGTAACACCTATGATTCAAGATCTAATGAAGTAACGAGACAATGCAAAGAGAAGGCTATTGTGAGTACACCCTTAATTTTCATCATAACACAACTGCAGTCTGATGCAGCAAAGCTTAAATTTGCTATTGCTAAGCGTTATTTTTCTATCTGGTTTCAGGAGGAGCGTAGAGTAGTATATATTGGACGTATTCATGGTGGAATGACCCGTAAAGAGCTGAAGGAACGCTTCTCATGCTTTGGAGAGATTGAGGACTGCACTGTGCACTTTAGGGAGCATGGGTGAGAACTTTCACTTTCCTAGTTTGTGCAAACAAATTGACTTCCCTTGCTAAGACTGTGGGGATGTAAAATTCTTTTTTTTTTTTTATTTATTTTTCATTTTTTTCCCCAGAGATAACTATGGCTTTGTCACATACTACAACAAAGATCATGCATTTAATGCCATTGAAAATGGAAGCAAACTACGGCAGCCGAATGAGCTTCCTTTTGATCTGTGCTTTGGTGGCAGGAGACAGTTTTGCAAGTCTAGTTATGCTGATCTAGGTGAGTGAGAGCTCTTTGCCATGATCTTATTGGTGCAGTTTTCCAGACCGATCTTTTCAGGTCTTGTCTCAATTGTTGCACAACCATAAAACTAAGCCATGAGTTTGTAACAGATACTTTCTTGATCTGTAAAATCATGTGAAAACAAGAGTGACTGTTTTCTGTACACATCTTGTCATGAAGATAATTGTAACTGGGTATATTTAACACCCTGAAAAGCTGACTCTTCGTTTTTTTTTTTGTTTTTTTCAATTACAATCTGATTTATTCTATTCCAGATTCAAATCGTGATTATGAACCAACCTCTGGGAAAGGCAGGTTTGACGCATTAGATTTTGACACTTTACTTAAACAAGCTCAGAGGAACTTGAAGAGGTAACACCGACCCCAAGGACAGCCAAGGAGAGATCATGAATTACCTCAGTGCTGCGCACAAGTCTTCCATTGCTGCCATTTAGTTCATGTAATTTTTGTTTGTTGTTATTTTTTGGGTTTTTTTCTTTTCCTTGTTTTGGATTTGTTTCTGCAAGCTAACACCTTCTATTGAAGTGAAGATTTGTATGAAAAATTAAAAGAGGAAAAAATATGGAATAACATAAAACTATAAAACAAAAAGATTTTTAAAAGTAAGAATTTAAATGTTTAACCTAAAAATGTTAAGATACATTTTAAGAGCTGGAAAATTATGTTGAACAGGCTAAATGGTGTATGGAGAGATTTACATTGCTGAAATGTATTTCAACCCCAATAAACCTTTAAAAGAGAAATGCCCTTTTGTTTTTATTTTTTACACGCATTTGCATATGTACTCCTGTACACTTACAGTTTATGTTCAGATATGATTTAATTAAAAAAATTATAATCAAATAAATAAAATCAAAAGAAACTAAAAAAAATAAGTTATTGATTACACAAATGAGATGCAAAATAAGTTATGGTGATTGAGTAGAAAGTGATATATTCATGAGGGTGAACAGAAGAATGTTAAACTGGATGAGAGTACCCCACAGTGACTGTTCAGTAGGGTGTATGATCACCCAAGATTGCCAAAACACACTGACAGTGATGGGGCATGAACAACAGTTCTTGTGGCATCGTGTTTTTATTCATTTTGGAATGTGCCCTATGAGCAGTGAAGTCTAGTCAGTCAGCCATGCTGCAGACAAGGTAACGATAGCTCAAAGCTATACATGTATAGTTAATGCAATTAATAAAAATATTTAAGATTAATTTGTTCTTTGTTCAAGTAGACTATACATGTCCGTGCTTCTCAGTACAGTAAAATGCTATGAATCATAAATGAAATATCCCCTAATTTTTGAGAGATGTGTATTATTTATGATTGAATTTGTGCTATGCATGTGTGACAGTAAATCAGTGTCTAGCAAACATGCAATGGGGCTTTGGATGAACACTGCTCACAAACATTAAGGGATATTTTCATTATTGAATAATATTTTTTATGTAATTTAATATTTAACTTATTATTTAAATCTTCATTTTTCTCCTACCGATGAGCTACAGATATCCCTAAATATTCCACCCTGCACATAAGACTGGTTATCCATCTACCACTAGTAGCCCAGTGCTCTTGTCTCCCTTTGTGACAAGTTTCAATTTTACTGAATGTTCTTAAAATAATCTTAAAATTACTCTTTCCACAGCTTTACTGTCTACATTTTTACTTGCTCTTAATGTTTGATTAATGTTTTGTAGCTGTGAAAATGGAACAAGCATACTAATACTCATACAGTGTACAACCCAATTTTAAAGACAACTCCTTGGGGGCAGCATGGTGACACCGTGGTTAGCACCGCTGCCTCACAGCAAGAAGGTCTTTGATTCAACTGACAGAGGGTGTATATACAGTGCATCCGGAAAGTATTCACAGCGCGTCACTTTTTCCACATTTTGTTACGTTACAGCCTTATTCCAAATTGTATTAAATTAATCTCTTTCCTCAAAATTCTAC
>JAVSBV010000097.1:7908010-7927817 GCA_033117975.1 Parotocinclus spilosoma
GTTCTTACACTTTCTTGGGTGCTTCTTCACTGCAACTAAACCACTCTCCTTGAAGTTCTTGATTTGATAAATGGTTGATCGGTGTGCTATCCTTGTCCAAGAAGCCTTGTCCTTGCCTGTGAAAATCTTTTGATGCAATGACATGGTGTTCCCTCTCTTTGGCATCTGGTACTACTTATACATTAGTATGAAAAAGTTTGGACTCTCCTAATACTTTTCATGATTTCCTTTATAAATCACTGGTTGTTCGGATCAACAATTTCAGTTAAATAAATCATATATCAGATGAACACAGTGATATTTGAGAAGTAAAATTAACTTTATAGGATTTACAGAAAGTGTGCAATAATTATTTATTATTATGCATAAATTAGGGCACCCTTATCGTTTTATTGATTTGAATACCTTTAGCACTACTTATTGGAACACAAAAAGTGTTTATGGTAAGCTTATTGACCCTTGATCTACATACACAGGTGAATCCAATTATGGGAAAGGGTAAACAAATACAATGCTCTGGAATGGCCATCTCAGTCCCCAGTCCTGAATATTATTAAAAATCTGTGGTGTGATTTAAAGCGTGCTGTCCATGCTCAGAAACCTGACTGAACTGGAAATGTTTTTTAAAGAAGAATGGTCCAAAATACCTTCAACCGTATTCCAGATTCTCCTTGGAAGCTATAGGAAGTTATTAGCTGTTATTTCTGCAAAAGGATGCTCTACTAAATATTGATGTACTTTTTCTGTTGGAGTGCCCAAATTTATGCATCTGCCTAATTTAGTTTCTAAATTATTTTGCACTCTCTGTAAATCCAATAAACTTAATTTCACTTGTCAAATATCACTGTGTTAGTCTACTATATGATATATGTAACTGAAATTGCTGATCTGAACAGCCAATGATTTATAAGGGAAAATCATGAAAATTATTAGGGGTGCCCAAACTTTGCCATATTACTGTAAATATCTGAAAGTTACTGTAGACAATTTTTAAAACTTTATCTAGATTGTAAACCTCTGAATATAAAAATGACTCATTAAAACAAATTGGGAAATGTAAATGATTTTTATGCAGAAAAAGCACAGTTTGCCCTTTCAGCTATATTTGTTTGCAGGCCAGGTTGCTGTCTTGGCCTTGCTTATCTTGGTCAGGGTCTTGGAATGGGGTGAGTAGATCAGGAGCCTACCCCAGTATAAATGGGTCAGTCTGATACGGAGTTAGAGCTTCACCCACACACACTTGTACCTCATTACTGGTCAATCACATGAGTAGGCAAAACGGTGTCGACCATGTCCATCTGAATCCCCTATTTCACCATACAAAGGTTGTATACATTCTTTGCCTGTGTGTTTGGAATGTATGCTGTGTGTGAAAACTAACCTCCTTTTTTGTGTTTTCAAAGGGTTTTATGGTCGACCATGGACAATGGAACAAAGAAAAGAACTCTTTAGGAGGTATTGCAGTATGGAAAAAAAATGTATGTAATTAATGTATTTCCTGTGATTTCTGATCACTTTTCTCTGTGTTGTATTTCTACAGGCAGCAGAATTGGGGACTAAACACGTATCTGTATGCACCGAAAGATGACTACAAGCATAGAATGTTTTGGAGAGAGATGTACTCTGTTGAGGAAGCAGGTGTAAATCTGTTCCCAAATTTTAGTGTACAAACAAGATAAGTCTTTAAGGATAAGTAATGTGCTGATGTTTCTAATTACATCATTATAATATTTGGGTTTTTTTCTCTTCAAAGAACAACTTATGACACTAATAAGTTCTGCAAAAGAGTATGATATTGAATTCATCTATGCCATCTCGCCTGGCCTGGATATAACTTTCTCAAATCCGAAGGAGGTCTCTACATTGAAGAGAAAGCTAGACCAGGTAACATTCTGCATTTCTACGTTTCAAACATATTTGTGTATTATTGAATGGCTATTGTTTTTAATTGCCAATATTTTTCTTGTCATAGGTGACTCATTTTGGGTGCAAGTCCTTTGCTCTGCTTTTTGATGACATTGATCACAACATGTGCCCAGCTGACAAAGAAGTGTTCAACTCTTTTGCACATGCGCAAGTTTCCATTACCAATGAGATCTTCCAGTATCTCGGAGAACCCGAAACCTTTTTGTTTTGCCCCACAGGTAATTAGACTTTTTGTTAACTCTATATAGGCTGTTGTTTTGTTGTTAATTCTCTTTGATTGACTACCTTGATTTTTTTTTCCAGAGTATTGTGGTTCCTTTTGTTACCCAAATGTGTCCCAGTCGCCTTACTTGCATACAGTTGGTGAGAAACTGCTGCCTGGCATTGAAATTTTGTGGACAGGTAACATGGTGATAAATAACCTACAGTCATAATGTAGTGGTATGTAACTTTTTTTACTAACTGTACAATATTTGTTTAAGGTCCGAAGGTAGTTTCTAAAGATATAACTGTAGAGTCCATTGAAGAGGTCACAAAGATTCTGAGAAGAGCGCCGGTTATTTGGGATAACATTCATGCCAACGATTATGATCAGAAGAGGTTGTTTCTGGGCCCATACAAGGGGAGGTCCACAGAACTCATCCCTCGGCTGAAAGGAGTTCTCACCAACCCCAACTGCGAATTTGAGACAAACTTTGTGGCCATTCACACCTTAGCGACATGGTATAAATCGAACATGAATGGAGTGAGAAAGGATGTTGTCATGAGTAAGTATTGTCATAATTGCATAAGTCTGAGTTCAGGGTTTTTTTCATAGTTCAGATGGTTTGGTGTGGGTTTGATTTCATGATATTTGTGTGCAGTGTGTATGATAAGTATGTTAGAAAGTACAACCTGATAAAAGAAACCTTGTTTAAAAGTCATATGAGAGACCAAGCCCTAAGGACTGTTGGCAACAAATTTAAAAGAAACGTGTTTAAGTTTAATCTTTTCTTCTTTGTAATTTATTAAATTCAAGACGTGATTGAATGTTACTGAACAAGTTAAGTTATTCAGTTTGTCTTTCTTGTTTTTTTTTCACAGCGGATAGTGAAGACAGCACAGTTTCCATTCAAATTAAGTTGGAGAATGAAGGTAGTGATGAGGAATTAGAGACTGACGTCTTGTACAGCCCACAGATTGCCCTAAAGCTGGCTCTTATTGATTGGCTCAGCGAATTTGGAGTGCCTCATCAATACAACAGTAATTGCAATTTAATTGTTGTTATTCATGTTAATTTACATAACATTTATTATTTCTGTTTGTAGTGTATAAATAGTTTATAGGTAATCAGTCTGTTATTCTTTTCCTTTATACATCTGGGACTATGGTGGCCTAGCAGTTAAGGTACTAGACTCTGAACCTGATGGTCCAGGGTTCAAATCCCACCTCTGCCAAGCTGCCACAGTTGGGCCCTTAAGCAAGGCCCTTAATCCACCATTGCTTGAATTGCAAGATTGTATGAATTGTAAGTCACTTTGGATGAGGGCGTCTGCTAAATGCTGCAAATGTAAATCTCTTTTGGCAGGTCGTCAAGGAGCGCACAGTGGCATGATTACCTCATCCACTGATGTTACCTCAATGGCTGCCCCCACTCTGGGATCCACAACTACAGTCACTACAGTTTTTCAGCAGCCCATAATGAGCCCTGCTGCACCCCTTAGTGAGGAACCACACACAGCACACAAAGAGGAGGAGGAGGTGGTGGTGGAGGAAGTGGAGGAGGAGAAAAAGGATTCGGATGAGGAGCCTATGGAGATGGTTATGGAAAAACAGGATGAGGTGGAGGATGCCAAGAATGTCAACCAGATTCTCACAAAAATCACTAAGCCCACAATGACAGAAGACCTTAAACCCATGGACACGGATAAGGAGAGCTCAGTAAAGACTCCTGAGATGTCTGTTCAGGAAGACTCTGGCAGTGATATCGCACCCATGCAGACTGATGAGCAACTCAATAAGGAAGTGTTTGTTCCAGGGCCCAATGAAAAACCTCTTTACATGGCAGAGGCACTCTCACTGGAGGACCTGACTCTGTTAGCAGAACTGTTCTATTTGCCATATGAACATGGTTCTAAGGCAGTACAGATGCTCAAGGAGTTCAACTGGCTACGGGCCAACACCAGCACTGTCAGTGTAAACTCCAAGTGTGAAGATCCAGAGAAAGTAGGTGGTATAGACAAAATGTAACTAGTAACTGGTCTTTTGTTTTTGATATAGCTAACACAATGTTTATTTGCCTTTTTGTATGGGATTAGGAATTGTTTTAAGGATTTTGTATGTATGTGAGTAGCAGTTCTTCTAATTCAGGCGTTGGTTGTGGGAGAAATGTTTAGCTGTAAAGGCCTGACAACTTTAACAAGGGACTTATTGTTATGGGCATTTAACAGATTCAAGGCATCTACAAAACAAGGCTTGTGGCATGCTGCAGTACAAACCAAGAACTGGCGTCAAGATGTTGACGCCAAGGCTCATTTATGTATGAGAGTGTTTAATCCTATCCTTTACCCCCTCAACACCTATTAAGACAATCTATTGGGAAAGTGATACCACTAGGATGCACTAGAACACAGTGCACTGCCTTGGTTAACATTGAACTAACAAACCTTGGGTCCGGTCATATCAGCGTTACTTTTGACACATTACACCCACCTTAACTTTGTTACAGACCAGGTTGTTTTAATGTTTTGGCCATTCGGTGTAAAATAAATATTTGACTTATTCTGATTTTTTTGATGTGTGTTTGTCAGGTGACTGAGTGGCACACCAGAGCAGAAAAATTTGAGGAGATGTGTTGCAGTGTCATACAGATGTTCACCAAACTCACCAATTCAGCCAACAAAACTATTTTGTATGACCTGTATCCCTATATCTGGGATATAAAGAGTATCCTCTCTATGGTGAAATCATTTGTCCAGTGGCTAGGTAGGTATACTTTTGCATTGTAAAATAACCTTTTTTTTGTGGGGGGGGGGGGTAAGCACTGAGTGAGTGAGATTAATTACAGAATCTCACCTAAACATTTGTAAGAAATCAGCTGTAGCCTAAATGCTTTAGAGTGTGTGATACACCACTTCTCATTGGACTAAAAATATAATATATTCTCTCAAATTAGATAATATTGCTCTATTTTATACAGTGTAGAAAATAAGTGCATATTTGATGCACTGTCGATTTTGCAAATTTTCCCACCTATTAATAATGGCGAGGTTTGTAATTTATATCGTAGGTACACTTCAACTGTGAAAGTAAAATAATCTAAAATAAAATCCAGAAAATAACATTGTATGATATTAAAATAATTAATTTTGATTTTATTGCATGGAATATGTATTTGATAACCTACCAACCAGCAAGAAATCTGGCTCTCACAGACCTTTCAGTTTTTCTTTAAGAAGCCCCTCCTATTCTGCACTCATTACCAGTATTAATTGCACCTGTTTAAACTTGTTACTTGTATAAAAGACACCTGTCCACAAACTCAACCAATCACACTTCAAGCTCTCCACCATTCCCAAGACCAAAGAGTTGTCTAACGTCACCAGGGACAAAATTGTAGACTTGCACAATGTTGGGATTGGCTACAGGACAATAGGCAAGCAGCTTGGTGAGAAGGCAACAACTGCAATTATTAGAAAATGGAAGAATCACAAGATGACTGTCAATCTTCATTGTCCTGGAGCTCCATGCAAGATCTCACCTCGTGGGGTAATCATGATTCTAAAAAAGGTCAGGAATCAACCTAGAACTACACAGGAGGACCTGGTCAATGGCCTGCAGAGAGCTGGGACCACAGTCTCAAAGATGACTGTTAGAAACACATTATGCCGTCATGGATTAAAATCCTGCAAGGTCCCCCTGCTCACACCAGCAAATGTCCAGGTCCGTTTGAAGGTTAAGAGGAGGCTTGGGAGAAGCTTAGGTGATCAGATTAGACCAGAATTGAGGTTATTTGTATGAACTCCACTCACCATGTTTGGAGGAAGAAAAAGGTACAACCCCAATAACACTGTGAAGCATGGGGTTGGAAACATCATACTTTGCGGGTACTTTTCTGCAAGGGGACAGGGCGAGGTCATGACATTAATGACATTTAGGCCAACAACCTCCTTCACTCTCTAAGACCATTGTAGATGGGTCATGGCTTTGTCTTCCAGCATGACAATGACCTGAAACATACAGCCAGTGCAACTAAAGAGTGGCTCCATAAGTGGCATATCAAGGTCCTGGAGTCACCAAGCTAGTCTCCAGACCTGAACCCAACAGAAAATCTTTGGAGGGAGCCGAAACTCAACGTTGCCCAGCGGCAACCCGAAACCTGAAAGATCTGGAGAATATTTTTATGAAGGAGTGGGCCAAAATGTTCAAGAAACACAGGAAATGTCTGACCTCTGTCATTGCAAACTAAGTTCTGTTTTTCTATCATGTCAATACAATGTAACTTTCTCGATTTTGTCTTTCACAGTTGAAGTGTACCTACGATAAAAATGACAGATTACAGAACTCCCCTTTCTTTGTAGTTGAGAAAACTTGCTAAATCAGCAGTGTATTAAATACTTATTTTCCCCACTGTATATGTATCTTATATTGGACAAAAAACTCAAACTGGTTTATAGGATTGTATTCCTTCACTTCTTTCTCCACTGTTGGTATGAATATTGTTCTTTTCCACTGACTGAATGCTGTCTTCATTGCTAGGCAGCAAAAATGGGCAAATTATTATAGGCCTACATGATTGACTACAGACAATATATCACATTTGGCAGTGCTTGAATTGCCAGTGTGGGTTCTGCTGCTTGCTGTGTGTTCAGTATGATGTGCATTAACGTGGCAACACCTGCTGCCATTTCTCCCAATTAAGGGCCTGATCGCGACGGAAAGTTGATCCCTAATGCAATAGCGTGCTGCGCATGCGAGCTTGGAAAACAAGGCAGCTATGTAAGGCTATTCTGGTGCTTTATGAAAATATCTCATATGACCTGAATTCTAACAAAGTTTGGTTGGTATTGTTACAAATACAACCCAAAGCATATTTGCATATAAAACAGATGACTAAAATGTTATGTGAGCACAAATGTAATAGATGCATTACTCTAACCATATTGGTCTGACCTAGGACATACCATTGACTGTGTGTGCTGTATCTGCAGGTAATGTAAAGAGTTCTGTGTAAAAAAAAAAAGCACTAAAGCTTACTGGGATTAATTCTGAAGTAAACCAAGGTGTTTCCAACATTTACAGCCAGTTCATGTGCACTATAATTCAGATGTCCTATAGGCATTACAGACATGTATGGCTAGAGTATTGGATTCTGTCCAAAATTGGGTAATTGTAAAGAAGTATTTTGTATTTTTATAGCACCAGCATGGCCTAGGTTACCTTGGTAAACACATTTCATTCACAGGTTTCTATCCAGCAATATGAAAAAGAAACACAGCAGGCAACAACCAAACTGGTCAAGCCTTATTTTATGGTCAGGGAGGGAGAGGCAAATGGATGTATGCCACGAAAAATACACGTCCTCTTTTTGGGCATGTTATTATACAAACATGGCTGTAATTTCATAGCCATGTCTGAGTAGCATTAAGCTCCTCTATAAGAAGCCTTGGTTAACCCAGCTTTCTTTGCGTGGTGTAATAGGCATGAGCTCAGTTTACGTACTCAGCTTCTGTTTCTGAATTGTACATTCCCCCTGTTCTTGGGTCCAAAGTGGTGCAGATGGCAGTCAGTCAGCCCTTCACTGCTGTTGTACTGAAATTACTTTACTAATGACCTCTTCTATTGTCTTCTCCCTCCATTATGTACAGATGGAAGAATCCTCAGCACAAGTTTCTACTGCTATTGGATCGACAGTGGACTGTGTATGCACTGTGCTGGCGCTATGAGTTTTCCGTTTGGGAATGGGGGTCTAGAGTTTTCGTATAGGTCAAATATTCTCTAAGCGTGGCCAAGAATAAGTAACATATTTACATAGGTTTGGCTAAGAAGAAAGTCACATTTGCGCAGCGTTAGTTCAATTTACAAATGTTAACCCCAACACTCTTTCTCTGGCAGCTCTAATGTGATTTTTTTTGTTTCCATCAGTAGGCCTAATTGTGATGGCTCCGACCAGCCACCAAGCACCATTTGAAGGGAAATTATGAAATTATCAAAAAAAAGCCTTCCTTGCCCAGTTCTTGTTTTACAAATTTTAGAGGAAAGTAAAAAGATGAATTGTTTTGGAATGGTAAACAAGAGTTCAGCAATTCCCTTCAGATGGTGCTCATGTGTGCTGTGCTCTGTCATGTCATCACAGGATGTGCTCTTAGGTATCTGATATGAAAACCAGTGCAAATGTGATTGTACTGTTCTGATTCTCCGCTGCTTTTGTCTTGTTACATGACCATTTATTACTTGCATTTATCCACTCCCACTTTTATGAAGCCTTTTAAGAAGGGCTGCATTATCAGTCACGAGAGTCTAAAAGTGTCCGTCCCAATCTTTTCCTTATAGTGGGATGGTAACTTTTACAGCAGTTTAATTGATAAAAGGGGTTTTTCTGTCCTGTATGACCTAGGATCTGTGTCTAAATTGTTTAAGCTAATGAACAGTATTTGCCAGTCATGTGACAAGGCAGATCGATGTAAATGTGACTTCAGAAGAGAAAATGAATTCAGAGGGGCTTTAACAGCTGAAGCTTAATTAATTGCTAGCAAGCCAGTGATGTAGAACTAACAAAATTACTAAATGTACTGCCGTTAAATCAAGAAGGGGGTGCTTATTTACAGAACTATTTTTTCTGCCATAATATGACAGAGTAACATGTATTTTAATGATTCTAATGATTTATCTTGCACATCAAACTGTGTGTTTCTTACATTCATGAACCCAAGTTTCTTGTCTTAACAATCAGTAAATGTAAGATTTTTATTGTTTAAGTAATTTGGCCAGGCATGTTCTGTTCGCATCAGAAACTGTCCTCTATCAATCTAAGCTTTAGCTGCTTGAGCCCAAAAAAATCTGCGATGTAATGTTACCTTGTTTATATAAAATATGTTTGTTAGTTCGCAAAATATTGGCATTTAAATTGTCATGGTGTTATTTAGAAATAAACACCACTACCCTTTACCCCTTCCTCCTCATTATGGCAGAAAGCCCCTCACGTAACATTTTCCACTTGGATCTGATCTCAACAGGGTGTCGTAGTCAGTCCTCAGCACAGTTCTTAAGTGGAGACCAAGAGCCCTGGGCCTTTAGGGGCGGTCTAGCAGGAGAGTTCCAGGTATCCAATATTGACTTCAAAGCCAAATGTTAAAATGAAGTTTTGTTTTGTTTGTGTTCATTTTGTTTGATGTGTTTGCAAAATGTGAAGGATTGGTCTGTTGAAGGTCAGCTGATTGTTCTATGAAGTAGGTGATGATAGCTTTTAAGATCAGATCCTATGCTAAACTAAATAATAGGAATGCTAATTGTAATTTGGGGTAGCAAAGCAGTGTTTGTGGTGATAGTGTTTTCTGACACCAAATTTGAGTTTCTTTCAGCAACTGCCCAAAAGAGATGTGACTTTTCCCTAAGCGCCTGCGACTGCGCAGCATGGCTAGGGTATGACACCTATTTCTTTGCAGGAAGCGCAAAATAGTCTGCTGCGCCTGCATCTGCGCCGCCGCGCTCAGGTTTGCGCCTGCGAGATCGCTAGCTAAAAGCTCCACGAACAAATCTGTTGTATTAAATAACTATTGTTAGAAAGACTTTTACAACTAGGTTAGTGCTTACACATATGCAGAACAGAATTACATACGAAGTATAAACAATGCAAGAGCTTATATGATATTTGGTCATGGAGCTTTTTGTCAACATGTGCGTCATTACTTTTCTCTCCAGGAAGTGCGCAGCGAAAACTTGCGATGCTTTGCAGTGGAAATGGGCATCTCCTTTAGCCAGTTAAGCCTTATTCAGACCAAGCCCACAGCCAAAATATTCACTCTTCAGTTTGATTTTTGTGTTTCTTTTCAAACCGTAATACAAATGCACAGAAAGGTGTTTACCTGCTCTTGATTACCAGCCGACCAAAAAGAGTCTAATCTCATATTTCAAAATTCAGATCTCATTGAAAGTCATTTCTTTCATCCCAGTTTCTTGGTTTTGAGTTTAGCTCTTTGTGCTCAGCTTGGTTCTACAGGGGTAGGAAAACTCAGAGGTTCAAGTCTAAATGATGAACTTCTCAGTCATGGTATTAAAGCTGGGCAAGTTATTAATGTTATTCTGTTGGTCTCCACAGCGACTATTACCAATAGAAGGGGCAAATGATCTTTTCTACCAGCCACCACCTTCAATGCCTACTTCAAAAATCTATTCTATAAGGCCTTACTTTCCTAAAGATGAGGTAAGTACTGAGTCTATGCATGACTCTTTTCTGATGCTGTTTAAAACTAAACACATTTATTCTACAGAATGTTATATCCCCCCAAATATTCTGCCCTAATCTGTGAATTTTTATTTGTAAAGTTGCTAGTGTGTTGAAACATATTTGCATTCCTATAAGTAGTGCTAGTAACGTTTTGCAGCCCAACTGATTCTGGAGTCTGGTTCACGTTTGTTTGCAAGTGTTGCACACATTGCTTTTGTTCTCACTTGTGTATTTGTGTGTCTGTGTGAATGCACCCGGGTGTACAATTTTGCCTTTTTAGACCTCAGTATACAAGATTTGCAGAGAAATATACACTGAGGGATGTGATGACATCCCTTTCTGTGACCAAAAACCAGACCTAATTGGAGACAGGTAACCCAAAAGTGTTGATTTGTTAGCACTGAATCTGCCAAGAGTTATTGTTGCTTTTTGTGCAAATCTTTGAGATCCGTGGTACAGAAATGTAACCACCACATCATAGCAAACAAGCAAGTCACAGATATGACGTAAAAATATTGTTCAGTGTGATAGCTGAACATTTTAATCTCAAACAAATTAAGTGTATTTATTAAAATGGAGATAAATTTTGGAGTCAGTGTTTAGGAAAATTAAATTTGTAAAATAAATACAGGTACAAGTCTTAATGCAAATCAGTCTGCATTTAAAAGGAAGTTCTTACAGGCTGCCAAAGTTGGCTTGATTATAGAAAACATGGCCCCAACAAATGGAAAAAAAACTCAAGAAGGACACGGCTTGGAGTATGGCAAAATATGTCATTTGTTCCTGTTAACTGTATCTAAACTTGTGAAAGTAAAACGCTAAAGCATTCAAACTGAAAGCTGAAAATGTACAACAAATCAAATGACAGAACTGTCAGAAAACAGCTGAATAAAATGTGGATTTACATGTAGAAAAAACAGCACTAACACATAGGCAGAAGAAAAGATTGCAGTGCTCTAAAGACAAGCAGTCACTTGTGGGTGATTGGATGAAATTATTTTAAGTGATGAATCATTAAGGCAGATTATGCTGGAACCTTTTTCTTGTCCCATTATTATAAAAAATACAGATGACTCCCTGAACTAAACAATCAAATTTGAAATGGAGTGTTGAATGTCTGGTAAAGGACCAGCGGAGACGACAGTCATTACCTCAAAAGTTAATGCTCAGCTCTACATTGAAATTAAGGACAAACCTTTCATTTCATTGGTAGAAAATAATGTAGGTTGTGAAGTCATTTTCAGGTGATAGTGCATCTTTTTACAGAGCAAGGACAGTCAAAGCTTTTCTTAAGGAAAAAAAAGGAATGCCAACTCAATAAGGCCGGACTTTTTAAATTGCTTGTTCCTCAGATGTCCCTATTTAAGAAACTACTGAGGAGGGAGGAAAAATACAAATAGATCTTTATTTTTCAGCAATTTTCAATTTCTCGAAGGGCTATGTGGAATTAATGCAAGGAAGGAGGATTTTTATTTTAAAATAAAATTTATTTAACCTACAATTAAATTAAAGTGAATCTGGAAAAAAAAAATAATGAACAGAAGAAAACAGTTGGCTCTCCACCAGAGGGTGGAAAAAGCTTTAAAAAAATAAAAATAATAATACATTTTTTTATTTTATTTTTTTATTTCAATCATTGGTACTGCGGTGGATCCGAGAAATACAAAAAAAATCTAATTTGTTTGAGATGTACTTCAGTGCCAGGCTATTCAGCAATTAAACTAAATTAATTGTGTAGTAAAATTTGTGATTTAGTTTTATTTTTTATTTTTTTGCTAAAAGTGGGTGATTCCATAATTTTTGCCTGTGGTTGTAGTATGAATGCTTTCTAACATTAGGTTAATATTTTACTTGCTATGTGCAATGGTTGGCAGTAATCATTTCCACTTCAGGTTGGTAGGAGGGTTTCTAACACTCAGCCCGGACTATGGCTTTGTCTTGGAGGATGAGGATGGAATTTGTGGTTATGCCTTGGGCACTGTGGATGTCAAACCCTTTGTGAAGAAATGCAAACTGAGCTGGATTCCATTCATGCAGGAAAAATATAACAAACCTGACTCAGAGAAGGATTTATCTGAGGCTGAGGTAAGACATTGTCCATCACCTTCCTTTTTCCTATATTTCGCTTTAGATGTATAAAATAGTGAATGTTTTGTGTTTTGTCATATTGCCTGCAGAAAATGATGCTAAGCTTCCATGAGGAGGAGGAGGAGGGTCTGCCAGATTCATTCCTCAGTAACTTCCCCTCTCTCATAAAGGTTGACATTCATGCAAAAGTCACTGACCCCAGTGTGGCCAAAAGCATGATGGGCTGCCTGTTGTCATCACTGAAAGCCAATGGTATGTACAGTACTGTGATTTTCTGTCTTTATCTTGGAGCAGTACTAGACTGCCAGTATTCAAAGCATGAACACAACCTAAGGGGTCGTTTCACTCGAACACCTTATTTTTGTCTGGCTATAAAGACAATGATAGTAAATTGATTCTTGATTGTTATTGATAACACGTGTGGTCCTGCCTGAATCGAACAGTAAATTTCCTTGGGACCACAGAACAGGCACAGATGATGTACACATTTGTACAAGTGTTAGGTGCCTGCTACGTGGACCAGAAACCTATACTGGTTTCCTATTTTTAGGAAGGGGAATATAGCATCAAGTATCAAACATGGCCCTTTTTAATTGATGGTCAATTTTGCTGTTTGTTGTATTTTTTTTTTTGCCTTTATTGGGGGAGTGGGGGCATATATTCAAGTTGCAAAAAATGCCATCATACTTAGGTTGTCCTGTAAAAATGGTACACATTTATAAAGAATTTAAAGACAAACACAAAGGCATTAAAAGGGCATAACCCTAGACATTTGTGTTAATGTGAAGTACAGTGGTTAAACTTATTAATCAGATTATTCAGTTTGTGTGATCAAAGCAAGTGGTTCTTGGTTCTGTGTGACTTGAAGTAATATTGCTACTCTACTTCCCTTTGTCAGGCTCTCATGGTGCCTTTTGTGAGGTCCGGCAGATCGACAAACGGATGATGGACTTCTATAGCAAACTTGGCTGTTTTGAAGTGGCCAAAATGGAATGGTTTCCTAAAGACGTTATCATAATGGGAAGAAGCTTGTTAGAAACTTTTTGGAAGACTACCACCTTTGGAAGCATTTGTAAAAAACTACAGTGGTGTGCAGACTTGGGAGTGTGTCACTTGCTGTCTGTCCCAATAAAAAAAAGACACATTTTTATTTTATGTTGCAGTCATCACAGGTTTCCATTGTAACATATTTCTTGTAGGCCTGTTCATCAGAAACTTGCAGAAAGCATGTGAATAATATACTGGTCACAAGAAAAAGAATTCAATTTCATTTTGAAATATTCCTAACAAAATATCCCCTCTTTTTTTGTGAGCAGTGTATTAGGTGCTTCCACTACTCAGTGTTTTGCAAACCAAAGGTGGATAGGCAGGGTGTGAAACTCTGATAAGTAAGATGGCTTGGGCTAGCCAGGTGCTCTTTAACCTTTGGGTGGCACTGCAAAAATTCAGTACGGTTTCAACGAGTGCATTGAAACCCCCTACTGGTTATTGAAAGGACGAAGTGCTTTTCACTCCACCATGCTTGACCATCTAATTGGCAGTAATGTAAATATAAATTGATAATCTGCTTTATTTAGTGATTGTACAGTCACAAAGTGTTGATAGTTAGTTACCACACCATTTACATTAGCTGCGTTCTAGGGCTTTATTTGTAGTGTTTATTGATAACAACATATGTAACCTGGAAAGAAAGCAGAAAGTGGAGCTTGTTTAAATGCATACGTGAAATCAACGCGGGATCCTGCTGTCCTTTTAACCTGCATGGACAATTATTGTCTTGCCCAAGCTTGGCATGTGTATGTTGTAGAAGCATTTATAGTTTCATTTATAATTATTTTGGTGTAGAAGTGGTTTATTTGCCCATTTTAGGCATTCAGTTCACATTTATTGATGAAGACACTTAAAGACTTTAACATGGTTACATAAACACACTTCATGCAGTGTGCAATATTTGAGGAACATAATCTATAAAGTATGTATAAAATAAAATGGGCCGTGTGATTAACAATGTTCAAGTCTTGAAGCAAAAGTGCATATGCTGTTGGATTACTGACCTCTTGGGTGGCGGTGGGGGAGTTGTAACAGCTTAACTGATGACCAAAAATCTCACTCCATCTGGTGATTTGATTTGTTACTTTAATGTTTTTTTTCTGAAATTGAAGATTTGATTCCAGTATGATGGTACAACATGCTTAAGAGTTGTTGTCGCTTAGAAACCAAGGTTAAGTGGTGAAAGATAAAGGGTGGGTAGCAAAGCAGGATTTTAGCTAGACATTAGGCTAATGCTTGATTTAGACAGGCAGTATTTCACTCTACTGATTTATGTATATTTTTATGTTGAACATCTCATGCATTGTGCTGAGTTAAATCATTTCTATGTATTTGGTAATCAGTGTAAAATGCATAGATTTTCGAAATGGTAAGGTTCCTTTACGCATGTGATTCATATTTCCTGACTCCCCGTGCCAAGGGACTCTCAAACAATGATGAAATGCATCTAGCATAATCTGCCAATACTTTGTGTTCTGCGTACCATCCTTGTTGCTGCGATAACATTTTGAGTGGAAAGGGCTTTATTTTTGAAAGTATACATTTAAGACGTTTGGGTACTTCAAGTTTGTAATTATGAATATGTCTGTAATATAGTTATACTTTCTGTAAGGTTTATATGTAATTAAATTCATTACAATAAATGATGTTTAAATAGAACCATATATAATTATTTTAAATTGTGCTTTCCTTCAGGGTCTTATGGGCAAACTAGCTTTTTAAAGACAGATTCGTTAATGTTGTTCCATTCAATGGTAATGGGTTCTGACACAGCAACGGTTGATGAGTAGCTTAAAAATGTTTTCCAGTAGTTGGATTTAATGTGAGACCAAATATTCTCCATATTTGCTTTCCTTCATGTGTTTTTGTGCTGTTGTACTGAGTGAACATGCAGAGTCTATTAGCTGGTTGAGGGACAAGAAGCCAGCCAGGCGATCATTCTGATTAGCCTGGCCTCCAGTCCAGGAAGCATAGACCTGCACCCTGTGTAAATATACACTGCAAACTACAGTGCACAAAAAGCATGTTCCACAAAAGTTGACAACCACACAGGACATACAGGCAGTAATAGATGAAACAATAAAGTGGGCCTATGAAGGTGTAGCAGTTAAGATACTGGATTATTGACTTTTATTAATATTTGAGGGTACAAGTCTCACTCTTGGACCACCGAGCAATGCTCATAACCCTCTGTTGTTTGAATTGCGTATTATAAAATTGTATATCCTGATAAGGGTGCCTGCTAAATGCTGAAAATATAAGTTATAATCAAGTCAAGTCAGGTTTAGTGCAAATATATGTCTGCAGTGGTTGATATTAACACAAGTTATAGTACAACTGTAACATAAAAGAGGATGGTAATCATACTGGGTTTTTTTGTTTATTTTGCTTATTATGTATCGAATTTAACTATGTTTAATTGTATAATAATTCTGAAATGTTATATTTATATAATGGAGCTAAAAATGTTTTGCAGCTCAGTTTCTAATAATAGTCCATTTGCTCTGATAATGCATTTTCATATTTGCAATGTCCTGCTATAATCTTTCACCATGTTTGGCACTGACTGACTGATTAGATGTGAAAAAGTCCAAGTAAAACACTTTTATCAATGTCATATTTCATATCTGGTCCATGCACTGATGCATCATCAGTTACCGGGGTCAGACAGATAAAAATCTGTCAGATGATCCTTCTGTTGTCACACAGTTACTTTACCTGCAAATGGCATTGGCTTCTGAGTAAATCTGTGCCAAGCTCTCAGGGGTCCCCAACAAAGGGGGAAATGTGTAGGGATGAGCAACTTTACATGGTCAGAAATTACATCCAAATTATACTGCTCACAAACATTAAGTGAATCATTAGATTAATGTATGTGAGCAGTGTAGATCTCATAGACTTTCTTAAAAAGTGTAGTCATTTGTCATGTCTTTAAGCATATTTCTCTAAGACTGCACGGGAAGCTCAGCTTCCCCTAAAATGTTAAAAAATTAAATGGTCAAATATGTACAGTTGTGTTACTATTTTGTTGACTACAAATAAAACGCCAATTCCAGTGAACTTGGGGCATTCGGTAAAACATAAATAAAAAAAGAAAACGATGATTTGCAAATTCTTTTCAACCCATATTTAATTGAATATGCTGCAAAAACAAGATATTTCATGTTCAAATGGATCAACTTTATTGTTTTTCTGCAAATATTCACTCAATTGGAATTTGAGGCCTGCAACATGTTCCAAAAAAGTTGGACTGGGAAAGCTGAAGAAATCTCAAAAAACACCTGTTTGGAACATTCCACAGGTGAGTGTTATGATTGAGTATAAAGGGAGCATCCCTGAAAAGCTCAGTCATTCACAAACAGGGATGGGGCGAGGTTCACCACTTTGTGAATAACCGCTTGAGCAAAAAGTCCAGCAGTTTAGGAATGGTGCTCATTGTGCAATTGCAAGTAATTCAGGGATTTCATCATCTACAGTCCATCATATTATCAAAAGATTCAGAACATCTGGAGAAATCTTTGCAAGTAAGCGGCAAGTCTGAAAACCAACATCAAATGCCTGTGATCTTCGATCCCTCAAGCGGCACTGCATTAAAAATCTACATAATTTGGTAATGGATATTACCATATGGGCTCAGGAACACTTCAGAAAAAAATTTGTCAGTGAGCACATTTCGTTGCTTCATCTACAATTGCAAGTTAAAACTCTACCATGCAAAGCTAAAACCGTATATCAACAACACCAGCTTCTCTTGACCTGAGCTCATCTGAGATGAACTGAAGCAAAGTGCAACAGTGTCCTGTGGTCTGATGAGTTCACATTTCAAATTGTTTTTGGAAATCATGGATGTCTAGTACTCCGGGCCAAAGAGGAAAAGGACTGTCCGGATTGTTTTCAGTGCTAAGTTTAAAAGCCAGCATCTCTAATGGTACAGGGGGAGAGTGTAAGTGCCCGTGGCATTAATCTGTGAAGGCACCATTCATGCTGAAAGGGACATACAGGTTTTGGAGCAACATATGCTGCCATCCAAACAACGTCTTTTTCAGGGATGTCCCAGTGAGACTGGTAAGCAACTGAAGTTGTACATCAAGAAAAAAATGTGAGAGAATTCTACCTACAAACCTTAAAAAATTTGTCTACTCCGTTCTCAAACAATTATTGAGTGCTGTTAAAAGGAAAGATGATGTAACAGTGGTAAACATATCCCTGCCCCAAATTCTTCTGAAACTTGTTTAACGCATCAAATGCAACATCATAAAGTTTATATGTTGGAACATAAAATATCTTGTCTTTGTAGTGTATTTAAGTGAATATAGGTTAAAAAGGATTTGCAAATCATCATATTTCATCTTGAATGAGTCATCTAGTTTGTTCAGAATCAGCTGCTTATCACAAATCGACTGACTCAGTTTTGTTACCTTCTCATACATTCCTGTAGCGTCAACACCAAAGATTTCAAGATTTTTTTTCTTATATGGCCGATGGTCAATGCGTTGTCTGTAAAAGATGAGTGTCCATTCACTTTAATGATACTGCTTGGAACCATTTTTTTCAATTGCCTTGAAACTAGATGGACATTGGATAAATGCCACGATTTTCCAGACGCTCAGCGTCTCTGGGGGTGAATGGAGCTGTGGGCTGGCCTCAGTTGTCCGCTGAGCTTTCACATGATGATTAGAGGTACCCGTTTTGATTGACAGCTATTTTGAAATATACACCATGACTTAATCATTGGGTGCTCGGTCCCATCACAGATTTGGCAAGTGAAGTTTAGAGACAAACTGCAACCAATTTCTTGGTAGATGGATAAATGGCTGGATGGATGGATGGATGAATGGATGGATGCATACTTGCATGCATACATAGATGCATGAATGATCCCGGAGGAAATTTAGCAGCCAGTAGCAGTATTCACAGTACAGCACAATCAAGACAAACAAAGAGAAATAAGCTATAGATAAATGTAAAGAATATCTTATGCATTGCACTGAGTGATTAAATAAATACATTTGTAAATATGAAAGTCTATCTAGACAGCATTCTACGGTAGTAGCATGAGTAAAGTTGAGCCGAAGAGTATATTTACATCATGTACAGTAAAGTGTCATGCTGTAAAATTTCATACAGACATACAGTGCAGACAAACATAAACTTCCGATTTAAAATGAGATGCAGTCCTCATCTTCCCCCTCCCCTTTACGGGCCCCGCTGGGAAGAGTTGTAGTGCCTGATGGCACTCGGGACAAAGGATCTCCTGAGCCTGTCTGTGGAGCAGCTCAAGGACAACAACCTACCACTGACTTCTACTGACTTCCACTTACTTCTATTGCCCATGATAATGTTGTGCAGTGGGTGTCCATTATTCATAATGAACAGCAGTTTGTGCAGTGCCCTTCTCTCAGCCACCTTCAACACAGATTCTAGCTCCACACCAACAACAGACCCTGCTCGCTTGACCAGCTTGTCCAGCCGCATCTAGTCCCTCCTCTTGATGCTACCTCCCGAGCACACCACAGCATAAAAGAGACAGCTGTGCACCACAGTCTGATAGAACATGTGCTGGAGCTTGTTACAGATGTTAAAGGACCCCAGTCTCTCTGCCTCTACCCATACAGGAAAAAGAAAAAAAACGGGACTCTAACAGTGCTGGCCCATTTATCCAGATGGGAGTGGGCCCGATGGAGGAAGTACAACATGGCATCCTCAACTCCCACTTCTCCCTGTAGGCAAAGTGCAGGGGGTCCATTTCATGTTAAACCTAGGGTCTGAGAAGGTGTAAAAGTAGGCGTTGCAGTGTATTCATGACATGCGATGTTAGAGCGAATATACTTATGCTGTAGATAAAATACACTCGTAGTATTTCCATGTTTCAGTTTAACATCATTTCAACATTTCCGTGTTCGAGTTTAATATTGTTTCGTTGGACAGTGCAATGTCTCAGCTGTACAAACTGTTATCGTTAGTGGCAGCAATTTACAAGTGGCAGCTACATCTGCAAGTGTAGAAAGGATACTTTTTTCTTTAAAAGGTTTAAATCTTCAGACTGTCCAAAACCTTGTTCTTTGAGCAACATACTAGCAGACTATAATAGGAAAACACAAAAACAACTACAATGGGGAAAATAATTATTTGATACACTGCCCATTTTGCTAATTTTCTAACCAAAAGGGTCTGTAATTTTTTATTGTAGGAACACTTTAACTGCGAGAGAGAAAAAAACAAATCCAGAAAATATGTATGTAAAAAAAGAGAAAATTGAAAGCGGCGTCTACTAAGGTGCCACTGGCAGCTAGGTTTACATCGTAACTGCAGTACAAC
>JAVSBV010000097.1:7927917-7941316 GCA_033117975.1 Parotocinclus spilosoma
ACAGCAAGTCTTCCAGGTCCTGATGCAGCAAAACAGCCCCAGACCATCACACTACCACCACCATATTTTACTGTTGGAATAATGTTCTTTTTCTGAAATGTAGTGTTTCTTTTACGCCAGATGTAATGGGGGACACACACCTTCCAAAGAGTTCAACTTTTGTCTCATTGGTCCACAGAATGTTTTTCCAAAAGGCTTGGGGATCATCAAGATGTGCTTTGGAAAAACTGAGACGAGCTTTAATATTCTTTTTGCTTAGCAGTGGTTTTATAATGGTTTTTTGATAGAGGAGGCATGAACTCTGACCTTAACTGAGGCAGTTCTTTGGACGTTGTGGTGGGGTCTTTCGTGACCTCTTGGATGAGTCGCTTTTTTTGTCTCCAATAAACACACCTTAATTTACAAGTTGCATTTTGTGTTTACTTGTGTTGCCTCTACTATTTAAATTGGTTTGATGTTCCGAAACACTTAAGTGTGAAAAACATGCAAAAAAACAGGAAATGAGGAAGGGGGCGAACACTTTTTCACACCACTCTATGTATATGTGTGTGTATATATATATAAATCTCTGTGTGTGTGTGTGTGTGTGTGTTATTTCGTTGCATTTTGTAGGAACAGTTTGTTAAAAGGTGTATTTTAATCTGGCTAATGGGAGACCACCATCAACCATCATCAAGTACTGTATATTAAGGAGAGTCACCTTCTTTTTATCTAGAACAGGACAATAATGTTATCGACAGGTGTGCTAATAATGGGCTTAGTAGGCTTAAGCAGCTGGTTCTGACACTGAAGAGGAGCATTGTATGAGCCTAAGCCTTGCTTTAAAATGTACTAATCCAATAACCACCAGAGAGCACGGAGGAACTACGTGATGGGTGGTGAGTGCTTTTCATATCTGAAGTATAACATTTTGCTATACACCAAATAAAGGTTCATGATCAAATGTGATGTGATTGTACCTTTTCCTTCGTTGATAGAAAAAAAATTGAAGCCATTATTACATATTATGATGGCTGATTCTGAAGTATTTCATGTAGATATTGTTTTAAAGGACATTTTTATCTCCAGCAATAATTTACTACAATGGCTTTTGCATTCATTAATGCAGTATTGATATTGAGCTTGATAATTTTGTATTACTTATTTAAGTTAATAATCAGAATGTAGTAGCTAGAATGAGTTGCCTATGTATTAGATGTAACTCAGACATGGGCAAAAAATGCATAGTGCAAATAAAGTTTTGTGAGAAGTTGTAGTAAGCTACCCAGCAGTGGGCATTGGTACCTCCTGTGAATGTGCTTAGGCCAAGAGTCAGACTCCAGAACGAGTCACATGACTCGACTCCTACAAGTTTAAGCACATGTGGTGAGTACTGAGCGGAATGTGAACCGAATTCAAAAGGTTCCAATGTGGTCAAGAACTAATGTACAACTGTACATTGTTTTTCTTATCCCTTTATTTCTTATTTCATCCATACAGTGCATCTCCATTATTAAAGGGTGAGCTTAGTACTGTCAACACACCATCAGTCCTTTTGTTAATGTAGGAACCTTGCTGTTGGCTGTAATGCTTGAGTGCATGGCTGACCACCTGCTGCTCTCTATGTGCCATCTACAGGGCATATTACTAAGAACTTGGTGAATGTCGTTTGTTTGGTAATTGAACAAAGACTCTCTGAAGACTAAAGTTCAATGATCACAAAAGAGAATGTTTATTAAAGCGCTTCTCTGGGTTTAGCCACCCTCTGGTACAGCTGATTGCGTTAGTATCTGCCAAAGAAACCTGCCCAGATTAATCTGTTCTTAAAGAGGTTGTGGGTTTACAGTGTACACCATTGCTCAGTCACATTATTGTCTGAATCAAGCCAACATAGACTATTAGCCTGCCTAAGTGCTGTCAGCACCATTAATGGTCGGGCTGCTTTGCCTGATCACTGGTAAGAGTGGCTTTCCAGCATCACAAGTGTGGGCTGTGTTTGAGCTCATCATTTACTCCCTGAATTAGTTCACTCAGATGAGGAGCTTTCAAGGGGCTGCATGAGCTGTGAAGGGCATGAAGATTAGGTGTAATAATGCCTCCTGAGACGAGAACCTTGAGGAGACGTAGGGCTGCAAAGTACTCCAGGCACCCGAGAGGTTTTTAATATCCCTCTAAACTGAAATTCTAGGTGCTAAGACTTTCTGGTGAACGTTGTACAAAGTACAATCTACTACTCTAGGCCACCCAAGGAGAATGGGTCCCTTTTTGAGTACGTAAGTTTCTTCCGTCTACATTCAAGGATTTTTTTCCTGTCATTTAATAGAATCTAATATTGTGAAGCTGCTTTGAGACAATGCTACATTGTAAAAAGCACTATATAAATAAATTTGACTTGGCTTGATTAAAGCACTTTTGAATTTGAAAACATTCAAATTACAGGTATGAACCATTTAATTATTACAATAAATTATATTTTAACTCCATTAATGATTAATCAAAAATAGCTGGGCAAACTAAACGCTGGTCAACTGGTATTTTAACTGCTAATAATGTTATACCATATTTAAATATCAACAATCCACTCAAAAAACAGAATCGTTGTCCTTTCTCTGTATCTCAAAATAAATTCTGCACTCAGACTGGCCAACAGGGAAAAATCAAGTTACTGCTCTCTCATTCGGCTACTCGCTTTATTTTGTTCAAATAGGTTATAGCGTTTTTTAGTGAAATACATTTGTTTTCACATTTAATATTAAAAACTTTGATTTAATGAATGTTGTTGGTTATATTAACTTTATGACTTTATGTGCAGTGAATTCAGATTTTGTTTGACAAAAGAAGGGAAACGGAATTATTACCATCATTTGCTTCCAACAGTTACATTTACTTACTTTGACTATAACATAATAATAATAATAATAATTTTTCGGGTACATATTTTTAATGTTATATTTTACCAAATTCATGATGAACTATAATATCATTTATCAACATCTACCATCCCAAATCTGAAAAAGTTGGAAAATGAAAATATTTAAAAAATGCAGTGTTCCTTACATGTACTTTAAATTTAATTTTCTTGCATACAACCCAAGATATTTAATGTTTTACTTGATCAACTGCATTTTACTTGTTAATAAACAACCATTCCTGCATTTCAGGCCTGCATGACTTAAAAAATGGGACGGCAATTTAGAGCTAGTAATTATTTAGAAAAAAACTAAACATGATTTGATTGGGACTGCGGTAGCCTAGAGGTTTAGGTACCGAACTCTGGACCTGATGTACTTGATGGTCCAGCGTTCAAATCCCACTTCTGCCAAGCTGCCACAGTTGGGTACTTAAGCAATGCCCTTAAACCAACATTGCTTGAATTGTAAGACTGTATCAGTTGTATCAGTGTAAGACTGTAGGTTGTTATGCTGAAAATGTAATGTAAATGATTCCAAACAGGTGAGGTCACCAGGTGATTATAATAATGATTTGGTACAAAAGCAGCATCCAGGAAAGGCTAAGGATCTGTTGTTTGTCAAAAATACACGAGACATGTATTGAAAACATTTCAAAATGATGTTCCTCAAAGAAAGACTGGAAGGGATTTCCATGTTCTGATTTAACTTGTTTCATATTTTGATAATTGATAAATGCAAGTCCCACAAAAGACAATCTTGAAGAAATTGATGTTGCTCTAAAATCTGAGTTAATCCTGCCATCACATTACTGAAAATGACCCTGACCCAGCTGTATGCCATGACAGACCTTGTCTTTTGTACTTGTCCCGAGCATATGGGATCCAGTTTTTCCTAAACAGACCTGGAATACAGTATCAGTATTACTATCTGACTACAATAAACATTTCCTCTGTGATGGTTCATCCTAGATGCTACTGAGCCCAAAGAAGTAGAAAAATGTACATTTTGTTCTCCAGACCAAAGAAGGACCATCCAGTCTTTATCAGCCTCATGGTATGTGTTAATGCTATTTTAAGTTCTGGGATGAAAGCATTAATACAGAAATGTATACTGACACTTTAGAGCAACATTAATTTCTTTAAGCTGTCATCTTTTCCAGGGACATCCATGCATTTATCAACAAGACAAAACAAATCAAATCAGTAAAGTTAGGACTTGAAATATGGAATATGGAAGACTTCCAGTCTTCTGGGTCTTCCAGTATCTTGAGTTCGTACTGTCTGCAATTAAATCAAAGTCGATGTAAGGATTACTGTATTTGTTATTTGCATTTTCCATACCGTCCCAGATGTTCCTGATTTGGGACTGTTAAATGAATTATAATGAATGTAAAGTGAATCACAATCTAATTAATGTATTTTTCAGTTGTCTCCTATTCGATGTGTCCCAGTCTTGTACTTCACTTCGCTTTAATGGCCTTGACTACAACATTAATATGTGAGTTTGTGTAGCCTATTGCTTCACGGCTGAACAGCTCCTTCGTGATTATGCTCACCATATTTAATGACTAGTTAATTTAATCAGCTCTGGGTAGGTAGGTATTTGACAAACAGTGACATCATACTGTATGCCTAAACAGACTGTCCTTGCAAGATTGAAAGAAGATTGTAATACTGTCCACATAGTCTTAATAATGAAGCTCATACTGTAGGTCACTGTGGTTCCTACTGGATCTGTCTTTATCCTAAGCTTGGCATCACTGTGTAATCAATATAAAAGTTGTGTAGCTAAGGAATCTGCACCAACCATAGCAGACTCTGAATGTCAGACAAGAGCAAGGATAATTAATCTACAGAGACAGATTGAGGTAAATCCCAGCTCAGAGTTTAATATGTGACTTTACTACTATAGAAGATGCTTAAAACATTGAGAGGTATGTTATAATCATTATATGGTTCAACCTGAACAGGTTCAGTGTTTTATTGTTTATCTACAGTTCTTGATTCTGAAAGTATAGCTGACTTGGGGGTGTTATCTGCTATGCTATTCAGTATGTGTAGTTAGTCAATGTTAACTTACTGCCCTAGGCTGAGTCATGGTGACACACATAGACAGGAAATATAGTGAGGGAAGGCCTGCCTGGAACAGGTTGCACCAATACATAAATATGCAATCCCAATTCCTCTGTTTTATTTATGTATTGTGATATTATATGCACAATACAGTAACTAAGAGGCTATGTGTGGTTAAATGCAAGTTTAATCAAGCCCGGTGAGAATGTGAGCATGCCCTGCTGTCAGCTTGTCAGTACGTCACTACACTGGCATGTTTTTATGATGTTCAGATGGGGTGTGGCTAGATACATTTGACAGCTGTGTGTTTCTGTGGCAGCTCTGTGTGTGTACATGTAAAGGTATTTTTTCTGTTTCCGTTCCTCTGGTTTACCCTCTCTCAGCTGTTGTGCAGCTGCTGTTTGCGTTAACTGCCCTTCATCCCCACCCACTTGCCCACTCCTCTCTATGACACATCACACTTCTGTTTTCAAAAGCCCCTGGCCTAATCAAAGACACTTATTGACTGTGGGATGACTCGGGTTTCCTAATGCTGTGGATAACTTCTGTTTTCATATTCATGTAATGAGTAATGTTCATACTCTTCACATCACTTTCTTTGGCCTTCAAGTTGTTGCTAAGCTTTAAGCTGTTTTGGGTCATTATCCTGCGGCAGTGCGAATCCTTCTCCAAAACAACACAAACCATTATTTTCACTCTCAAACATTTGGCCCCAACTGTATTTATTTGAGTAAGCATTTGAAACCAAATGATGAATTACAAACCCTAAAAAACAGAGGATATCCTCTTTTTCCTGTAAAATTACCCTTATGACCCTGTCTTTTTGAGAGAAATTTTGTATTATCCAGCCTGTATTTAGGGTTTGGAGTCAAAATGTGCTGAATGGCAGACTAAAGGTAATGGTAAGTGAAGGACTTACAACTAATTCTGGTTGGGACTGGTTTGTGTTTACAAAAAAAAATGTTTCTGCTACCATTTTTCTCAATGACACAGTGAAGCAGGAAGGCTAATGGTGGGCTTCAAACTCTTAAAATGTAACAAAGAAAATCCTCCTGAGATGTAAGAAATCTTAAAAGAAGACCGGGTGAATGGGTTATGGATAAGTTCTAATTTATTAATACATGTCTAGTCAAATGTAAATCAATGATGTCTTACTGTGTGTAAGAAATAATGTTTATTGTGGCATGTTTGGAGTCCTGACAAAAAAAAAACTTTTAGGTTTACTTCAGGTCTGTAAATGAACTTAAAGAACATGGTTGCTGAATTCTTGACTGCAGTAGGGTAGAGGGAACTGTGATTACCTAGTGGTTAAGGTATTGGTCTAGAAGAGCCAGAATCCAAAGCCCACCTCTGCCACTGCCAAGCTGCCACTGTTAAGCAAGGCCCATATCCCATAATTGATTGTAAGAGTATGACAGTTGTCAGTCTGCTAAATAATTAAATATAACTCTGTGTTTCCTGTGCAGCATACTTTTGACCAGCCACAGCCTATCAAAATCCTCTTTAATAATGGTGCACATTGACAATTTAAATAAATGAAGTCAAATATTTTCCAGCTGTAATGAGATTTGAAGATTCTAAGACTGAGATTGCTTGTTTCATGCATGCCACAACAGTCTCAGATGTTTAACATAAAGCTGGCCATTATGGAAAGCAGAAAACTGCCTTTGTCTAAAACAGTGCTACACTGAGTCTCATCTGAGATTCTGTTGCCATGTGACAAAAGGTTTTATTATCAGATAGATCATTAGATGGGGGCAACTTTGTTAGATAACTGAAAATGGACAGGAGGTTCACCATCCAGCACAACAACAACCCAAAAAAAACTGTAGTTTAACGGTAGGAAGGTTAATATCCTTGAATGGCCAAGTTGGATCCCTGACCTAAATCTGACCTACATTTGTGGATTGCCACTTCCTAGGAAATATGACTGAATATGAACAATTCTGCCGAAATCTAAAGCTGATAGCTGCAATTGAAGCAAAACCTGACTCTTATTATAAAGTATTAATTCAGGGGGACTGTACACATGTTTAATCCTTTTTAATTGTCGTATACTAGTTTCAGATTGAAACCTTTGTTCTCATTAGTTGCATCTTTTAAGGCAGAATGTGTAAATAGCTGGGATTTATCACAGTATATGTAAAGTTCATTTTAAAACATTTATGTTTCTTTTCACTTGTATAATAAAAACTACAGGGGCAGAATGCTATGCATTATTGAACACAACCTAGCAATACATTTATTTATTCATATTCAGCTGAAGGACTTAAGGATCACAATATTACAACAAACAGTAATTTTAATCTTAAAGTTTTCTTGAACTTAAAATAATCAGGAGTTTTATTGAATCTTTAAACTTCAGTGTCATTGATTTAATCTCAAATGTAATGTCCCTTTAAGTTTTCCATCAAAACTAAATTCTCTAAGAAAGGAAAAAAAGAGGTGAGTGCTGGTGAGGGTTTGGGTGTTTATAGCTTCTATAATTAAACTGAAAGCAGGGATTAACCTGTTCTGCAGACATTACACATCATTAAACACAAGAATAAATGAATAAAAATGGCTTGTTAGTAAGTAGGAAAATGTGTCACTGTTGGCAACGTGTTGTGTGAGTGTAATAAAGCACTCAGGATACTGCAGTTATAGGATAATTATCTGTTTGTCAGACATGTGTCTCACCATCTTGTAACTGCCGAAGTGCTATGCTCATGACTTAATAAATTCGATTAAAGAACCATAATCCAAGCATAGAATGCTAGCCTTTAAACATTATCCCTCCCCCAAACCTCTCCGTGAGTCTGAGAAAAAGGTTGCATACAGTTGCAGACATGGTTTAATAATGCATGTTAAAGGAGGGGAGAGCTCATAGCAAATTCACTTTAATCTGATCAGCTGTCACGTGTGACACTTCAGCCAGCCTGTAGCGGGACTAGACCAGCAAAGCCTGGCTTACTTACTGTGTAAATGTGAGCTACAGCGTATTTGACACCAAAGAGCAATCCACTGCTTGTGATGGTAGATGCACCACAAAGGGCCCTTCACCATTGCTACAAATATATGTGTGTCCTTCCCACTGTCACATATCTCCAGCCCAACTTGGGGAGGAAAATGAAGTAAAATGACGTAGTTTATGCTTTACTTGGTCCTAACTGACTTTTCTCCCCAAGTCTATGAAACATGACCGGAGCAGTCATGATCATATAAAAAAATAGGTCTTTGTTGTGTTTTGCAATCAATCTTTGTGGAGGCCAGAGTCCTCCAACGGGTTGCAGCAGGTCCACATGAGCAGCCAGCATGATTAGCATCATGGGACGGTGAAGCTCTGAAAAGCAAATCTATTGCAGAGTGTTTAAAGCATATGGTATTCACCCACACTGAGAAGAGAAGAAAAATGAGAAGATGGAGCCTGTTCAAATATCTAATTGGTCACAAAGTGTTGGTGGTGTGTGTGTGTGTGTGTGTGTGTGTGTGTGTGTGTGTGTGTGTGAGGAGTGTGGTTGTGAAGGGCAGTGGGAGGAGAAGGGCAGGAATGTTACACTCCATAAATAAATAATGAGCTTCTCTTGGAGACTGATGACTTTCCCTTTCTCCACCATTCCATATCTTCCTATCAGAGTCCCCCAAATTCAACCACGCTTTAATGTCTGACATGTCTGGCAGTATGTTTGACATTGCTCCACCTCTATTATTATTCAGTGTTTTTTTAAACCACTATAATATCTGGAGGATTTGAAATGACTTGTCACTGTTATTCTCAGTCCATGATCTACCATTTCTTTGAGGCAAGTTCTCCACTGGCACTCAGCCTGCAGTAGGTATGATGAGTCAGTCAAGAACTCGAGTTTTTTACAGGAAGGGCGGGAATTCCAGTCACGTCTCATATAGCAATAGAACAAACTATTATACTTCCAGAAACATATCAAATCAATAGATTTAACTGCATGACAAATAATTAACAAGTTAGGAGCCCTGAAAATAAAACACAATAGCAAAATCATAAACAGCTAATTTTGAAAACAACAGCGTAATTGATGGTCAGTGCTTAATGACAGTCACTTGCTGGCTTACTGATTGGTTGCTTCTTGACTCCATTACCCTAGCACACTGGTGCAGCAGTTACCGTGGTTACCTCACAGTTCCAGTATCTCTGTGGTCCTGACCTTGGATTTCACCTGTGTGGCATTTGCATGTCCTTCTCGTGTCTGCTTGGTTTTACTCTGGATGATCTGGTATCCTTCCACAGTCTAAAAACATGGATTAGGTTAATTTATTATCCCTTTACTCTGTTATCTAATGGTCAGCACAGATCAGGTACTGTTTGGGTGCTGGATTATTCTCAGCACTGTATTGACACTGATGTGGTGGAGGTGTGTTTATGTATGTTGTGCAGGAATGATTAAATCAGACACAGCAGCGCTGCTGGAGTTTGTAACCACCAAAGTGTCACTCCTGGACTGAATTTACAATTACATATTATATTTAATAATTACACACAGCCTAAAGTTATTATTGATTATTATTACGTTATAGTCTTAATCAAACAGGCAATTTAGCATTTGGAAGGGATGATAATGGTGATTCTGTTTTCTGTCTTTTGTCAAACAAAATCAGAAGTCACCACATAACGTCATCTTAATACAACCAACATTTAATCCACTTTTATTACAACTCCAAGTCAGAAAAAGTGAGGATGGTATGGAAAATGCAAATATATATATACTGCACACAAAATTAGGGGGATATTTTAGTAGTGCATACCACAGGGTGTACTTACTTTTGTGAGCTACAGTAAAATGTGCAGGACTTGTGTTGAAAACCTGAGACAGTGAAGTAGTCTTAACTTGGAGTTCCATTGGTGTGGTGAGAGCATCAAAACCATGCTGATGACTGCCACTTCTGCATGGTAATTATTACAGGCATGAACACAAAAAACACTCCCCAAATTTCCCCTCAGCTACAAGACCGGGTGATCACTAGAACAGTAATTTGGAAAGTTCAACCCACAATGAATTCTGTCATTCCAATTTTTTTAAACACTCAAGTCAAGATTTATTTATATAACATGTTTTACAATGGTGCATTGTCTCAAAACAGCTTTACAACATTATATTATCTTACAAGGCCTATCCCACATTGAGCAAGCTTAGGGCAACAGTCACATTAAAAAACTCCCTAAATGTAAGGAAGAAACCTGGGAAGAACCAAGATTTAAAAAACACCCATCGTCCTTGGATGGCCTAGATGTTAATCAAAATAGTTGTATAATAGTATAATAGTTTGCGTTAATAGTAAAAAAAAAGAAGTCAGTAACATCGGTTAAATAAAATAATGTAAAAGATATCAGTAAATAATTTGTCTGATACACAGTATTCGGAGGGCTGTATCAGGTACCAGAACATCAGCTCTGAGAGAAAAGAGAAAATGTAGTTACTTATTAATTAAGAGCACAAAATTTATTAATAGTTACTGATGACATGTGCAGCATAAAACTCCAGCAGCATTAACTATAGCAGCATAGCTAAAAAGAGGAGAACCAGAAGGTTACACAGCCCACCAACCCTACAATTAACAAACCTGAGAGATCATATTAAGGAGGCAAGTAGACAACAACCCAGAATCCCCGATCACCAAAATCTCTTTGACTGTGAACCCCCAGCTTTGTCCTTAATCTAAGGCACAGATGCACAAATCAAGATCAGGACCGAAACCCAGCCCAACCAGGCAGGCAGACCATACACCGGACTCTAGCCCCAGTAACCCAGTGCATGCATCCCAATCTAAATCTAACTAGAAACCTGTGCAAATAAGAATGTTTTAGCCTAGACTTAATAGTTTGCAGAGTGTCTAAATCTCAACCTAAAGTGGGGAGTTTAATCCATAGTTGTTTCTCGTGCCATGTACAAGAAAGCTTTTCCCCCTAAAAGCTAAATCCCAGGGCCAGGCCAGCTTTATATGTTGCAAGAAGTATTTTGTAGTCAATGCATTATGTAACTGTTACCCAGTAAGAGATGACAGAACAGGACTGATATGGTCAAAGTTTCTAGTCCTAGTTAGCACTCCAGCTGCTGCATTCTGCATGAGTAGAAGTTTTTTTTTTCAGAGCTTTATCAGAGCACCCAGCAAGTAAAACCTTACAGTAATCCAACCTCTAGGTTATAAATGCATGAACCAGTTTCTCAGCATCTTGAGAAGAAAATAATTTTTCAGTTTAGCAATATTATGTAACTAAAAGAAAGCAAATTGTGCTGCTGATAGACAGCTTTTTCTAGCATTTTGTAGAGGAAATGTAGATTTAAAATGGGCCTGTAATTAGATTTCACACAAGGGTAAAAATGGGCTTTTTAATCAGATGGGCACATTTAAATGATTTTGGCACATAACCAATGGTGTGGGATGAATTTGAAATAATAAGCAGTGGTTCTGTAATATTTGGTATTCATTATTTGAGTAAATGTGTAGAAATTGTATCTAATAACCATTGACTCAGATGATGAAGATTTTGTGGCTTCAGAAGTTGATGCCAGAATGTGCCAACCATTCACTCAAACTGAACTGACTTATGAGATCTTTAACTTCCATTCCAATTGCTTAATTGACAAAATGAACAAAACTTATGAATCCATAAGAACCATTCTCCAAAAAAACTATAATAATGATCATTGCAGGAATTGATGTGGCCACCTGAAGGTTATATCGATGGTTCTAGGACAACAAAGCGTTTACACAAAGTACCCTTGCTTTCATTATACATTATACTAGAAAAGAATGACCCGCTAAAGAAAATTTTGAGATTGGTAAAAAGGATATTAAAAATTAACCACTTATTAATCCTCAAAGTGTTGCTTCCCCCATTGCATATAAAATCCGGACTCATGAAACAGTGTTCAAGTACCTGTGTACCAAATTTCCTGCTCTTTCTTTTTGACGCCCACATATTAGGCTTCTAATGAAAGACAGAGAATTTCTCAATACCATAAAACCATAGAAAAGGATGCTTGGGCTGCTTTTTCTGATGTGATAACAAACTTCCTTAGCAACTTCAGGGCTGAAAATTATAACCTTTTAGTTGTTGATGAGTGTCAAATTTGCTTTTCCTTGATAGCAACCTGAACTACTTCTCAAATCAAGGAAACGCTTCCTCCTATCATCAAGACGATAGGTACCAAGCAGATGAAACACAAACGGCAGTCTGACAATACTGATTAGTACTATTCCAGAGCATGCTAAAAGAGAACATTTCTCCATAACAATTAACATTTACACAACTATTGCTCCCTTGGTTGTACAAATATATATGTTATGTGCTATTAATACTTCAGAACTTCTTATGACTTTATAATATTCAATCCAACATTTTTCATTTTGGCGTATTGCATATTTGCACCTGGGTCTCCCAAGCTTTCTGCCTTATAATATTTAGGAATTGTTTGCTAATTTTTCCTAATTTGGGATAGGCCTTGAAAGATAATCAAATACTGTAAAGCTGCTTTGAGGCAATGTTCCATTGTAAAAAAGCACTATAGAAATAAATCTGACTTGCTGTATTCTGTTTGTTTAGATTGTTGATATTAAATAATAATAATAGAAAAGAGTTCAGTTTAAAGCATTGGCTTTGGCTGTTTTCTAAAACAATTTCCAAGTCCACATTGTCTAGAGACTCAGACAAAACTGAGTCCAAATGACTTTGAGATTGATACCAGACTTGAGTACTACAACAGTACTGTTGTGTCTGATCCACTCATACCAGTACCACACCACCAATTCTCTGTCACTACAACTATTTCAACTATTTGCACTCTGTTAGTCGTTTTTTTTTTTTTTTGGAATCCGGTTTGTAACATATCTATTAGGCTATGTAACACTCATGATGCTTATTTTCTGCCAGCTATCAAATGTAGCCGGCATGTTGGCTAATTTATCTTACCAACATGACAAATGCAAGGCCATGTGGTGGGTTGTATTTTAGCATTTGCTACCTAGCTAATCATAGCAAATAACTTGAAGTATTTGATAATACCATAAGGATGTGAGCTGGTATTCCTATATAATGTGATTTGCATTTAAGATTTCATGCTTCGTGAATAATATACAAACCAGATTCCAAAAAAGTTGGCACACTAAACAAATTGTGAATAAAAACTGAATGCATGATGTGGAAGTGCCAACATCTAATATTTTATTCAGAATAGAACACAAATCACAGATCAAACGTTTCAACTGAGAGAATGTATTATTTTAAGGAAAAAATTTTGTTTTCAAATTTCATGGTGTCAACAAATCCCAAAAAAGTTGGGACAAGACCATTTTTACCACTGTGATGCATCCCCCCTTCTTCTTACAACACTCAACAGACGTTTGAGGACAGAGGAGACCAGTTTCTCAAGTTTAGAAATAGGAATGCTCTCCCATTCATGTCTAATACAGGCCTCTAACTGT
>JAVSBV010000097.1:7947911-7958295 GCA_033117975.1 Parotocinclus spilosoma
ATATTTGAAAATAAATTATTTGTGTGTGCAGTATATATATATATATATATATATATGTGTGTGTGTGTGTGTGTGTGTATATGTGTGTGTGTGGCTGCTGAAGAAAGAACAGAAGGATGTGTGTCTTCAACAGCAGCTGTGAGAAGCACAAGTTCACCTCCCTCTTTGACTCACCCCACCCTATTTGCTGAGTTTTGGCCGCTTTAGGACCCGTGACACATTGGCCATCTGAAAAGCATTCCACCACACATCCAGGAGCTGAGCCTGCCAAGTCCGGCAGCAGCTCACCTCACAACAGCTCATTATTCTTTGGAAGGCAGCAGCTGAACCACCATGCAGTGTTCTTCATAGACTCCAGTGTGTCTTAGCTACTTTTCTATTCTAAATATCTGTCAATGTCACATGACTGCATAGAATAAACTGCTGAGAAGTGTCTCACATTTATTGGGACTGAACTGCAGGAGCAGATAAAAAAAAAATTGCCAACATAAGTGCAGCAAAGAAGCATGTCCTGCAACTGTGCCGTTTTTAATGAGGTTATTAACTTTACTGCTCAGAAAAATTAGGGGATGTTTCATTATTTCATCATTTTCATTTATGTGAGCAGTGTAGCTGAACACTTTAGTAGAGTTTGTAGAATACTTGTCATAATGGGGTGCACATGGCTGTACCCCTTTGGCAATCAGTCATAAGTGAAAAACACCAGTTAAACATGAAATACTGTAAATTAAGTAATTTAACATTATAGTGGGTTTACTCTGCCATGGATGATAAATGAAGAACAAATTAACACTAAAAATGTTTTATTAAATCACATTTATTTTGTTTATGCTAATATAACTTTGCTTTAGTGCTCCTATATGTACTACTGGTAGGTTATACAGTTATAAGTGGTTAACCAAACCATATAGCTCTGAGCTATCATTACCTACAGCATGTCCATTTCTCCAGGCGGCGAAAAAAAAAGCCTGAAAAATCTGACTGATACAACATTAGCTGCAAAAAATGCTAAGGCATTATGGGAAATGTAGTGAGCCGTGAGTGATTTTGTGTGGGATGTCCTGAGTACTGCTCAGCAATCCAGGATAAAAATTTACTTTTTTGGCCGTGATTTTAACGCGTACATGAGTACATGTGGGTAAAATGACACCTCGGAAACCCAAAATGTGTGGCAATACATAGTTTAACTGAGGCCAGGAGTATAAGGTCACTAAAATTTCTTTAGGAATATATCTTTAATAAACAAAAAAATTTCACAGCAACAGAATTACTGACAGAAGAGAATACCAATGATGCTGTATCATTATGTATTAGGAGTGGTGGGGACATTGACTCTTAGATACATCGTGATGTGAAAGACAAAAATCCTTTTTAAATGCTCATTGGTAACCTATGGACAAACAAACAAACTCAGAAGTGCAGAAGGAGTGTCTGTGGCATGCCCATAATGGAGATATAGCTAGGCCTGTATTGTTCCATTTTGTTCAATAAATGTATGTTTCTTTCATGATAGTATCTACACATTTTACAGTATTATGAAGCAAACAGGCCTATTAAAATAGAGGGGGCTGACAATTAAAATGTTAAACGCCATTAGTTGTGTGATCGTGACAGCCATAGCCACAACACAGACGAACAAGCAACTAAAACGAAAGCAAATTACAAACTCTAACACAACTTGCCAGGGATAACACAATCCTTACTGCCAGGGATTTGGTATTACCTAGGGTCCGTATTCACTCAGAAAGAACCAGGATGTGAGGTGAAATCGCTTGAAAATTGTTTGGTGTGACGCAGCCATTACTGACACAGCCACCCCCACAATCTACATTGACACTAAAACCAAAACTCATTAAAAACTGGAAAATAGATGGATCAAGATTTTGTTTATAATCACATAGTGACTTTTTATTAGCTCATAGCAGCCCTGAATTTAACTGTAATCTTACCTCAACTAAACTCCCCACCCATGTCTTTCTATCTCTTAAAATAATAATAATAATAAATAACTAAATAACAGAATCTCTACAGTTTCAGAAGTGTATTTTTGTTAATATTCCTTATTATTACGAAAGGATTATGTTACTGATGTCTTAAAGCACTTTTGTAAGTCGCTCTGGATTAAGGGCGTCTGCTAATTTACATGCTGTAAATGTAAATGTAATCAAATCGAATTGTGAGGTGTCCAGAGATGCAACTCCTACTGTACATGTTACTGTATCCCAATATCAGTATAGCAACTGTCAGATCAATTTAATTCCCATAAATCTAGTTTGTCTTGTCTTGTCAGAAAGCTCAAGCCACCATTTTGCCTAGGCTCATTTTGAATGGATGAGGCATTCCATATTTCCCTCTTAGGTCCAACCAAAGGAAGCCAAGCCCCTCTTTAAAAAGACAATCGTGTCTACCTACTCACCCGTATGTCATTCTGACGCACTTCCACATCGCACACCGCTTGGCCGTGGCTGGCTGCACATCTGGAAAAGCAGCAGTATTGGCACACCGCCACCTGCTCGACCTCGCAGTGATACAGTCTGTATTCGTCGTGTTGAGTGCATCTCCAGGCCCGCACGTCCTCCACATCTACCAGCAGATGTCCAGCGTTTGGAGAAGGTTGCTGAAGGTGCGTCTGAATATGCGACTGGCAGCAGGGCGCGTTGCAGCGCAGGCAAACTTTCTGCGCCGGAAGCGCCGGTCCCCTTCTGCACAGGATACACTGCGGGATAGTAGGCTCCTTTTCGGCATTAAGAGCGTTGAATTTCTCCACGATATTCGTCAGTTTGATATTTTTCTCTAGGCTGGGCTTCTGATTGTACGTGTGGTTGCACTCGGGACAGCGCACCAGGCCTGTGTCTTTGGCCCACGCTTCGCTTATGCACTCGCGGCAGAAGTTGTGCTTGCACGGCAGCTGCACGGGCTCCACAAACACGTGCAGGCATATGGGGCAGATAAGCTCCTCTTCTAAACAGTTCTTCCAGCTCTCAGCCATCTCAGTTACTTGGGTAGAAGACATTTGAGCCGGTTTTCGGTTGGACTTTGCTGAGAAAAAAAATAATCCCTGTTTATGTCGGTCGCTTTATAAAAATGCACATAAACTGAAGTCTCTACAGAGACTGTGCAAGTTCTCAGCGGTTAAATTCCGCAGCTGATACAGAAGTCATGGATCTCAAAAAAAAAAAAAAAAAGTTGGTGCTCAGCCGCTGTTATTGCAACCCTGTGCTAAAAGCCGTCGAGACATTATCTTGAAAATGAGAACAAACATCTGAGTGCATCTGAGATCACAAGAGCAAAAAGTGCATATAAACGTAACCCTGTTGATTCTTGATTGCGTCGCAACAAACAGCTAGGATATGTCAATTGATTCTAATGTTTAAAAGTTATTACAGTGCAATTAGTTTACCTGAACAAAGCTTGCTAATTTAAAAAAATAAAGAAACGGTAAGAAAATATAAGCGAAACTACGTCTGACCCATTGTTCACGGAGAAAAAAAAACGTACGTAAATAGCTATGGTCTAGAGCATATTATTAGACGTTTCTCTAAATAGGCTTTCCCAACAGTCTGTATATTTAACCTAGGCATCCAGAATCACTGACAAAGTTTAAAACCGCATGTGAGACTAGCTGAGACCTGAAAAGGCCGGTTCGGATGAAAGCGCACAATCATGGAGAATTGGGATCTGTACCCCCGGCGTATGACATTTGCCCCGGCATTATAATGGGCCTACTGTCTTAAGTGAACGTTGCGCAAGAAATACTATTAGCTCGTACAAGATCGCAGCACTGTATAAAAATGAAGCACAGCCGGTAATTATAAGAAAGTCTGGCGGTGAAACAAGAACAATCTGCCTGGAAGAAAACAAAGTCTAAATCCGTAATGAGCGTTTTGGCAACACTTAGCCAAGCTGTTTAAGCCTGCGATCATGGGTAACGCAAATCTCTTGATCAAACTCGCTTTCAGTCTCTATGAGGCGATTCTCTTGCTATCTGAACTCGTTAAACGTCAAGGCGTTTTGCGAAATGTTCCGCCTTTCCATTTTTAGTCCGATCGTTTTACCTGCCGCCGGCTAATCGCCGAGCTTCAACATCATTTCGAACACACACACACAAAAAAACCGGCCAACAGCGTAATGTCAAGCATTTCTCTTCAAGCGACCTCGCTTTAAATATTTATGTATTTTAGCCAGATACCTTTCGTGTTCTTAAAGGGGACGGATGCGTTTCGTCCTTGCTATCGTTTACTGTCACCAGCCATCTTGTTTTTCCTGTTTAAAGCGCATTTCGAACGACGTATGTGTTTATTTTTCTCCTCGTGTGTACACTCCTTTATAAAGCGGCAACCGTCCGAGCCACAAATATCCAAACGATTCAGCGATCGTGCGTAAAAAGCGTAATCCACCTTTAAAGTGGTAGTCCGTGAGCAATCCGGTGGGTTTTCTGCGTTATCCCGTTTGAGTCTTTTGTTATTATTTATGATTTTTTTTTCCTCTTCCCTTTCAAGCAAATCCTTGATGAGAGAAACGCAGACACAGGACTGCAACTCAGGATACAGTTCATTTACACCCCCCTTCTCTTCCTCCGTCACGTGACCCATCAAAAGCCTTGAGACAGAAAGGGGAGGGGTTAATGGGAGGGGCCTGACTTAAAAGGGCAATTCCTCTAGTTAGATTTGTAGTGCGTTTCGTAGGCTTTAGCGGAAGCTTTCAGAAATCAAAATTAGCAATCACAAAAACGCGCACGCGATCTTCACACATTATGTATTCTTTAGGCATGTTTTCGACAAAGTTAAACTAGTGACATGTTTAGTTTAGTTAGGAAAATCCGATGACGGATATTAAACGTGTGGGTCCCACATAGGAGTTCCGTGCGCTTTATCAGCAGTCATTTAGGAAATGGATCTAAGGAACCCCATAATCATGAGAACTTCACACAAGCCGAGTCCACTAGAATTAATGTGAATTAAGAAATTAAGAAAATGTTTGTAACCCACTTGGAAGTTACCCTTTAAGCAGCAGTAGTATGTTTAATAGCGAAAAGGAGATGGACTTTATAATACAGGTAGACTTACCATATTTGTGGTAAACAATGAGTAATTCACCTAGGGTTAAAGTACTAAACTGTAGATCAAAATGCCCAGGGTTCAAATGCTACCGCCACCAAGCTCTTACTGTAGGGTCCTTGTAACCCATAATTTTAACATAACAATTGAAATAAATTATTGATAAAGGTACGTAGCTTAGATGTAGATGTTTATCCAAGATAGTGGACCCATGGGCAAAGCAAGAACAACTTTAACAGGGTGCCAGTCTTACACATGGCTTTAAAAACCCACGTACAGTAAGGAATTTAGCTAGTCCTCCTGGTGACATGCTTTTGAATCAGATTACAATCAGAATACCCATTTCAAACAGTTATGACACTGGGAGAACATGCTAAACTCTACAGACAGAACCCACAGATGAGGATTTAACACAGATTCAGAACAAACTGCCCTCAAACAGCCATATGAATAACTAATAACATGCATGTGCTTTATAATATGTGGTATTTAGTGACAATATAGCAGCAAGTGCTGTCACAACCTATTCACAGTAGCTGTTTAGTATTAGTTACCCAAACTTTCACAGTTACAGAAACTTTCAATAACCATTTTTAAGTTACCGTTCGTATTACAGCAAATCTTTGTAACACAAACTTAATCGATGTCATAATCATTGTCCATCTTCCAGATCGGTTGCTCTGCCTCTATTTTACCACCTTCCAGTTTACCTGACTCTTTGAGCAACATACATGTTTTGCCATCTATGCTTTGAATCGGTCTCTCTTTTCCTCTATTAAAAAGAAAAATCACAATTACTCTGTCTATTGAGTGACTCCTAACTGCACTGCTTCTTTGCATTCAATCAGTGTGCTTGATCATGCACACAGGGCACAATGCAGAAACAACCCTAAACAGGGTGCTGTGCTACCATGCTGCCTAAAATATGAACTGATATCAGCTTGTATCAGAAATGTCACTGTATATGATTAGCGTGAAACATGCCTGAATTATAATTGGTAAATCTGGTAAAGATTTAAATGAAACTGTAAAGAAACTGTTACAGCTTGTAACCAGCTTTATATTATCTAGAACACATCATTTTTGACAAAAGCAAGATAGCCAACAGCTTGAAAAGTTAAGACAATACCACACACACACACAGCACTTAACCAGCAACATGACTACACAACACTTTTAATGTAAATAAAATTTAATGCACTTAAAGGTAACAAACATAGGCAGTATAGTGATTTCAATAAAACAAACAATACATTATACTTAAAACACATCTGTAAAAAAGGAAAAGTAAGAAAAAGAAATCACTGATTGACCTAGTGTATATTTTGAGCTAATTAAGCAAGACATTTTGTGCAGACATGTCACAGTCTTAACAAACACTGTTTAGCTTATATGCACAAAATGACAACAGGAATGTTGGGTAAAAATATTAACCATTACACTTCCAATGGTTAAAATAAAACAGCATAAAGTTGAAACCATGTGTTGTAAATTTCCCACATGAGAAGTACAAATTAAATATTGACTTTGGTATAGATTCTCCTAACATCTTAGTGTTTATAAAGGTTTTAAAGAGGCACTAGTTCGGCTCATCCGAGGGCAATTCGAAACTTGCACGTTTCACAACTTCAGGATTTAAACTGACTCAATTTACCACAGTTTTGCTGGTAGCAGTTGACTGTGGTCACTTTCACACAGCAAAAAAAAGAGGGTATAATTAATTCTTGCAAAACAATTTCCTAAAAACTTTTTAGCAAGTAAACAAATGTTCCATCAAACACTTTCTTGTGAATGTACTTTTGGCTGACAAGCCAAACCAGACAACTTGTCTAGACTGGCTGTAGATTTTCTATCATTGAAAATAGTTCACTGTTAATTGGAATGGAAAAACCCTTTGGCACATTTATCATGTTAAAAACAAGACAACTAACTTGTCTCTAACTTGTGTTACATCTAAAAAAAAAAATCCAACCAATTTTGATAATTAAAATACTGAAGTCAGCATTGTACCAGCACAGAAAATATGAGACGTCATCATATGTGGAGTAAGCGATGTCTGGGAAGATAAAAATTAGGAATGCCACATTACATCACCTAATCATGACTAAATTAGCTCTGAACATTGCAGATGATTGTGGTAAGATTTCGCTTTCAAAATCCACAGCTTTAAATACATAGCAGGTACTGAAACACACTGGCAAACACGTTTTATTATAAATGTACTCCAGTGCAAAGATCATGTCACTTTAATCAGCATTGTGTGTTTCCTTTTATAATGAACATTTCTGAAATGTAACCTGATCACTACCCCAGAGAAAGGAGAGTGTAGCATCGTTTGCCATGAAGCAATTAATTTTAACTATAAAATATTTTCTCTATTGTGTATATGTATTGTTCAGTGACCTCTGTGCATTTCAATAACTTGTATTATACATTTATGCTTTTTTGGCATGTTATACAGAGTCAGTATTTACTACAGGTTTACGAAGGTGGTCCTTGGGGGTGGGGGTTTGTGTGTATGACGCTTGCAATTACAGTTCATGGTAATTAACAAATTAACCGACCATTTACCGATTAATTAGCATAACTAATTACACTTAAAAGCCATACTTATGACAAGCCCATTATAAAAGAGGAGGATCTGAATCCTCATGTAAAAGTAATTCTTCAATTCATCTCTCTGGGTTAAAGCATATGGAACACTTTAAATACTAAAAAGCCTGGAAATGAGAAATCCTGAATATTGTTACATCAAACATTGATTTACCATCTGAAGTTCAACCAGTATGATAGACTTAACACTTGGAAAAGAAGGCATGTTCAGTGTATTGTGCCCTAACGTTTTGTGAGTGTGTCTACTACAAGTCCATTCGCCTTAACTGTGTATAGGCACAGGAGTCTCTTTTGAGCCCAGTGGCTCAGCACTTCTCTAGACATGTGGAGAAAGACAGCTTTTGTCTTACTGCAGCGGGCTGTCAAATACCGTATCTGGCAAGACGGAGATCTTCAGCTTCTTATTGGGCCAGCTGTATTCCTTTGGTAGCTTTGACTGGAGAAAAGGGAAGTGTTTGGTTCCATTTAAGAAGTCACCTATTAATTTATTGTCAAACAAGATGTTGTGCATTTTATAATTGCCTACCTCTTCACAAATTCCCAGATCCTGAAGGTCACCTAGCATCTGCTCAACAAACTCTTCAGTGAGCAATATCTACATACAGACACACACAGTTACAGCAGCTGGGCAACATACCAGTCGGTCTAGCACAGGAGAGCAAGTTTATTACCTGTAGCCATGGTCCATGTGCAGCATACGGATGCTCTTCTGTTGCAAAGGCACCCTCCACTCCAGTGGATACAAATGTGATTGCGGTGTCACCGTTTATACTTTTATATGTGAAATGTCTCCCATGAAGCAGGCGACCCCTACAAAAAAAACAAAACAAACAGAATTTAGAAATGACAAGATACAAGATACTAAGTGTTCTGACAGCTTTTGCTGCTCAAATTCACCCAGATTTGCTTTTAAGTTCAGACAAACAGCCTGGATCTTTTTTTGGGGGGGCCAAATCCAAAAGCTCAAACTCTAAAACCATTTAATGCGGCACTTAGCATTGACAGCATGGGCCTTAGAAATGTTTAGATAATTTTCAAGCAATGTCTAACAACTACAAACCACTGCACTGTAGCCTTTTAGAGACGTATAGCAGAAGTGTCTGCACTATTATTAAGTGCCCAGTCAGACACGTCTGTGAGTTCAAGATGTCATGGTTGGCCCTGACAAACAGCTCAAAAAGACAATGCTTTTTCACACACAGCTGAGGAAGCATATGCCATCACTTACTTTCAAATCATTGGTGATTAGCAGGGAAACTTAAATTAAAAAATAAATAAATGAATCTTACACCTGTACAAAAGATCTAGATTTATATGAGGGAGACACAGTGTGTATCCCAAAGAAGGTGTAAGTCACCTTAGGCACAGTGGTAGAAGAGTTCCAGACTCCTGATTGAACTTGAGGTGCACACTCTCCAGCTGTCGTGTTCTCACCAGCTCATGAGGAACAATAGCAGATGAGCTCTCACTCTCCAGACTGTCCTTACGGCTTCTAAAGAGGGTGGAGGGAAGGATGGCAGCAAGGACAAGCAAATAAAGAGAAAGAGACAACAAAGAATTAATAATTTGGAAAGTTAACATGTTGCCCCATGCTCTCCTGTCTAAAAACATTACATCACTTGGCAACTCTGGAGCTGGTAGATATTTCTGCTTACCCAAAATCAAAACTCATATTTCAAATATATTCATATTGAAGAACTTTATACATAAAAAGTGGTGATTGATACACAAGTACAAATATTATTGTGCACAAAAGGAGTACTTTTAAGGAGTGCACTTGCCTTTCTCTATTGGTTGGCTCTTACCTTGAATTCTGCTTGCTCGGCAAATGTCCAACTGATTGTCTAAAGAGAAATTAGGGGTAAATTTGTACCACAGTGAGGAGAAATTAATCCATTTACCATTACTCCCAATGGAGCAAACCATTTTTCATTACTATCATCTGCTATTAAAACTAGACACTTGTGTTTTTATCAGGTTTTCAGCACCTGATAGGACGTTGGGATTAATGGTTGGGATTCTTCAAGGTTAGATTTTTCCCTTTAACTTTAACCTATCATCATGTTGGCATGGCTACGTATAAGGACACAGCAGGATATTTGCTTGTGCCCAGAGGGCAAGGTAAGCAAAACAAAATGGGTAGTACACTGCAAGGGGCCTGAGATTAACCCGTCACTCATCAATGCATATTGTGTTGAGGGGAGCATGACGGCACTAAGATAACTGAAATGAGTGCCGAGTGTCAAACGGCTCACCTAACAACCTACAAAGAAACAAACTGGAATGTAGGACCATCATACAGAGTTAAGCAAAATCAAAATAATTGCAGTTTTTCCCAAACATTTGCACCCATTTGATAGGATTAACCAAATCTGCTCATTTACTTAGATTTTAAAGAATGTATCTAAACATGGTCCTAGCATTTGCATGACTAACCAGTAGCACGCTTGTACACTAGTAAAGTTATTCAAGATTGGGTCGTGTTGTTTGAGGGTGAATTTGGTCAGCCACTGTGGTCTCTTTAATGACCAAACAAAGCCCATTGAACCTACAGTGCATCCGGAAAGTATTCACAGCACTTTTTCCACATTTTGTTACGTTACAGCCTTATTATTGGGACCTTCAAAGCAGCAAAACATTTTCTGTATCCTTCCCCAGATTTGTGCCTCGAGACAATTTTGTCTCAGAGGTCTACAGACAATTCCTTTGACTTC
>JAVSBV010000097.1:7958395-7977084 GCA_033117975.1 Parotocinclus spilosoma
TCATCATGCAGAAGCTGAGCGTCCAGGCCAGCCGAGGCCAGCCCACTGCCCCATAGACCCCCAGAGACGCTGAGCGTTCGATGGGCGGGACAAAGCCCAGCATTTATCCAATGACTTGTCTCGTTTCGCTGCACTGTTTGCTTGGCTATTGAACTCTGTAGACGCTCAGCGTCCACACTCTTTAAAGAACTGTGAAGCTGCGGGAATGAGTGAGAGGAAAGCCGCGTCATCAGTGATAAGAAGCTGATTCTGAACAAAAGTTGAGCGCGTTGTAGCGTATATTTATTCAATGGCATGTACACACAACAGTATATATTTGATCACGCATTTTTTGACATTTTAGGGGAAGCTGAGCTTTCCTGCAGTCTTAGAGCAAATGCCACTGCTGATGTACATACGTAAATTGACAAAAAAGCAGTCCCCTTCAAAATAAAACAAAGCAATTTCCCTGTGCGCAAGCGGTTAACATATTAGAATTTGATTTCTAACTTCTGATTGACCTCATACAAAGCTGCAGATTGGTAGTTGAATGTGACCATAACATGCTCAGGGCTGCTGGGTGGTCAAAACTACTCTGTGACCAGGACAAACTATGGACCTGTTATCAAGCCACTTTTTTGGTCTTTGCAATTGTAAGCAGGAGCTCTTGTTGGAGCATGGTCTTCTTTAAATACATTGCTCACAAAAATTAGGGGATAAACCCAAAGGGGGGAAAAAGAATGTTTTTTTTATATAATAAATTATTTCAGTAAACAAGAGCACCAGAAAAGCAATGGAAAGTCAAACAAAGCTGTTTGATTACGCAAGTGAGATACAAACGTAGTTATTGATTATTAGTGATTGAGTAGCAAGTGACATTTTTATAGGGTGAACAGAAGAATGTTAAACTGGATGAGAGTGCCCCACAGTGACTGTTCAGTAGGGTGTATGATCACCCAAGATTGCCAAAACACACTGATAGTGATGGGACATGTCCATGATCAGATTGTACAGCAGTTTTTGTGGGATCCTCTTCATATTCATTTTGAAATAACCAGTGTATAATGTGATCATTCCTCTTTAAAAAACAACCCTAACCCTTTCTGCAATATTTTCCTGTACTCCAAATCATCAATTACACAATGAAGCAGATCACCAGTACCAGCAGCTGAAAAAGCTACCAACAATATGACAAGGTTGAATCTGTTCATGAGAACTTTCAGCATTGGGTCATCTCTCTGAATAAAGAGCCATTTGGCCTTCCAGAACCTTTCATTCTGGCAACATAACCTGCAGTTTCAAAGCCCAGAACTATTCTCTACATAGCAAAACAGAGATGTGAAGTGTATTTAGGGTCTTGCAAATTTCAGAATAGCTACAATTGGCCTGATACAGTGCATGCTATTTTGCTTTCCTGGGGGATTTTCACTTATTTAGATAGGCACATATGTAGGTAGAGTACTTAATTTATCCCCAAAGGAATATTTTGAAAATTACCTTGGGACTCACAAGGCTGCATAGTGTAACTCTCAAACTATAGAACCTGGTTCAATTTATGAGCTTGCTTTTAAGTTTGTGACGGGCTGCATCAGGTGTGACAGACTGCCAGCTACTAATATATTAATGAACAAAAATATATTTAACAGCAAGACATGTTCTATTATTATTTATTTAATTGGCTTCTTAACATCCCTATCTGTATTCAATGCCAATTTGAATTAATCAATTGACCTAACACGCATGTCTTTGGCCTGTGGCAGGAAACCGGAGAACTTGGAGTAAACCCACGAAGACATGGGGAGGACATGCAGACTCCACACAGAAAGGACCCAGGTCTTTTTATTGTGAGGCAGCGGTGCTACCCACCGAGCCACCGTGCTGCCCTGTTCTAGTATTAAAGCAAATATTTCTTATGTTCATTTTGTTTGTGTACAATAAAGTTCTGTAAATTAATTCTCGTGTTTCAACTCCCACTTCACCAACAGTACATAGCAGCAACAAGCAACGTTCAAAATACGTGACCCTTACGTCCATTTTTCTTCTATATTTAACATGAGCTGTTCTTTATATGGCTACCGCTGTACAGTTATTTTAAAAGATTACAGTTGCTGGAATCACTCTTTAAGAGTTCTGAAGACTACACAAAAAAGTTCCTCATGTACAAAAGCACAATTGTTTGCTGTCAGGAACATTCAAAGTTTCATATTCTGCAACTTTACATTTGGTCCATAAGTGTATGAGCTTAGTGATCACAAAGCAGACACTGGTCAAGGACAAAATCCTACTTACTCATGAACTCGGTTGTCTCCATACAGATCGCTGAGTCCAAGACTCACATAGTGCCAGTGTTCCTGGACATCTATAGCAGCACAGCCAACGTTTCTGTACATGCTGATGTAGTCTAGAGGATCTGGCCCTCCTAACCTGTATTTAGGAACGGAAAAGTGAAAACACAGTTAAGCAACCAGGCCTACATATAGCCATAACATGTGAGGTTATTGTGTGTGAACAAAAACAGTAGGCATGCATTTAACCCAGTACACTTAGCTAAAGCAAAGATTTCTGATCCTACGACTGAACAGACCTTCAGGTCACTACACCGAGTCCTAGTGTAACTACTAATACTGAAAACAAAGCATCAAACTAAAGCTCATTAAAAAGGGTAGCAAAGTACAAGGTAACTCAGAACTGCGTCCCAAACTGTAGTAATAGACTAAAAAGTAAGATAACTTAGCAAATCAAACAACAACAACAACGACATAGCATTAAAAGTGTTCCTATTTGCATACTATAGACCAATGTAGTATCGGATTAGGAACTCAAGATTCTACAAACTACGCACCTCAAACAGTTCAACGATACGAAGTGAACATTTGTTTGATCTTATTTATACACAGCAACGTGGTTAAAGACACATATAGGACAAACGCTTACCAGTACTTAATGATTGCAGTAACTTGGAGCGGGTTGGGCTGATCGTGGTACAGGCGGCGGCACTCCCCGTAAATGGCTTGCAGACCCGGCGGGAAGAGTGAGGCAAGCCCGTGGTGTGCCGCCGCTCCGGCGCTAGGCCGCATTTCATCCATCCTTTAACGCGACCCTAAAAAAGTGTGGAAATCGACCTCAGTCACAGGAGGACCGTACCACTTCTGTTACAAACGCGCCACAAGACTTTATGTTATTGTTTTAGGGCTAAAATAGAAATTTGACGCAGTCATACAGTGTCCTCTAAACCCCGAGCACTCACTCCCCTAGGCTTTGCGGGGTCGGCAGGGTTACGTGGGCTCTCACTTTGATTGACACGTGTTCTGACCAATCAGAGAAGCGCTTTAGACCGGGAATGGGCGGTCTTATTCAAAATAACACTGTAATGTATTGTGCACAAATAATATAAAACGATGTAGTCTTAAAACTATTTTAAAACATGGCCAATCAATCGTCTTCTTTAATACAAAGACAATAAATTGTTTTATTTTTATTCAGTAATAATACTCCACCTACTACTCCAACTTTGAATAATATTCTCATGAGCTTTTTAGGCTTTACCTGTGAAACACGTTCATTTTCTGTTCTACTCCTATGTAAATAAAAAAAATATGTTATTACACTGCTTGAAATCATGGCCTGACATGACAAAGAGTTCCAATGGCACCCAAAGTGGATGGAGTGATCAGAGAGCCTTGGTCTCATGTGGAGCACTGGCCCCAAACTTGGTACCCTGTGGGTGTAGCATTGGCCCACGATGCTCAAAGTGGATGAGGTAGTCAGATTTCTTATCCTGACATGACCAAGGAGTCCAATGCTCCCTGAGGAATATTGGCAACAATTTTGTCTTCTTTTGAGTAGCTTGGTTCTACACTTTTTTGAGAAGAGACACAGCCTGAGAACCCCAAGGACCTCTTCCGAGCATTGGCCCAAAACTTGATCAAATTCTGCTCAAAGTGTTTGGGGTAGTCGGAGGAGCTTGGCTTGACTTGGTACCTTAGAAACTATGTGATATGCCATAGTAACCACCTAGCAACTTAACTATGAATAATCCCAGAGTTAATTCTTTGCCACAGTTTTAAGCACCGTTATTATTTCTTTAGAAAATGCACGTCTAGTTATGATTATTATTAGTAGTTATATAATAATATAGTAGTAGTTTATAGAACAACAACAACAATACTACTACTTCTACTACTACTACTACTACTACTACTAATAATAATAATAATAATATTACACACTATTTAGTAAAGTAGAATGTAGTTTTTCAGATAATTCATATTTTCTACTATGGTTTTGTACTATTATTAATGTGGTAGAATGCTGTTTTTAATGTAACTAGAATCTGCCACACCTTAATTGCATTTCAGGACTTTGTTACAATTTCACACACCTTTATTGATCAAATGTAAACAAAATAATTTCCAAGATGAAGTTTGGTTAAGGGCTATGTTTATTTTATTTTATTTGTTTTAAAGTTATGAAATAGGTTACCTGTCATTTTAAATGACCTTACTTATAGAATGGTGGTGAATTAAGACCATAAGAAGTATGCTGAGTCATTTAAAGCAAAGGTGTATACTTGTTGCAATGTTATTATTTTTATATCATATGTTAACTTTATACGGAAATATACACATATTTAAAAAATAACACACATGCAGCCAAATGCCATATTTATTAATTTCTTGATACAGGATACATGGTGTTCTATAATAAATACATGATTCATTATTCTTTCTCTACGTTTTAGTTGCTTCAAAATGTCGAACCTACTGCCATGAGTACCATGGGCTCCTTTTACATCCCATCCACAGGAGCCAGTGATCACCTTGAAAGTCTCTCAGCAAAATATCAGTCAGTTGGAATGCCACCACTTCAATGGACAGCCTTGGTGTAAACCACAATTTGTGGATATATTCTATTCCGAATGTTCTGGTAGGCATTTACAGTTACATTATTTAGCACAAAGCCTTATATTGTGAAACCTAAAATTAATACAGTTTTACAAGGTACAATACAATCAATTTAATGCTAAGAACCACCCAACTTGAACTCTCAACCTTCTGGTTACTAGCCAGGTACACTAGTGGACCATGTCCAAAACATTTTCTTCTCAACGATGAACAATGAAGGAAGATAGTGGAATGTGTGTTGGTTTCACGCCTCCTGGGAGCATTCCGTTTTTGTAAAACAGAATATTTTAACAAAAATAAGTCATCATACAGTTGAGTAGACAGAGAGACAACATAATGGGGAGAAGTGATTAGTTTATTTATTTATCAATAACAGTTTCTAATTTACATTTTTACATATCAGTATTTTTACCATAACACTGAGTTTAAAGCAGATTGATTGTTCATTTTATTATACGTTAATGTCTACTAAACAAGCAAAATACTTTCAAAGTACACACTGATATTCTGATATAGTGTAAAGACCAGTAAACAGTGAGAAACAAAATAATTTGTAAGCTTGGTTGGTTGCTCAGTTTTTAAAATTGCATCAGTATTCTTAGCTACATTGTGGTGCAGTTTTATAACTGAACCGTCTTTAGAGAGAGCTGTCGTACAGTTTCTTTCTATGATTTCTCTATAATAAATAATAATAAACAGAATCAGAACTTCTGTTAATCAAATATGGCAAGCATTTTGCACAGACTCTATGCCATCGTATTTACTACAATTTATTTCAGATGACATTTGAATGAATGCCATGGACGTCAGTTGTGTTTGTGAACAGTGTTCTCGGTAGGGTGTCCATGATTTTCCATGGAATGATCCTGAGTCATTTACCAGGAGCAAGAGATAAGGCATATTTGTGGTCAGCATGTGGGTTGGAAATGTATCATTTCCTTACATCAACTCACATATCTTTCCTGTAAGTCTTGGTTTAGTGTTCACTGGAATCACACATCATTAATTTATACATATATATGTTGTCACAGTTCATGAAATATTATCATCAAACACATCTTGTACACACATTACTTACTATCCAAAACATAACCAGTGATATTTTTTTAAATAAATATATTGTTGTATAGCAGATGTTTAGGTACCTTCTTATTTACATTAAACACATACAAACAGTAAATGCCTGAATTAAGATATGTAATGCATGTAAATAATAGATTTGCACAACCATTCATTTCTCCACATTTAAGCAAAATATATAGCTTACCTGACTGCAATGTGTATGTGATTAATAATATAAGACATATATATATATATAGTGACTGATACAACTGTGTTGAATTCCAGACATATAAATACCTTAAATGTTCCATATACAGAATGTGGCTTGTTATGAAGATAAAGAGCACACTGCCAAAAGAACTGAGTCCATAGATGAATTCCTCTAGATCACCATCTATGGAATTCAGTTCTCATGGCCAAGTGCTCAAGAGAGTGATATATTTCCTGATTCCATACAAACCTGCAGTGGTTGGTTAGATGGTTGTTGAGACTTAAGCAGATGCATAAAGACACAGCTTCAGAGAGCCACCATTGGAAACTGAACTAAGCTGAAAATATATTAAAATAAAATGCTAAGGAGCAACAATCAAACATGTAAAATCATTAAGGCTCATAAACAAAAATAAAACCCTTATTCCAGGTAATTATACCCACTTAGTCCTAAAGAACTCAAGTCACCACAACAAATGGCGAGACTATTTTTCAGTTATCTCATTCATGTATTTGTTCAATGTTTGATGATTACAGAATTCCTGAGAGAGACACACTGCTCTCTGAGTACTCAGTCAAACTCTAGCCACACCTGGAGAGTTTCAGGAAATTATTTTTTTTCCTTTAAATGAAACCAGTTTAACTACCCTAATAAGTGAACTGTTGAAAAAGCCTAAATGAAATATATTTACACGAAGGCTACAGTTAATGACTTATCAGATCATATTACTGCCTCTGTACAAAACCATAACATGTCATTTCTGTGCAATTATTTAAAATTTAAAGTAATTGTAGTTACTTAGTACTTTACCTTAATGAGCAGTACAGCTCAATAATTTTTTATGGCTACTTGTTCTAAACATAACAACAATGTATTTGATGCTTACCTATGAGAAAAGCTCATCCTAGTTTGACTTAATAATGTCTCCCTCTGGGAAAAGTTTCTGCTTCAATTTTTCAGTACAATCTTCTGAGATGCAGAATTTGCTTTGTCAACCCGTATATCCTCTTCACCAGAGATGAAAAATATCAGTTTAAATACTTAAGTACCGCTGAGTTTCTGCCTCTCTTATGGACACACTCACTCAGTCATGCTCTATGAGTACGGTAAGCCTGGCAGTCACTTCCCAGTAAGAAGGAAGCAGTGGGAGGGAGTCCCCCGCCCCCTCGTAATGAATCAATACACAGCACTTCTGAGGAAAAACATCTCACTGGTTCAGCCCTCAGTTCCCATAAAACAAAAAAGGGAAAAGGGGAGAGGGAGGGAAAATATACTTGTCTCTGTAGGAACCAGGAATTCCCCTATTACAACAGTGCAGATCCACACAAGCAGGGGTGACACAGCATAAGCAGAGAAAAGCCTGAAAATATATTTTTTTATATTTCCAACAAGGAAATGGAAATCACACAAGTTGCACACTCATTTCTATACTGAAGTTTACGGTTAGTGCTCCAACAGAAAAAAAGCAGTTCGAGTTTCCTCACATGGAAGATTTTGCTGATTGATACATGTAAATTGCATCAAACTGAGGTGTGGCGTTAGAAGTGTGAATACAGTTCTTCCACCTTCCCACTCTCTACTTCCATGTTACCACTTACTGTAAGGTGAAGTCATGGAGTCGTTTCAGATTTAGCCATCTGAAATGGTAATAGCTCACTCACTGGTTAAATCTAAAATCTCAGCGGAAATAATATACACCTATGGTGTACACCCCTGTTTTCTTGAAATTAGCCTGATATTGAAACATGGAATCTAATTAATGTTGAATCTAACGGCTTCTCTTTAAAGAATATTTAGTGCTACTTGAGGTTATTGTATATTCTTAGCATGTTCTCAGCATTGATGACTGACTTTCATGTTTTTAGAGCACATGTAAAACAGCCACAAAGTTCTAATTTACGGTAACTGTAATTCTGACTATTCTAACAAGAACTTTATAGTACAGTGTAAGTTGCTGTTTCTCAATATCTTTTCAACATTTTGGTGTGTGTGTGTGTGTGTGTGTGTGTGGAAGGGGGGTGCCATCACGTGTATAGATGGTTTCACCATACGTCTTTTCACATAAACTGCCTTTTGCCTGGTAAATAAAAATCCTTTTTGACAGTGGAGACTTTGTGGTTAAGGTAATGGACTACGCAGCAGAAAGTCCAGGGTTTAAATCCCACCTCTGCCAAGCTGCCATTGACAAATCCTTGTGAAACCTACAATTGCTTGGATTGTAAAATTGTATCAGGTGTAAGTCACTTCGAATAAAGGGCATCTGCTAAAGAACTAAATTTAAATGTCATCTACTCAGTTATTAGAAAACCTGAGGAGAAAGCTTGGGTCAAACCATATATGGGCAAAGAGTTAAAAAAAAAACACAAAGCAACAATAAGAGAATCTACTTTCAGTGAAAATACTTCTGCTGGTAGGATAGGTTGCAACTGACATTTTGCACAGGACTTCAGAAACAGACACGTCTTTCATGCTGCTGTTTGAACACGGGGGAAATTGGCTGCAAAGGTCACTGAGCCCATTTCCTTTCCCCCATGCTCAGTGAGATAGACCTTCACAACATCCATTGCTTTTTACATGCACTTTAACCAATAGTCACTACATTCAAGTTCTCTATATGTTTGCTGAGGGTGTGGGTTACCCAAAAGTGTTGAGCGGATTTTCCTCATGTAATGCTGAGCTCTCTCTGGTATCAGTCTTTTCCCCAAAGGCCCAGATTTTTATCAGAGAAGAATGACTATACAGAGGAATAAACACTTCAATAAATGGCAAAAAGTGGCTCATGTATTTAATATAAACTATTTAAAGGGTAAGTGTGTATTTGCCATAATATCAGATAATCCTATACCACCCTTGGACTATGAAACACCCTACCAATACTTTTAGGCAAGCCCCCTCTATTTAAATGATCTTTTATGGTCAGTAACAGACTGGTTCTTTTGAACAGATGCACCTTTATTACATGTTACCGTACTTTATGTATATACAGTAAGGTTCTTATCTGTTTTGATCAGTTCCTGTATATCATCATTCACAGTTATACCATAGACTGTTGGTCAATCAATTTTAGGTTATATACAGTTTTACTACATTGATCCAACTTATACCGCTCGCCAAAATTAAGGGACATTTCAAAATAAAATATATTAATAATGAAGTATTCTCTAATTTAATGAGCAGTGTATATATATTTGCAACACTTTATGTCTGCTCCACACCCAAAATAGGTATATTAAATATGTAGAACAGTTAGAGCCCTCCGACAGGTCCATAAATATATTTCTCCAATGTGAATGCAACATTTTTTCAGTAGTCCTGTAATTTACAGTACAATATGCTTTAAAATTAGAAACAGAATAATAGACTGATAGTTTAAAGGAGCTTAAGATAAATGTTTTTAAAAGCCATATCATTAACGAACAGGTACTGAGATAAACAATGCTTGCTAGGCAAAATGTGTTCGTATGAATGAAAGGATATCAGCTTTGTTTTTTGCCTTTCTTGCCTGTGTTTGCACTATATTTGTTTCCCTTATTTGTTCTCTGTTCAAAAGTCAGTGTATGAACTACATACACAAACTTTTCAATGTGAAGTGTGAGATTTGATATGTAAAAAATCCTAGAATTGTCTGTTTACTTACAAACAGCTTTGACCAGGCATACGAAAACTCACGGTGAAGCTAACCTGCGTGCAAAGTTTTCTCAGGCGGGGAAAGGCATTGTTTGTTTATGGGTATGCATAACACCTGGAAAATCCAAAGGCTAAACATAATTATTAGCATTTTAATAAAAAGGATGCCTTGCTTAGAAAAGGTTGTACACAATGTATACACAGATCTGCCTTGTTTAAGCACCTGAATATTGCTTTATACCGTGTGCATCCCTGTATGATCACAATGTACCCCTTTTTCGGTGGCTAATTTCAGCAGGATAACGGCTGATAACTGGTGCTGCATCACAAAGCTTAAATGATCTCAAATGGATTTCTTAAACATGGCAATTTATACTCATTGAGAATCTGAAACTGCGAGTCCCACTGTGCTGCCTGTAATACAATAATACAATACATACTGAAAACACTCCCAAAACAGGGTTTATGGGTTTATATGCTGACATATAAGTAGTAAGTATATATGTTGATGATGTAGCAAGAAGTTGGTCTAAGTTGGTTTTGTGCTGGCTAGTGCTCCTCTGGTGATGGTTTTTGTGGAACGCTCTTGCTTGACTTCCTAGAAAAGCTGGCTTCCCAGCACACTAGTGTCCAAAACACATGCCAGCCTTTGCCATTGTGTTAGTTAGGAGGTTAGAATACATTCAAAGGGCAAATCTTTGATGATACATGTGCATACATAGCTAAAAATGCCATAGATTACCCTACAGTTCATTACTTACAACAAACAACTGCTGATTCTATATGAAGCAAGATTTTGGATTAAGGTTTAATCTGTTAAATGTCGTTTTCTGACTAACTGTAGGCGGCAGCAGTGCAAGTCGATCACGTTTCATGGCGAACCAAAACCAAGCCTTACTCACTTCCCCTATTCCCTTCAGCTCAAGCAACTCGTCCATATAGCTTGTTTGCCACGTTTCGCGTGTACACACACTGTGATTATGTGGTGCCATTCTCAAAATCTACTCGCTTAAGGAAAGACTCGTGTAAATAAATTAGTGTGCTCATGGATGTGATTAAGGGAAGTGAGTGGTGTGTGAATCGGATGCGACTCATTTCACAGGAAGAAGAAGCGTTGACATGTCAGGTCTACTGTGGATACGTTCATATGTTTATGGTGTCCTGTCAGTGATTCCAGGTAAACTTACGTGCGAGTTGTACAGTTCGCATTGCCATATGTATTCTGAATCTTAAGGTCAGATTACGAGGGCACTCATAATATGATAGGCATTGCAGGACATTCACAGAAGTTTGAAGCAATCAGGGTGATACAAAGTAACCTATAGCCATACTGCCTGGAAGAAGCTTTCTGAGATGTGTTCATGAGATGACACGCAGCCCTTATGTTTGTATGTGTGTTTGTACGGTTACTTCGAGTAGCTCGATAAAATGCTGCGGTTAGAATACGTAGCTAATGTACTGCTCAGGGTTCCCAGTCTCTTGGTCCTGGACCTGCTGTACAAATGCGACATCGAGAGCTTCACCCAGGATCTCAGGGCAAGCAGTGAGGACATGCTCTTCAAATACAAATACGTCCTGTGGAACGTCTACTACCTAGGTACAGGTTACACCGTTCATTCCAAATGTACTTGTGGGTTATTTGTTTTTTTTTTTTGCCATAAGCTTTATCTTCATGTGCTCTGTGTTCACAGGTCACTTGGTGAGCATAATTATCCTGCTTTTGCCACTTGAACACATAGTTCAGTTTTATCTGCATGTTCTTACAAGCCTTCTGCTCTACATGGGCCATCAGATGTCCAGGTAATCACTTCACTTCCTGAATATTTATTGTTTTTTATTTTATTTTACACACGTTCCAAACAAGCAGGACAACAGGTTTTGGCTAATGAGATCTATCTGCAGATCTACAAAGCAGGCCAAATAGTGTCTATCTACATCAGTAGTAGTACCACCAAATATACACTCATTGACAAATTATAAATAAATCACCCAGACAGGAAGTCACATTGTTGCAAAACTCTGCATGCAGCCATGTCTCAGGCAGACAGGTGTGGTCTGATTAGACACTGGGTCTTGCCACAAAAGCGTGCTTTTAACTCTGCCCTATAAAAGGCTCAGAGACGCTACTTTTGGGCAGTGTACCTGTTTGTGAGAGGTCACTGACTGACACACATACGTCTAAAACACAATCAAAGGCATTTTGCCCAGCTAAGACTTTGCTTCAATGAATTACCTGCCATCTGTGATGTTCCGACCCTAGCTTTTAAGAGATGTTGGGAGCAGTGATTCCATGGTTCTGTATGGTCCAGACAGACCACCAGTAGAAAGGATCATTTGATCCACCAACAAGCATTAGCAGTTCCCACAGTTTCATTGTCCTTCATCCAGACACGGGTGGCACCTGTCTCTGCCTAGTCCATTTCCTGGTACTTTTGTCACAGCGCACAATTTTGTGTCCTGCCATTGACTTCCAGCCACCATCACTTTTGTTTACAGTTGTGTCATGAAGAAACCTGAACTGCTATGGACTAGATCTGTATTGTCATTAGCAATTAATCCAGGGTCAGCAGTCAGGTTTGAGTATGGAGGCCTGGTGATAATCTGGGGATCCACAGTATACAGCAGTCTCATATTGATTTGAGAGACACTTCACAATGTAGTGATGTGTGCAGAACATCCTTTGGCCACATGTGTTGCCTCTCATGGCAGGACTTCCAACTGAAAGCTTTCAGCAGGATTATGCTCACCCAAGTAGAGCAAGGGTTTACCAGGAATTTCTCTGCCAGATTGTAACACTTTCTTGGCCTGCCCTGTAGCCAGAATTACTGAACATTTACGGGACCAGCTGGGACACCAGCTTCAGCAGACTGAGTGTGGGGGATCTACAGACCTGAGGATCTACATGTTGCCCATAGTTTGGTCTGTAGCAAGTGTGCCATAGAGGCATGTCTAGTAGTCACAATTCCTCACAGAAAGATATACTACCCAAAAGTGGCCTCTGAGAGCCTATTTATAGAGCAGTTGGGAAGCACTTTTATATCCTCTAGTGGCAAGACCTAGTGTCTAATCAGACCACACCTGCAATCATTTACATATCTGCCTGTGACAGAACTACAATTTTTGTCTGTGTGTATTTTTAAATGAGTCTTTTCTTGCATTTTACTGACTAATCTTTTCCAAGAAAACAGTTTCCAGGTACGTTTGGGTATTATGCAAGCTGATGACCAGACCATCACTATGACTAAGCACGTCTTTGACATTCATCACACAAAAATCCACTTTTAATGTCAAAATCGAGTTTACTGTTTTAAAGTTATTCAGTCTAGTACAGTATACTGGACTAAAATGTTTATAATTGGCATGTCTACTGTGGAAACTATTTTAAATAGTTTTTTTTTTTATATTGATTTCAGAATTTCCCATGTCTATAAATGACAGCATACTGAAAATGTTTTGGATTGTTTATTTGAATAAAAAATAGAAATATATTTCCATACAGCAGGGTTGTTGGCTTGTGCCCATTACCCGTTTCTGATCTGTGTGAGACTTTTCAGGCACAAAGTATGTCCCTTTCGAGAGCAGTAGCTTGTATTTGTAGGTACGAGCTCCTCGTTTTGCGCTTACTGGTCTTTCCTGTTTGAAATTGCATCATTACAAACTTTTTCATAGTTTGTTTCTGTCACCTTGATGTGTCTTCTAAACAACAAAAAGACAAATAAATGGACGATATCATGTAATATTAAACAATAGCCATTTTTCAATTGTTACGCAATATATTGTCATATCACACAGCTCTAGGCAATCATATGTTTAAAAAAAAAAAATAATAAATCAGAAATCTGAATCAGCCAAAATTGTAGTCTTGCATCTCTAGAGTGCATACTATACAGATGTGTACATAAAACCTTTGATTAATGAATCCCCTGTTCTATTATGACATTACAGTTAAAGTACTCTGCTCACAGAAATGAGGGAATATTTCAAAATGAATATAAAACGAATCCACAAGAACAGCTAAATAATCTGATCCCATAATCCATGCCCCATCACTGTCAGTGTGTTTTAGCAATCTTGGGTGATCATACACCCTATTAAACAGTCAGTGTGTGGTACTCTCATCCAGTTTAACATTCTTCTGTTCACCCCCATGAATATATCACTTTCTACTCAATCACCATAATTGAGTTTGCATCTCATTTATGTAAACTTTCTTTTACTTTTTGTTTTTCTGATGATTTTGCTTAACCATAAAAATCAAATGCGTCTTTTTTTAATTGCTTCATATTCATTTTACAATATCCTCAAATTTTTTGTGAGAGCAGCGTGTAATAAAGTTGACTTTCAGTAAATGGACATTACAACAGGCCCATATGCAACAAAGGGTTTATATTTTGTATATGTTTTCTGCATTAACAGGGAGTTTGTTTTAGCAGAGATTCGAGATGACTTTGATGGTGCGCTTTTCCTGGATCTCCCTTTTTTGAATCGTTTTGTGAGGGCACTAACAAGTAGGTACAAACCCTTTCATCTGAGACTGAATTACTCTGAGGGTTCATTCAGCGTAGGTCTGAAAGCAGTAGCTTGATCTTAAAGGGGTAGGGAAAGAAATTTCCATTAACGAAACATAATATCTTATGTTAGGACCTGCTATTTAAATTCTTTCACTTTCAATGCCATTTACTAACTTGTGCAACATTTTCATATTTTGCAATTAATTAACTTTTTTTTGGCCAGTTTTTAAAAATAATGTTGTTAATCTACTCTGCTTGTTCATGCATGCCTCCCACACCATGAATTAATCAAGACTTCAAGGAAGCTATCCTCTAAAGGTTGTTGTTCTTAAGAAATCCGAAATTAATGAATAAAGTATTCTGTGCGGTTGGTATAATCAAGAGAAAAGGTCATCAGTGTTGTTTTGCTCGTGCTTACAAATCTCATTGGGCCTTGTAAAGAGGACTAATTAAGAAAAAAAAACAATTATCCTGACATTTTGCAGTAATTTAATCTCTGCTCAGATTGCATTGATTATAAGTTTCATTCATATAATTTTTTTCAAAAATTAAATGGGTGACTGTAAGAAGCTGTGATTAGGAAATTCTGTTAGTGAATAAACTTACTGGGAATATTTAAAGAGATAAACCTGTATATATACACTCAGCAAGCATTTTATTTGATCTCTTTGTTTCTATACTCGTTGTCCATTTTATCAGTTTGTCGTGCTTGGAAAAAATAAGTCAACTCAATTTTCTTCAAATCAACATATATACATGTATTGTAGTAGTAGTATAGATACTTACTGATTAGGTGATCACCTGAAACAAATTTTATTTCTTGAGGAAGACTACAGGACACATGAAAGCTGTATTATTTCGTATTATGTTGTCAAAAAATAAATATAGACTTGGTTTATTTATATTATTGTATTTTTATTTTGTATTTTTGGTCTGAAAACACTACATAAGTATATAACACTAATACTATAAATATTTTTGTTTGAATTTTAATTTATAGAATATAACAAATGATTCAGTTTCACTCAAACGCATACAGTACCTACAAATGCACTGCTCACAAATCAACAAAATTATCACAAGCTTGAATGGAATATTTATTTTTGAAATATCCCCTAATTATTGTGTGCAGTGTATTAAAACTATAGGAAATGCTTGTTTTTCAGTTATCTCTTACTTTTTTCCACAACACAGACTGTATTCCTTCTGTTTCTCTACATACATTACCAGTCCTTTTTTGGTCAGGACCAACACAGACCAGGTACTATTTGGGTGTTGGGTCATTCTTATCACTGCAGTGACACTGATGTTAGTGTGTGTTGTATCCACTTGGTATGAGTGGATCAGACATGGTAGTGCTGCCGGACATTTTTAAACACCTCAGTGTCACTGCTGGACTGAGCATGGTCAACCTACCTATATAATCCAGTCACCAGCATCCTGTGAACATTGATGACTAATTGGAGGATGAAAACCTAAAAAACAGATGAGTTACTGTCTCTGACTGTACAGCTACATCGTAGGGCCAAATGGTAGATGTGTCTGTTAGTGTTCAGTGAGCAAACACAGGGTTTAAACGTTCTATCAGCACTACTGTGTCTGATCAATTCATACCAGAACAACACACTAATACATCACCACCACAACATCAGTGTCAGTGCAGTACTGGGAATGAGCCACACAAGTTATGGGATAGTTCTCTAACAGGGAGCTAACAAAGTAAGTAGAGATGCAGGTGTATTACAGTCTATAACTGTAGAACTACAAAGTGCTTCTGTATGATAAGTGTAACTGATACAATGGACAAAGACTGTAAAAACAACGAGGTGCACCCAGTAAAGTGAAAGGTGAGTTTTCATTTGCAAAAATGGCAATATGATGTTAATCATATGACATATTCATGCATATTATGTTGTGACTTATTTTGTTTTTTTTTTTTGTTTTTTTTTTACTTTTTGTCTTTGTTCATCTGTGTGTTTGTTCAATGTTCTGTATGCTGATTATGTGAATAATTTACAGGTCAGATTATTGTTGCCACTCTATGCGCATTCCTCATGCGCACTCGCAAGGTTTGGCTTTTCTCTGCACACTTGCTCCCTCTGTTGGCATATGTGTGTCCAGTTTCTCAAGACACCTCCCTTACAATCACCACCGTTTCCATGGGGATAACAGGGACAGAGGTCACCATCTTCCTACTTATGAATCTGTTTGTGCCATATCGACTGGCCAGAGCTACCTACAGAGTGATGGCACAATTAGAGGTAAACATACTAACATTGTACAGTTTAACCCTGTTGTCTTGTTGTACAGTTTAACCCTGTTGTATAACCCTTTGTTGATGTGTTAATCTAACCCATAGTCTTTTAGTATGTTTAGGTATGTTGTAAATGTGGTTGTATCTTGAGGGCCACTCAGTAAACCACATTATATCACCATCAGGTATGAATGTCACTGCCTTTGTGTAGTTTTTTATAACATCCATAAGTTGCTAAACTTAAATAAAAAAATAGCCATGAAACAGACAGTAAGCAAGATAACAAGGTTAGACTGCACATACAGTTGTGGCCAAAGGTTTAGAGAATAACACAAATTTTGGTTTCCACAAAGTATTAACCTCAGTTTTTTTAGAACCTTTTGTCAGATGTTTATACGGTATAATGAAATACAGTCATATGCATTCTATATGTTTTACGTTTTATTGACAAATACATCTAGCCTAAGCAAAGTCTTTACAGTGTTGAGCCTTTTGCCGTTCGCCTCAGCGTGCTGGATTCAGTTTCTGGGCTAAATTCTTGCTTATTGTTGATCACAGTTTTGGGGGTTTTGTTTGTCCACCCTCCTTTGGAGGATTGACCACAGGTTCTCAATGGGGTTGAGATCTGGGGAGTTTCCTGGACATGGACCCAAAATTTCGACGTTTTGTTCACTGTGCCACTTATTTATCATATTTGCCTTGTGACACGGTGCTCCATCATGCTGGAAAAAACATTTTCAAATTGCTCCTGGGTTGTTGGGAGAAGTTGTAGTTCTTGGAGGATGTTTTGCTAATTATCCTTATTCATGGGTGTGTTCTTAGGCAAAAGTTTAAGCGAACCCACTTCCCTGGATGAAAAACAAACTTACGCATGAATGGTCTAGGTATGCTTCACTGAATCACGTGTACTTCACGTGTTGGCATGACACGGAACTAGTAGTGCTACTGTTTTCCGGACGTTCATTTTTCCAAATATCCCAAATAGTCTGGGGCTTCATCAGAGAAAATGACTTTAATCCAGTTCTCTGTGGTAAAATCCCTATACTTCCTGCGGAATATCAGTCTTTTTCTTGGGTTGGCTTCTTTGCTCCCCTTCTTGACATCAAGCCAGCCTCCAAAAGCCTTTGTCTCACAGTGCGTTTAGATGCACTCACACCTGCCCCTCTGCCATTCCTGAGCAAGCTCTGACCCAATCTCGTAGCTGCATCCTTTTTAAGAGACGGTCCTGATGCTTGCATGACTTTCTTGGGAGCCCTGAATGACAGTGTTGATAAAGCAGAAATGTCCTTGCCTTTTCATGCAATGAAATGATTACTGCACGTGTTTCCTTGGAGGTAACAATGGTTAACAGAAGAAAACTTAAAAGAAACACTACACTTTTAAGGCACCCAGTCTGCTCTTCTAATCAGAGTGACAGAGTGACATCATCTGTCTTGTCCTCATTAACCTTTCTCCTGAGCTAATGAGAGCATCAGTACAATGATGTTAGCTGGCCATTTTGTAGAGCTGAAATGCAGTATTTTTTGTGAGAAGGTCATTTTTATTGCATTGCAGGGAATGTAATTAATTCAAATTCATCTGATCAATCTTGACTTAATACAAACTGGCTCCATAAGAACTGATGTAGCAAAATGTGTGGCATTCTTTTGGCCAAGACTGTACATTACTATAATAGGTAAGTGACTATTGCAGATTAATGAACCTAATTTATAATACAGGGTTTGTCAAAAGTTACAGGACACGACACAGTAAGTCAAAAGTCACAGGACACTTCACTTGCTATGTTGTGGACTGTTTGCAAAGGCTGACAAAAATCACTGTTTAGGTTTATTTGTCGGTACCGGTGTTCAGACAACCACTATGTGGCTTGCCTTCTACAGTACCGGTTTCTTGGAATTTGGCTATGAGGTTTTTAAATTTCTGTTTTTGATATGCTACATGACCACCTTTCCATTGAGAAAACTTGCCCTTGCTTCAATATTGCAGCTTTCAAGATGGAGGCCATGTTCAGGACATAGCCAAAAAGATATGCTTACTTGCCCACAGGGCCGGTTCTAGGGGGGGGGGGGCTGAGGGGGGCATTGCCCCCCCAGATTGTGTCTTTTCCCCCCCAAGCACAACGTGAAGAATATCCCATAAAA
>JAVSBV010000097.1:7992976-8005424 GCA_033117975.1 Parotocinclus spilosoma
GCCTTTTGGGAAAACATTCTGTGAACCGATGAGACAAAAGTTAAACTCTTTGGAAGGTGTGTGTCCCATTACATCTGGCGTAAAAGTAACACTGCATTTCAGAAAAATAACATTATACAGCAAAATATGGTGATGATAGTTTGATGGTCTGGGGCTGTTTTGCAGAACCTGGAAGACTTGCTGTGATAAATGGAACTATGAATTCTGCTGTCTACCAAAAGATCCTGAAGGAGACTGTCCGACCATCTGTTCGTGACCTCAAGCTGAAATGAACTTGGTCTCTGCAGCGGGACAATGATCCAAAACACACCAGCAAGACCACCTCGAATGGATGAAGAAAAACAAAATAAAGACTTTGGAGTGGCCTAGTCAAAGTCCTGACCTAAATCCTATTGAGATGCTATGGTATGACCTTAAAAAGGCCGTTCATGCTCATGCGTTCGTCTTCAGAACGCTGTAAAAGACTCATTGCAAGTTATTGCAAACGCTTGGTTGCAGTTGTGGCTGCTAAGGGTGGCCAACCAGTTATTAGGTTTAGTGGGCAATCACTTTTTCACACGGGGCCATGTAGGTTTGGATTTGTTTTCTCCCTTAATAATAAACACCTTATTTTACAAATTGCATTTTGTGTTTAGTTGTGTTGTCTTTGACTACTATGATGTTCTGAAACACGTGTGACAAACATGGAAAAAAAAAAAACAGGAAATGAGAAAGGGGACAAACACTTTTTTACACTACCGTATACACTCAAGTCATTGCCAATTTTGCATCATCACTTAAGCTAACACACATGACTTGGGTCTGTGAGAGGAAACCCGAATACCTGGAGTAAACACATTCAGACTCCACACAGAAAGGACCCAGTGCACTCCACCATGGAATTGCTATCCACCATGCTTTCAACTATGAAAGTTGTTTCTTACGATCCTAATGGCTGTTGCACATTGATGGACTTCCTTTTAGTTGAAGGGGAACCTGTTTTACTTGTTTTACAAAACTGAAATATGTAAGAAATATATTGGCAATAGAGGGCATACGGTGTTGGTTAACATTTTGTGAACCCTTTAGATTATTTTGTATTCTGTGCTGATCCTCACAATTTGTTTGGGGAAGTGTATCATTAGACAAACAAAGGAAATTTCTAAAGACCCCAGAGGTGTTGATACTTAACAAGCTGTGAACAAATTCAAGAAACAGGAAATTCAAGAACAGGAAAAGCTGCTGGTAGCTGATCAACAAAGATAATTGTGAAAGTGAAAGGTGTGAAATGGGGTGCCAGATCATAAAAGCAATTTATTTGGAAACTAAAGGCATCTCTCACATTGGTTAATATTAATGTCATAATAATAATGAGACCACAATGAGGAGAATACTGAACAACAATGGTGAGCATGGCAGGGTTACAAGCAGAAACCATTTCTTCTCCTAAAAGACTATGCTACCTGTGATGTGGCATGTGGACAACCCAGAAGGCTATGGGGGAAAAAACGTTATATGGATAGATAAGACCAAAACCAAAGTTTTTGTTCATTTTAGATTTTTTTTTATATTTGGAGAAAGAAAAATTTGATCATAACTTGATCTTGTATCTGGGCAAACATTCTGAATTCTACCAGCAATTCTTAAGGTAAATGTAATGGTATCTATTAAAGATCTGAATTATGCAGCACATTAAATAATCCTTTATTAGTTCCACAATGGATAAATTGACAGATTACAGAAGCAAAGTGACAGTAGTGAACACTGTAAGAAAGTTTAAAAGAATACAAAGAAAAATAATGTAACTATTTTATATGTATAAGCAGAATACGAAAAATACTAAATGTATAACAGCAGTATACATGTGTGCGCGCATGTGTCGTTGTACTACAAACTAGCTAAAGAAAATTTTCAAGGTCAATGTGCTGCCCTTATTCTGAGGCGTACACTGTGGAAGCAGTTCATACATGGCAGCTCATCAATATCCCAGACTTAAAGCTGTCCTGTTTGGAGAAACGGACTAGAATACCTCCAAGGGGATGTGCAAGGCTGATTAACAGTTACCTGAAACATTTAGTTGGAGTTATTGCTGAACAAGCTGGTCCAGATACTGAAGGCAGTGTTTCACACATTTTTTGATACTCACAGATATGTAATTTTGGACCATTTTCCTCAATAAATAAGTGAATGTATAATAATGTTGTCTCATTTGTTTAATTGGGTTTGCTATAATACATTTAGGAGTTGTGTGAAAATCCGATTAAGTTTTAGGCCATATTTAGGCAGAAATTTCTAAAGGGTTCACAAACTTTTAAGCATCACTGTATGACTTTGTTTTGAATGCATTTTAGAATCTGTCTAAACATAAGTTCATAGTCTGACTTGGGACACTAATTGTGTTATGGATTTAAATTGTGTTGCCTAGTCTGTTTGTATAGGTAATATACAGTAAATGAAGGCTTTTCTGTATGTATTTAACATATTATTTGAATGTTGTTTGTTTGTTTTTAGAATGAGAGTCCGTACCAGGGGGGTGTTTTCTTCTTGACCATACACTTTCCAACAGACTACCCCTTCAAACCACCAAAGGTGAAGTTAGAACATTTCAGCCATGCATTCTGTGTGTATACCATTAACACATGGTGATATTTTCTTTGTTTGTCTTTGTTTCAGGTTGCATTCACCACAAGAATCTACCACCCAAATATTAACAGTAATGGTAGTATCTGTTTGGACATCCTCAGGTCTCAATGGTCCCCTGCACTTACAATTTCTAAAGGTAGGGATATCAGTGTGCATACACCTGCTTAGGCATTCAAAACTGCTTCATATGCTGACTGTGCGGTACATTGTACCAAACTATTATGACCACCTTTGTCATCAGTGGTGTGTAGGTAGGTGGGCTGTGTCAGACTGACATCCACATTGATTTCCAGACCCAGGGTTTCCCAGCAGCACCTTGCTCAGAGCATTATACACCTGCCACCAGTGTCTTTTTCACAAAGTGCATTTTAATAGTTGTGCCATAACGTCATCAAATAAAAGGTGCACACATGCAGTACTGGAAAAAAATGTACACTGCAGTTGTACAGTACAATCTCAGACTGTAGTCCAGCCAAGTTTGTAGTCTGTTTCTCTACATACTTTGTTAATTCCCTTTACTCTGTTCTCTAATGGTCAGGACCAGCACATACAATTTGCGTGGTGGATCAATCTCGGCACTGCAGTGACACTGGAATGGTGATGGTGTTAGTTAGATGACATGATTGGATCAGACACAGTAGTTTTTAAATGCTGTTTACTCAGTGTGCACTTTATTAGAGGCATTCATCTTATTGCTCCATCTTCTAGTCAGAGACTGTGGCTCATCTGTTGGTGCACAGTCTGTGTTAGTCATCTTCTAGTCATTTAACAGTGCACACAGGATGCTGGTGGCTGGACATTTTTGGCTGGTGGACAATTTTAGTTCAGTCTGTTCTGTTCAGTCTGTAGTCTGTAATTGTAGAGCTAGGTGGGGTTTATATAAACTACATTGTATGGTCCAATGTATGTGGACACCACTAGTTACTAATTTCATTTGAGAGCTACGCTCACTGCTCATACATGCATGCATGGATTCTCCATAGACAAACAGTTGCAGTACAATTGGTTGTACTCATCACCTAGTAAAACAAACTAAAATAATAGATTGCCAACTTTGATTGAGACCTTCACTGGCTCGTACAGAATCCTGAGCATATCTCCACCAGACTCCTTTGAGATGAATTTGGTAATCGTTTGAATGTGCCAAGTCAAGTCAGATTTAATTGTATAGTGCTTTGTACAATGGAGTATTGTCTTAAAGCAGCTTTACAATTTAAGATTATGTTCTAATTTATAAAGCCAGTCCCAAAATTGAGAAAGCCTAGGGTAACAATGGCAAGGCAACTTTTATAAGGATGCAACCTAGATGTTATATGTAGGAATTAACTAATCTACTAGTAATACATTTTAAATAAACAGAAACTAAATACACATTAATAGAGAAAACATGATCTAAACATATACTGCTTACAACAATTAGGGTACATAATTAAGTCGTGTGCTTGCTGGCACTTAAGATCAAATTTGGATTAGAGACTGTTCATCAACAAGTGTTTAAATACTTTTTTGTGCAAGTTACTCATGACGTTCCACTGCTTATTTGTACCAATCTGTAATGCTGTTCATAAGTGCATGAGTGTGCTGTTGTAAATTAACTTCTGTTTGTCCCCTCTCTACCTGTATATTCTCGCTAACCTATGACTGTATATAAATTGGTTCACATTCACTTGCTGAATATGAAGTTCATCTGGCTGATCTTCTGTGTTGTTTGTAATACCTAATCTATTGTTACAACTACGTGTTAAGGGTTTGCCCTGCACAAGGTTGTTACTGTATTTTTTATAATTATTGTGAATTTCCATAAATTACAAATGTTTGTGTAATTTCTACATATATGTAACCAGGTTGACCAGCTGTGTGGAGTCTTTCCAGTATTGTCTTGTAACTGAATCCTCTTTTTTCTGTAGTTCTTCTATCCATCTGCTCACTCTTATGTGATCCAAACCCTGATGATCCTCTTGTACCAGAGATTGCGCGAATCTACAAAACAGACACAGAAAAGTATGTATACATTTATATGTCTGGAACCTCGTGCATTCACTTGTTCACAAAACTAACACCTGGTTTTGATTAAAGCAGATCAGTATAGGCCAATTGTCTGTTATTAACACAGCTCTGTTAAATTCTCCGTTTAGCTTTAATCTCTGAATTGTCAACTTTAGTGTAATTGACTATTGGGTGCCCCTGTTGTAGAGCTAGCCACACGATGATCAGGACTGTGTAACATTATATTTACCTGATACACTGCCTTGGCAGGTACAATAAAATGGCAAGAGAATGGACAGAAAAATATGCCATGTTATAGGTGAGGTGTAAGCATATGTGTATTTTAACCAGCACTGACAGATAAGTTCCCCAGACAAAAAATTTGTTACTTGCACCCATAGCAGTGCATTGTTTCATGTTGATAGGTTGCGCATCCTAATAAATCTAGAATAAAATCGGATTTTTAGTTGTTAGTTAGACTTTTGAGTTGTGTGACGAACACACAGAGCAATATTAAAAATATGGGGGGGAAAAAGGACATGCCAAACGATTTTAGGAATGTATTGTTAGTGGAAAAAAGGCTAAATCTGAGAGAAGTCAACTCAGGACATTAGTACACCCACCCTGTCAGAGTTGGGGCCGTTATTAAGGCAAGTAATGGCCTAAAATATTAAAGAAAGATGAAACATGACCAATTTTTTGTCTGATGCAATATAAAGCGCTACCTTTTACATTGATGCGGCTTCTTGTGTTTCACCGCATGAATGTGTGACCACCACTATCACTGCTAACTAATACTGATAACTGGCTGCCAAGTGCATCAAATACCTATGTATGGTTCTGCTGTGAAAAGAACTCAATATATGCCTCGTCACATTTGTAAAGTATAAGTAAAATAACTTGAAATATTAACTCGTTATGTAATGGTGTGAGCTTGACAGCTATGTAAATTACTTTTCAGGTATATGGCATATCCAGGGAAATACTGTACACTCCAATAAATAAAAAGACAGACAATAGAATCAATCAAGTTAACGAACGTCAGCATTCAGATGCCTCACTGAAAATATAATGCTAGCATCAATCACTGGCAATTCTCAGTTGTTGTTTTTGTTTCATTTATGCTCCGTGCCTTGTTGATTTTATGATGTCCAGTTTGATTGTGCTACATTTAGATATGGGGCCAGCTGTTTACCCAAAAACATCTGGATTAGCCAAACATTTATTTGTATTGGTATCCAGATAAAACATACATTTTAATAAACCCTATCCTTAGATTGCTGCAACTTGCATCTTCAATAACAAAAGATGGTTGCATTGCTGATACTGCTGGCTATTAATATCACAGTGATTACGTCCTTCTAATATCTAAAGCATCAAAATGGTTAAACTTTAAATGAAATATCACACCACACTGCTCACAAAAAAATAGGGGATATTTCATTTAGAATTTTTTGTGAACAGTATGTTTTCCTTAAATCGTCTGAGCACTTCCATTACTAGAAACAGGTACTTATGATCAGTTGCACCTCAGCTGGATTTATTTCTTATATTGCTTGCAAGGGTATTTATTTTATTTCAGCACTAAGCTGGACAATAAACAAAAGAAAACAAAAAAAATCTGAGGGGAACGCCAACTTCGATGCTGAAAGTACTGTTGTGGACTACAGGTCCATTTAATAATACCAAGAATGTCCCTGTAGATGGTCATAGTGTTCCTAAGTACAATGAGAATGGTGTGATCTCATCTAAAATAATCTTCATAAAGAACCATCTTGAAGATGGTTTCAGTATGACGTTTCACATTAGTAATTAGATATTTGTTACTGGTCTAAATTCTGCTACATTAACTTTAAAATAGCATATTTTGAGCTTTAAATGGGCTACGGTTGTAAAAGCAGAAGGTTTATTTGTATTAATAACTAATTAATCCAATCTAATCTAATCACCAATCTAAATCAATCCACACACTTTTCAGAAATATTTAATTACTGATCCCATCTTTAATTACAATCTACAATTGTCACCAAATGTATGGCAACTTAAATATGTACAATGCTTTATAATTTATTAGTAAAATAAAATGCGTGTCGGTTTGGGTGACTATAGGCTATCCAGCAATCTACTGTAAGGTACAGTGTTCCATTGTTTATCATGGGGGTTACATTCCAGGACCACCCACGATAAACAAAAATCCGTGAAGTATAGACGCTATATGTTTATGTATTTATACACTATTTTAGCTGTAGAACTTGCAGAACGTTTGGGTGGCATCATAGGGCTTGAATGAATTCAGTCTATAATAAAACTTTCTCAAACAGTGACAGTATTCATCCGCAGAGTAAATACGCTATTGTAGTGTTTTTAACCCGGGAAACAGCAAAAATCCATGATATATTTTTTCCATTCATATTTTTTGAAAACCTGTGATGCACCGCAAAAAATGAACCATGAAGTGGCGAGGAAACCAGAGTACCCGGAGTAAATCCATGCAGACACGAAGGAGATGCAGACTCCACACAGAAAGGACCCAGGCCACTCCATCCTGGGACCTTCTTGTTGTGAGGCAGCAGTGATACCCACTGAACCACCATGCTGCCCCCACCTTCGATTACAGTGGTGATGAGAAAGCTGGGCTACTACAAACTGAAATCGCGTCATCCTTCGCAACAAATCCAGCTTCTGTTTGAGATCTGACAATAATGACTGACTTGTGGTAAGCACTTAAATCCTGTCCTTGTTGTGGAGCGACACACTGCCCCAACTTTTGGTGCGATGATCTGGGGAGCCATCACATAGGATAGTCTGTCAGCCCTAGTAAGAGGGATACTAACAAATCAGTGATACACATACTCAAGTTGCCTGTCATGGCAGGGATGCCAACTGGCATTTTTCAGTGGGATAATGCTCACAAACAGCAAGGGTGTCCAAACACTGTACCTGCAACACTTCCTTCGCCTGCCTGGGTTGCCAGATTTTTTGCCAATTAAGCATTTATGGAAGCCACTTGATTCATCAACTTTTGAGTCTTCAATAACTACAGGTTCAACTTCAAAAGCTGTGGGCGAATGTGCTGCATGATACCATACAGAATCTGTTTACCTCCAATGATCTTATTCTAGCCAGGCTAGAGGTGGCTCAACAGGGTCCTTTTAATTGTCCAGTTTTTCCCAATAACCCTTTATTTTTACTCTTAAATTTTACATACTGTATATCACCATTATATTCACACATAAAGTTTAATTGGATTCCAACAACTTCTTCTTGGCGGGTTATCTTTTTGTCAATCAGTGTATAATAGAATAAAGAAATTGAATTAATATCCATCTTACTAGAGGTGTTGGGCTTTGAGACCATTGCATCCATTTTTCAGCTTATTTCTGCCCATCTGGTCTTAACACCCCTGATATGGTGTCATTTTCAGAATAAAATACTAATTCAAGTTTTTAAGCACTGGCCGTATTGGCTAAAATCTGGCAGTGACAGCTGTTTAAAAATGATGCAAAAAACAACTTATGTAGGTGTATTTTGTAATATTTCCAAATGTATAAATAGTTTCCTAAACTTTGTAAGAACAGGAATGGTTTGCTACTTGACCCGGAGTAAAATCTGTATATAATATAAATCTCTATTGTAAACTTTAGAATACTTTGAGAAGACTAGTTTGAACTTTTTTAATGACGAGTAGGATGGGTCAGTCCAGATCAGCTCTGAGAGCAGCAAAACGTCAACAGCAGACGTATAAGCTGTGTCTCGTCTGGTTGCTCTGTCTTCCTCATTATGACCTTTGGTTTGTTTGCTTGTGGAAAGTTATGGTAGCAATCAAGCTCACAGCAGACTCCAAGTGGCTCTGTCGATCAGGTGGCTGACACCTGATTTACTTTTTCATGAAAAGGTCTCAGTGCTGCAAATCATTAGGTAAAAGATCTGTGCTCCATACTCAGGTTAGGTCAAGCACCAGAGTTAGAAGCATATAGTTAGAGATATGTCTATTTGTCTGGCTTCTCACATGCACACTTTTTGATGCTTTCTGTGATGCACACAAAAGTGAAGGTCCTCCAGAAGCTCAGCTTTAATCGTTGTCTTTAGTTACGGACTGTGTGAACTTTGGTGTGATATGGTCTTCCTTCAAGCTACCCCAAACATGCAAGTAGGAACATTAATTCATTATCTTCCTCTTAATCCACATAGGATCCCGAGCCACCTGGTGCCCGCCCGGCAACTCTGGGCGCAAGGGAAGGAGCAACCCTAGACGGGGTGCCAATCCATTATAGGGCACACACAAACACACACAGTCATACACTAAGGGCAACATTTAGAGACACCAATTAAGCTAACAGTGATTTCTTTGGACTGTGGGAGGAAATCGGAGTACCTGGAGTAAATCCATGCAGACACAGGAAGGACATGTAGACTCCACATGGAAAGGACCCAGGTCGTTCCACCTTGGGACTGAACCCGGAACCTTCTTGCTGTGAGGCAGCGGTGCTACCCACCAAGCTCTCGTGCTGCCCGCAAGTAGGAACATGCGTACATTAAATAACCCCTAGGTTTGAACTGGTGAGTTCCATAATGGATTGGCATCTCAGTTAATCTGGGCCTGAGGAAGGGGAGCATCAGCATCCAGCTTTGAGATTTAGGATGCAATTCTGGGATAGGCTCTGGACCCCAACCATGACAAGTAGTTTTTTTAATATATATTATAACACCTTTAGAACTTGAACTTGATTGGTTTCAGTCTCAAGTTTACCCATAATAAGTGATGTTAATAAGATTAACTGTCTATTTGTTAAAATGCTCTGCCAGCATTAATAATTGTTTTGATTTTATAATTTAACAGAGGAAACAGAACTACAGCAGTTCAGCACATAAATAAATATACTATTAATGTGATAGAAAGTAAAAGTTAATTTATATATTTTACTCAAGTAGAAGTATGAATAAAATCTAAAAATATATCTAAAAATATCTAAACATGGTAATAATTAGTGATGCTGTAAATTATAATGTTTAACCTAAACAGCAGTTATCATCAACACTAACATAATCAGCTTGTTTTGAAAATGTAGTGAGTAAAAACATATTTTTTAATAAGTCAAAGTACAGAGACGGTGTAAAGAAACTGTTTTGATATATCATTTATTATAGATAGAGATTGATCCAGGTGCCCCACTTGTGGTTTAAAATATACTGCTTACAAAAATTTGGGAATATTTTGAAATGCAATATTCCCAATAAAATAGTCCTTAATTCTTGTGAGCAGTGCATTTTGGGTATGAATACATATAGAGAACGTTTTTGCTTGTGCTTATTCAAATTATACAGCATGTTAAGCACGTCTCTCGAGAAGTACAGCGCGTTTTTGTAATTAGTCAAACAATAAATATGTTTATAAATGAGGTCCCCTATTGGCCTTGAGGCAGTAAACAACTATTGTATCAACAATTCACTACCGCAATACCACAACAGTGTAGAGTAGAGGCTACATATGTGTCAATTCGCAATAAAAAATGTATGTGGCAGACCGAGTCAATAAAGCTCCATAGTTATTGATCATATGTGTTCTGAGTAGGATAAAAAAATCGAAAGCCAAGCATCCAGTTTCTCCTAGTCATGGGAGGCTATGGAGCCTAAGTGCAAATTTACTGGGTGTAGACAGAGGTACATCCTGTACAAGATTTCCATCCACAGTGGCACACTATATCTGCACAGTTTGACCTACAGTTTGCAAGTCCTACCCTGAGGCCGTCAAAATCTTCTGTTTTCAGCAACTAAGTCTTATCACAGACTCACTGGATATAAAGAACTTGGCAAAAGTCTTGACCCAACAAAGTTAAAATAACGTCATATAATTATATATATTTCTTTATTAGAATACAAGCAGAAAATACAGGACATTTGTAAAAAAAACAAAAATCACAAAATTAAGGAACAGCAGCATCTGTTCACTCCATCGTGATGCAAAACTGACCCTTTTAAAGTCTTATTCTATATAATATATATATATTTTTTGGATGAGCATGTGTTATATATGGCGATTACACAATTATTTTCAGTGTTTTATGTTCAAATAGAACAGCCATAATTGAACAGAGGAAGTGCAATACATACTTAAGATCCGTCCCTAGGCTGTTTAGCCCCCATTTACATCTCAACACATGTGACCCTTACAACTCACATGATAGCATGGTGGGGCAAAAACTCAAAAATGGGTCACACCATGGCCGATTCTAGTAACAGAGCTTTAGGGATGCTGAGCACACTATGAGCCCTGAATGTATTTAAGCAACAAACTTCCATTATTACTTTGTTTGATTAATATGTGCAATTGTTGGGACATAATAACTGGGTGCTTAAACACCGCTAAAAAGGGGCTTGACATGCCTATGTATTGGCATGCCTTGGCCCCTAAGGTCCTAACCATAGATAAAAGGAGAATAAAAAAACTGTTGTTAAGGGATTTTGAAAAGCTAGTAAAGTTTAACATTGCTATTAATAATAATATACACTTCATTTACATAAGTTCAAAACTTTATTTATACAACTTTACAGTGTAGATATGCTGGCTACTAAGTTAACTCTACTCTACCGGTACAGCAATCCTAGCTTTTAGCCTGGTCCTTCTTTACATGCATGTGTAAAAAAAGCTTCCTTTTCTCTGTATACAGGCAGAGCATTTTGGTCCCAGAACTGGTCCCTGTGCACCCTAAGAACTCTCTCTTAATACCAATGTTACAGCTGCTGTTGATGATAGTGAGTATGGTTTATGGTCTTACAGTTCTGAGTTTTAAAGCTCTAGAGACTGTTGTGTCAGCAATTACAGCATTTCAAAAGCCTACCAAAATGACCTACATGACCTACTGCATTTCTCCTCTGCAGATGATGTTGTCCTTTTGGTACCAGCAGAGACTGCCCTTTAACACGCACTCAAGTGATTTGTTGTTAAGCTGGGATGAAAATCACCATCTGTAATTCTGAAAGCATGGTACTACCATAAAATAGCTTGGTGCTCTCTTCAGTGGAGGGGAGAAAACCTGGCATAGTTCATGTACCTCAGGACCCTGGCAAAAAGGCTTACTCTCAAGTACAGTTTGGGGTGTCTTTCATATGAGGGTACCTCAGAGTCAAGTGGTTGGCTCCTGTTAGAGCTCTCCCAGCTACATCCCTGTGGGTGGAGACTCCAGGGTGGTCCTGAATGGTCCTGCTTGAATGAATTTATCTTACAGTTGTTTTGGAAACATTTGGGATCCCACAGGAGGATTTGGGATCTAGAGAACATAGAAATCTGGGCTGACCTTCTCAGTTTGTTGGCACTGCAAACGGAAGTAGATGATTGAACTGAGATTGAGACAAAACCATCCATAATAGAACTGATTGTGTACAGGGTGCTTAACGATTCCCTTCAAACTACAAACATTCGACAGGGAAAGCAGAAACATGCACATATTTTTGCTGAGTAATTAGTTAAAGAACATGCTGCTGTTTGAAGAAAGCCATTCTCACACTGACCTGAAAAAACTTGGTATGTCCTTTAGTATTTAGTTCAATAATTTAACCCAGACCAACCTTCTCACAGTTAGAATCAAGTCTCATTATGTGTTTGGGGTAATATAATTCTTTCTCAGGAACACATGGCCCTGCTAACATAAAATTGTTTATTATTTACAACATCTAACTTTCTAATCTCACTAAATAACGCTATTTATACAAGGAGTAATTTATCATACCACATAAAAGAGCCATATATATATATATATATATACAGTATATATACACTACCGTTCAAAAGTTTGGGGTCACTTAGAAATTTCCTTATTTTTGAAAGAAAAGCACAGTTTTT
>JAVSBV010000097.1:8014963-8031946 GCA_033117975.1 Parotocinclus spilosoma
GAATTTTGAGGAAAGAGATTAATTTAATACAATTTGGAATACGGCTGTAACGTAACAAAATGTGGAAAAAGTAAAGCACTGTGAATACTATATATATATTCCCGGTTTGCAATAAATTTGTGGGAATCCTCATTGTACATTGGGGATTACCTGTACTGTTTTACAAAGTAAAACAAATTTAAAAAAATAATCTTTACATTGACATAATGATATCTTTAGCTAATTAATGCTAAATCTACACCTATACATATACATGAACTCCACATACACAAAACAAAACACTTTTGGGTAACATTAAAGTTTATCCAAGTGTCTATATTCAGTTATATTTGATTAAATATCCACCTGCTACTGACATATGTATGTAGAAATATGTTTAAGCTGGTATGTTTTGCACATTTAAATAAAAAAATCTAGTTTTTGGATTGTAGTACAAATATATGAAGAAAGCAAAAGATAATACAGTTAGAATCTGCAATTTTAAAGCAAATATCCATCTCACATCAGTTATTTCTCATTAAATATAATCATATTAATCAGCATTGCCTAATGTTTAGTATTCTGCTCAAATTTATTCATGCAAGTGACTTATTGGTAACAGACATTCATTCAACTTATATATTACTATATATTGTTTTAAAATATTTTTTTAAATAAAAAAAAACATATAAAAACATTTTCTGTTTTTAGAATTTATAACAGCATAAGATTGTATAGGTTTAGTATTTTACAATTGCTCTAAACAATTATTCAGTCAGTAAGGTGAATCCTGGAAGGTCAGTGTTGATTTTTACTAATGAGTGAATGTTTAATATAAATTTGTTGTAATTGCTGTATGACAATAATGTTACAAATATTTAACTTTATTATATATTGTATCATTTATCAATTAAATTGTATATTTTTTTTTACAGTATTTTTGTGTAAGTTTAAAAACTTGAAAGATAAATCATTAATTCTAAAACATGTTTTTTAATATTGACCGTTCCTAAAAGATGCATATTCTTATCTAACTAATTTACAGTTCAGTAAAGTGGTAGTCTTAATGATTAACTTTTACTCTTGTGTGTAGTAAGTATTAAGAAGTTAGTACTCTTTTTTTTTTTCCTGCTCTGAGATGCTTAATGAACACAAACCCACCAGCATGTAGTTTTTTTGTTGTGCTTTGAGTGTGGAGCAGCTCTACCTAGTGGATGTTATAGGCTTTGAAAGAAACGATCATTTGGAGCAACCCTGCTGCTCTGAAGCTTGAAATGTGTTTTTCTTGTTCTTAAGGAAATTGGAGAGCTGCTTCAGACGAGAGGAAAGGAGGTGGGTGTGACCACTGGTCGCAAGAGGAGATGCGGTTGGCTGGATCTGGTACTTGTCAAATATGCTCACATGATAAATGGCTTCACTGCGTGAGTCCCATTATTAATCCTGATCAGTATCTCTCAGTATTTCTTTGTAAAACTTTACTTGGATGTAGTGCTAGATTCTAAAGGTTCTAAACAAAAAACAGTTGATTGCTTATGGGTTTCAGGCACTTGTATATTAGCTGTCAAAGTACGGCTTATGACAGAATTAATACATTTTCCACCTGCCATAATAATTTGATGAAAATTATAGGCAATACATGGACCACCATGTTGTTCAAATTGCTAAAGTTTACATTCATGAAGTATTGCCCATTTGTAGCATGAGCATTTGCAGTCATCTATATTCTAGCTTTTAAGTTCTTGCATGATGTTTTTCTCTTCTTATCTTCAAAAGTACCCCATATCAAGTGCTCAGGGTCTGTTCTTTTGACCTCTTATTTATTTATTTATTTAAAGTTAACATTTCAATTTCAATTTAGCAGGCCTATTTGATGGCAATCAGACACAATTATTAAATGACAGAAGAAAAGCTTGTTTTAATTATGTACATTTTGATAAGTGCCTTGTACTAACCTTCATACTTACCGTCTTTAGCTTGGCCCTAACCAAGTTGGACATCCTGGATGTCTTCTCTGAGATTAAAGTTGGTGTGGGTTACAAAGTGAACAATGAATCTATACCACATTTCCCAGGTGAGTAGCCAAACCTTAAATGTTAACTGAAAGCTGAAATGCAAACTAAAACAAGATTTTTATGCCACTTTATCACTAGATTATGACTCCATTTGCTCTTAGATAAAGTTAAGACAATTCTGATAAAATTTCAACTATTTTTAAATGTTTTTCTTTCAGTTTTAGCACGAACTATAAAATTATGATAGAAAGATATGAAATTCAGCTAGTGGTTTTGATACATATGTAGGCATTTTTTAATGGGCTTGACATCTGATTGGGCTTGGGATCTAATTCTGCTGGATAGTTGCACAATCTTCATTTGTCTGCTTTTTTGGCTGGGTGTTCTATTGCTATATCAAATGGCATAAATGGCAAAAACCTCACTTCATACTATCTCTGTTGATTATGATCTTCAGGTTTTAACCCCCAGAATCAGATTTGTTTTATGCTTTATTTGTCCAGATAATCTATTGACATTAAACAAGAAGGTTGCTTTTGGTGGATAGGATCCAGTTATATTAAAGGAGAGATAATGCATGTGGAAAGCCTTCAGACCCTTTAACTTTTTTACATTCTGTTATTGTACAGCCTTGTGCTAAAACAAAGCAATTGAAATTGCAGATGTATTGAAAATTAGAAACTAAAATGTTGCATTGGCATAAGTATTCAGACTCTTTACTCAGTACTTAGTTAAAGCACCTTTGGTATGATGTCACAAGGTTTGCACACCTTTTTAATTAACAAAAAAAATTAAATTCAGTTTTCACTTTGTTATTATGGCCTGTTGAGTGCAGATTTATTTTAGCGCAAGGCCTCAACACAACAAAATGTGAAAAAGTAAAAGGATTTGGAGACTTTCAGAATACTTGCATTTTATGCCCAGTTACAGTATACAATGCATTAGCCTTTGATTGCTTTTGATAATTTCACTGGAAAGGCTTATATAGGTGCCTTAAAAGGACTTGTGTTTGTTAGCAAATCAGGAGGTGTTACATAAGGTTGAAGTCCTGTATGAGGTTTTGCCTGGGTGGAACAGCAACACTTCAGCTGCTCGGACCTTTGAGGAGCTCCCAGAAAATGCACAGAAATACGTTCGCTTTATTGAGGAGTACCTCCAGGTGCCTGGTAAGAGCGTTTCTATTTAATTTCAAATGTAAAGAATGCTTGTCTTTGTGTACTGTTGATATAATACATTTTAATTCAGTTCTGAGCAATAATAAGAACTATTTCAAATACATCTTTCCTTATCTGTTGCAGTAAAATGGATCGGTGTTGGAAAGTCACGAGAATCAATGGTCCAGCTGTTCTAGTGGTCTCCTGGGCTACGCTTAGCTCTGTCTGAGCCTTTTAGCAAGGAATGATGCTTTTGATGCTTTTATCACTGTTTACCCGATAAAGCCAGAGAAATAATCTAGCTTGTCACCTCCAGTCAATGTCAAAAATCAATCATTGTTCCTTAATCATCATATGATACCCTAGACAAGAACTTTTTTATAATCCCGTTTCCTAGGAGGAAACTGTAATAGAAAGTAAGGGAACACAATCTTTCACTAATACCTAGTGATCTGTTTGATGTACACACTAATGTTCTTTCATTTGTCCTTAAAGGTCTTTTTACCTGGTGTTAACTTTGCTTTGATCAACATAAAACTTATTGTTTGGCAGATATGCAGATTGGTTATGTCTTCTGATGCTGAATGACTAAATGCACAGGAACTATACCACAAAACTCCTTATACCAGTGTATTTATATATGTGTTTAGATGAAATGTCAGCATGACATTTAACATTTTATGGGAATAAGAATTTTCTTTACTGAAATGTATACTAGAAAAAGTTTTTCCCCCTCTCATTTCTGTATCACAATTCAGTTCATTCTATTTTACTTTTCATATATTCATTTAATGCTATTATAGTGTACTTTAAGTGGGCATAATACATTTTCTTGGTTCTTAGTTCCTAGCCTAACATAAATTCCTGTTGTTGATATCATAATAGTCACAGTATACCAAATATTTAATCTGAATAGATGCTACAGGCATTCATTGTTTTAGTATAGTATAGTATAGTATAGTATTTAGTTCCTACTAGAAAAAAATAACATATTATACAATTAGCAGTCACACACTGACTGGAAATTTGCACTTTAAACAAATAATCGGTTTTTCATTTGGTCATTCTATTTGTTTTTAGTTTTTAGTGATGGTGAATGTAAAGTGTACTGTTTTGAAAAAAAAAAAAAAACTATTTCATTATTAAACATATTTTTACTGTAATGTAAAATTTTATGAAATCGCTCCCTTACTTTTTGGGCATGGCTGGTCTAATAATATGTTTTTCTTCAATAAATAGCATACCAACATGTCTGTCATGAATGTTTAACTAACATTTTTACCAAAAATATTTACATACACTGATTATGCAGTGGCTGTTTTGCTAGCCTACTGCCATAGTGACTCAGGTTTGTGTCACACAGACACAGTTGCCCATGTCTGAGTGAGGTGGTATTGTCCCTGGCACTGCAATACCAACCACTTCCATGCCCTAATTGATGAGTGAGGGCTCATGTTAACGCGTCCCGTGAATTCTGGGATTGGCTTGAGATCCCCCTGTCCCACACTGACGAGGAAAAATCAGGGCAAAAAAAGAAAAATAATAATTTTGAAATGTTCATATACAATGTTGCCTTTTTTGACCACATTGCCATTCATATTTTAAGATAATAGGAACTATTTAGAGCAAAAGTAGAGTGCTACAATTGTACATTGAATAGAATTTGTCTTTTAAGAATCCTTAAATAATGGTAGTAGGGAGCGATTTCAGACTAACCTGTGTTACACATCTACTACACTGTGTCTGCTATGTCATTTTCTGTCCTCGGGCTGACTTCACATGTGACTTGAATGTATATTTAACATTGTGTTATGTACAAACGGTTTATTATATCAGTTTTTCTCCTCTTCACCATTTCTGAATGAGATTTTACTGAATGTTTTGATAAGTGGTTCCATTACTCTCCACTCTCCTTGAGCTGTATGAAAGAAGAACTTTTGCCAAGAAGTAACCCTATAAACCTTTATTTAAGAATGTAATTACCACATTGATTATTTTCTCATAATTAGTTTTTATCTTGCCACCACTTTTTTTTTCAAACCAAATCAGTGCGTTGTTTTTGAACAACCACCAATAAGAATGTGGCCAGTGAAACTATTAATAATAACCTATATATCTTTTCCTAATGCATTGGAAACACATTCTAGATTTGTGTAGGGCATGATCTTTTAGGACCTTAAGGACACAACAAATACATACCAACAAGATTGTTTAGTGTCAGGTTTGACAAATATTTATTAAGTGTAAGATAGTTGGATGATGAATGTCCTGATAACATCCCTTTGTTTTTGGGTCTTACTGAAAGATAAATCCTTTATTTTAAAATTCATCTTTTTTCTTGTTGATACAATTCGGATGGGGCAGCAATTTCTTTGTTCTATACATAAAAACATGGGGATGCAAATCTTTTGAAATCAACAGTAATTGCACCAAAGTGAAGCTGAATGTATCGTAGTGTAGGACAAGAATTGATTAACAAATATTTGATTGTGTGGGTACTGGGAGCCCCATATCTGTTTTTATATGGCAAAGTCTCTCTTATTTTTCATGCCTATGTAATATAATGGTGCTGGGGATTTCCTGGTTGGCTTTACTGTCTGTTATCTTTGAGCTGGGCAAGTCTTCACCTGTTAAACAGCAGTGCAAAGCACTACAATATTAAAAAACAACCATTACCTCATAATTAATAACAGAATAAAATGGGAGTGGAGACTGTAGTTAGGGGTAAGAAGCCATTCAGAATGACCTTCCATTGCTTGACTGAATGGCATACACTGTAGTTGGCTTGTGGTTCAGATAGAGGTTATTTATGATTAAAATATTCCATACGTTATAGTGGAAGTTCACATACTGTGGTTCAACAATAGTCTTTTTTGTTACTATAGATTTTTAAAAAAGCATTGTTACACAGTCACTTTCTTACAAGTTAGTCCTCCCTTAGATCTCTTGTGCTAACCTCTACCTAATGGAAAATTATTAGCTACATTAGCCTGAATGGCTGTGCAATGTCACAGTAAATTGGTTTTTAAACCAGGTTATAAAACAATTTAAAGGTAACATACATTGTCGACTGTTTATATAGACATGTATTAACTATAGAGATCTTTACATTTTATTCATACAAAATCTGAATGTTTTGGAAATTAGCAAGACTTGTATCCACATAAGCAGGCTAAGGAAAACGAACAAACTGAAGAGTCACGTCTAAGTACTATTGCCTTATAAAGATGTATATCAACAAATCCAAAATGCCTTTGCAATGTGTTGTGCATACAGGCTTTTGGGAAACATTGATTTACTGGATGATATGTTTTCTGTTTATTCTGTGTCAATAAAATGGACTGCATTTGGACTTTGGGAGTTTTGTGATAATTTTGTGATATTATGAATGGTATAAGGTTCACATCGTAGCTTTTTCCCAGTTCTTAATTATAGTACTCTTGCTTCCGTACATATACATGCTCAGATACACGTTTTCATAAATAAACAATGTGTCTGTTACTAAACTTTGATTTGTGAGTGAGTGCTAGGTTGATTCCTGTACATAGGCCCAAAACATTAAAACCATAACAAATATATTGAATAACAAATAACTGATTATCTCATTACAACAACACACATTAAACTCTGATATAATTAAAACTGCAGATGAACATTCTGTTGTTGCAGTAGATGTGTTATATGTGGGAACTGTTCATGATATACCTGAGCAATTTTAACGAGACAAATCATTATAGTCAGGCGACTGGGTTGAAGCATCTTTTAAATAATAAGACATGCTGTGTTTTCCAATTTCAACTACCAAGAGAGGTCTGCATTGGTATGCATCAAGCAGTGAAAACATCCAGTGAGATTGCAGAAACTACTAGAAACTAGAAAGTTGGGTTAAGAACTGTCCAACGCATAGAAATAATAAAAAGTAGAAGAACAGAGGATAAGCATCTTCTTCGAGGTAGGAATGTGGACGTGGAAATATCATGAATGATTGTGATCAGTGATCACTTAAATGTTTGGTTAAAAAAAAAACCCAGGGAACCCTGGTATGTGTTTACTAGTGTAAGTAAGAGTAAAGTAGTAAAGCACATTTCCACATGCACAATGTGAAAGGAAACTCAAGGGACTAGGACTAAATATCTGTGTAACCTTAAGAAAAGGTTGTCAGTGAGGCTAAGAAGAAGAAAGAAAGCTTTATTGTCATCGTACATGATACAACGAAGTTTAAGGTCACATAAAGGTGACATAATATAGCATGTAATATAAAGCAGTGCAAGTGTACAGCAGTACACTTGCACACATCCAATCACACATTTTCACATGTGGATTGGCCACACTCAAAGATACAATTTGGGATGTGCTGGAGAAGACTGCACAGTGGTCCACATCATCAATACAAGATCTTGGGGAAACTTTAATACAACTCTGGTCAGAAATAAGTGTTGTGGCATTGTAGACGTTTGTGAAAAATATGCCACAGTGAATGCATGCCACAATCAAAGCTACAGGCCAACTAAATATTAGTGTGTGTGATCTTTTTTTCTAGCCAGGCAGTGTACCTTGCTTCCATCCTTCCTTCCATCACTGGACTACAGAATTTGACTTTCTAAGAGCTATGTATATACTGTGAGCAATAGAAATTAGGGGATATTTCAAAATGTTAGTCAGATTTTGTGTTGTGTGTTCTATGAAATCTGCTGTCGACCTCTGTTTTAATCTCTAAAATTGCATTCTGGTATTGGTTTCTTCTGATTCATTGCTGCTAGATTAGTTCTTTTTAGTTTATTCAGTATGAATCTTAAATAATTAAACTACTGAAATAATATTGCAATTTATAAATAATGCCATTGTTTGAGTCTATTCAGTGTGCCCCTATGCACACCACTAATGTTTAATTGTTACGTCCTTGAAATTCAACTAGTTTTAATTAGTGAATAAGTAAACTCTGTTTTAATTAGTGAAGTTAACTTGGAGTGAGGGTTTACATGGTGGACACACAGTCATCTCACAGCGATAAGGTCCTGGGTTTAATCGATTTTTGACCCTTGTATGTGGAGTCTGGATGTCCACCCTGTGTTTGTGTGGGTTTACTCTGGTTTCATTCCACATTCCAAAGAAATGGCCCAACAGAATCTTTTGAGTCACAGCTGAACTCAAATGATTACAGAGGTGTTTAGATAGAGCAACTTCCCAAAATATTGCATTTCTAGTAGAAATTATCTCATGCTACCAATCTCCAATCTCCACAAAATTGTGAAAATCTATTGGTCGCAAATTAAAGTGTAAATTCCAGCAGCCACGAATGAGATGACATACTGTAGTTTTTTTTAAAATGGGCTTCTTATTTTTTTAGGGTCACATTAGTGGTGAATGGAAAGTCTTGTCAATGTCTTACCATAAATTCTTTTTGGTCCTCTTGGTTGTGTAGTAGTGCTTTGAACCTTCATTTGATATCCATGTGATAAACTTCCCCCTTCCACAGTCAGTCACCATATACTATTTGGTTATTTTTTTTAAATATCAATTAACATAATATATTAGGTCTACAACCGAAGAACACTTTATCTAAACCCATTTATGTCATGGTGTATGCAAAAACTATACTGCTTAAATAATTATTTTTCATACAAACACATGGTAATATTAAGAATGAAGTAGAGTGCAATTGCTAATGCTCTTTAAACTTATGGAAAAGGAGGCGAGTAACAAGGCAGCATGTTTATTCCAACAGAAGGCAACACAGAAAAGTCTTGCCTTGTCTCGTCGTCCTTTTACCCTAAATTGTCTACAGTTTTAGAGGGTCTGAACCACAGATTTGGAGTTTAACTGCCTAGAGTTCAGATTATGAAAGAAAAAAAAACTTGAATCCACCTTATTCATCAAAGAATTGGCATAGTGCATGTAACCTAAAGGGACATTGATTAGCTAATAAGATTTGTCATATTCTGTTTTAATATAACTATAAATATTCAAAAATAACCATTTAATTTGAAATTAACCGTTAGTATAAAAGTACTAACTTTTTAGCTGTATCAAAAATGGCTTTTCTGGTGCTCAAATAACAAAAAACAACTGAACGAAATGTGTAAGACTTGAGAAAGCACTGTACTCCTGTTTGAGATCACGGTTTGGGCTGCATCTCGTCCAGGATGGTTTGTCATTCATTGATAAAACAATTAGTCCTAAATAATACCAGCTGTACACAAGTTGTTCTACTAAACAATAAGTAAAGAAGAACAAAGTTAATGTACTGTAATTTCCAAGTCATGACCTTAATCGCGTTATTGATGCATATTTTTATGATTTAATATCATTTTAATATTTACATTTACGGCATTTATCAGACGCCCTTATTTAGAGGGACTTACAACTCCTATATTCTTACAATTCAAGCAATGATGGGTTAAAGGCCCCCTGTGGCAGCTTGACAGAGGCTGGATTTGAACCCATGACCATCAGGTCCAGAGTCCAGTACCTTAACTGCTAGGCTACCGCAGTCCGCATATATGCATTATAATATAATATGATAATAATTTCTTTCTTTAAAACCGAATGCTAAATACAGGAAATGTGTTTCTTAAACAATTAAAATCCCGAGCAAGGTTTAAAAAGGCGTGTTTCAATAGTATCAATAATCGTGTAACAAATGTGCTTATACTGATGTACTGATGTGCTCAGAAGTAAATAACTAAATACACCCCATGTCATTATGGGTTGATTAGTATATTGTCCACCAGAGGGCGATATTTACTTATATATTAGCCCTGCGTTAGACCATCCTACAGTCTGTCTGATTATGCTTGATTCAGCGTATCTTCTGCTAGACTCTGTGTTTGAGTCACACGAACATTAGTGGTACAACAACTGTAAATCCATTTTGTATTAGCGATTTACACATTAAAACTTATATATTTTATTATATATTATACAATTATAAAATATTATATATTTTATTTTATATATTATATTATATATATATTTGTATAACTTATATTCGCATGAAAATACCAGGCTAATTGAACAGTTCATTTGTGAGACAGAAACTGAACGTTAATTGAACTGACCTGTAACTGAATACCACACACGTAGTTAAGTAATAGCGCCTGTTCATCAGAAGAATTAGAAAAGGAGAAAATCTCGGTTTGAAAACAATGCGAAACTCTACAGGCATAGTTAATGCCCCTGAGGTGTTTAAAACAATTATGGATTATAAAAAGCACGCTTGGTGCTAATTTACTGTAAATACATTAAATGTACTGTAATTTTCAAGCCAAGCTCAATCCAGTATTAATTTGTCATCTGGATGGCTGAGGAGGCAGAAATAAATGTACACATACTGTATGTGTGATGAGGTAGGAGGTGAGGAATATGGTGAGAACGATGAAAAGGCGACTTTTCTTCCTCATACCGTAGACAGTGTAAACTGAAGGTGTCGATGGCTCATTCAGTCATTAAATATTCATAGCACTTGATGATAGGATTTGTACCAAATGTTGATGGAAGTCTCAACTAATTATAACTTAAGTTAAAATATGGATCTATGGATATGTATCAGATTGTCATTGATTATTAATGTAACAGAAACAATGTGTTGGTTTTAAATGCACTATCAATGCAATATGGTTGCATTTTCTGTAGGTTTACTATTTGTAGGTACGGTATGTGTTTGAGTGAAATGGAGCATTTTTGTTTTATTCTAATAATTACTGACAGATTTCTAATTAAAAGTATTTGTTTGAAGCAATGACAAGCGCATTTCTCTTGCTGAAACTGACAACTGGTCATAATAACACAAGATACCAAAAAACGACGCAGTGTTTTCAGACCTTACAACAAAGAAAAGTTTTACAAAACAGTACAAATGTTATTTATTAGGAAAGTTATTTTTATGTGTCATGTAATTTCCTGAGTAAATAAAAGTTCAGATTTAGAGTAAGGTGTTTCAGTATTGTAATTACTACATTTGTAAATTTTTGGTATTGGTGTTCAGATTAATGCTTGCTCCTGTACTTAGGTTTTGGAAGTTGTCTTGTTATGTATCAAATTGAACCAATTAAACTTCAACATATTGTATTTTCTTTCTTGTAGGATTTTGACAGTACCCTAATCATGAACCAATGTTTTATAGTCTTGCGTTCAGGCACAAGTTCTGAGTTCTGAGTGCTACATTATATAAGTTACATTTGTCAGTAGATTATGTGATAATCAGTGTCACTTAATTAGAGGGCTATGGTATAAAATGCCTGCACTGATCTAATTAGTGCAGTATGTATATGTATTTTATATCCTGCTCTAAGTCACAAATTTAGTACGGTAAACTGCCCATATGGGTCAGTAGCATATAGAACATGATCAAGTATACCAAGGATTTTTTCCCATGACTTGGTCTAGATTAAATTGATCCACTTTGCATAAATGAGTTAAGGCCACAGATTAAGCTGATTACACTGAATTTACGTTAACTTAGATGAAATGTCTACTAACTGCTGAAATCCCTGGCACATGGGAGCGCAGGAGGCAAAGGTACCAGCCCAGCATCATGGTGATCTGGGTTTAAGTCCTGGTGGTGCCTTCTGGACGGGTATGGTGGCATGCAGACATGATGCGTTGTGAGGGAGGGGTGGCTGGAAAAAGGAATCATCCCCTGTGGTTGAAACAGCAAACCCGGCCCAGCTCTGCCACAGTACATGCCCCTGTGACCCTGATCAGAATAACAAGGGTTACAATAAATAAAAGACAAACAACAGTAATCCTTTTTTACATAAGTTAAGTAAATGACAGATTCTTAAATACAAACAAAACAAAATACAACAAAATCCCTATTTTTGTATGAACTCACTCAAACAAAAGACACTTGTTTGTTTTTTTAAGTACTTAATCTTGGAAACTATTTGTTTTTTGTTTCTGTCGTTGTTGAATCGCACTGGTTGAGAGCTCTGTTTCATGTACACTACCTGTATATATAATCTGTATATTTCATCCTCATAAGTATAAGTAATAATATGTTGTAACAGCAACAAGTCAAAGATTTTGTAGTGTTCATATCCACATAAACATATTTATTTTTTATTTATTCTGCAGTTCAGAATGGTAACATGCTTGTGGATTTTTTAAATACACAAAAATACATGCCTTGTATCCACACAATGTCTTTCTATTGTTCCCAGTTTACTTTAATCCAATAGTATGACCTTCTACTATTACAGCTGATTGGGAAAACATATCCAAGTCAGTAGACACACAAAGGACCTCTGTTTGGTGTGGGGGTCTGGTTGGAGCTTTAGGAATTGGTCAGGCAAGAGCCAGCTGTGTGTTAGTGTGTGTGTGTGTGTGCGTGTGTGTGTGTGTGTGTGTGTTTGCGAATGTGCAAGAGAGCCCCTCATTAGAGCAGATGTGCTGCTGCTGTGATGGCTGTTGCTTCCTTCCTCTGGCCAGAGAAGACAGGCAGCTGCAGAGCAAAGGGCCAGGGTTGAGTCCCTGACCCCAACTTCTAGTGCAGAAAGAGCCCGAGCTCTGCCAGATGGGGGTGAGCAGGGAGATGGGGGCAGGGCATGGTCTAGGTGGCGAGTTGTTTACGAGTTTAGGATGCTAGCTGTTGCTTTTTGGGTTGAATCTTCTGATGTCGGTGTTTGTATAGGTTAGGAGGGGCTAGGGTCTGATCTCAAGTGGAGGAGGGCTATGGCAGCAACACATGGTTCAGAAAAACATTACACACAAGTGGTTTGTTGAGTGGTTTTTGGAGTAGGGTGGGTGCGGGTAGAAGGTAGGAGGGGGCAGTTGGCAGACTCAGTTCTGATTGTTGAATTGCTTCTTTATTTGTTCTTGGACATTAATTATGTCCAATTGATTGAACACAACTTCAGCAGCTATATTTTTGCGAGCTAGAATTTCTGGCAGGTATTTAAAAAACTTATTTAATAGGAATAAATACATTTAATATATTTTGTTGCATTAATACATTATAGCAAAGTGGAAGATCAGGAGACAGTAAAACAACAATATGCCTTGAAAAATATGTTCACGTTTCATACCTGCTTAATCCAATTCAGGGTCATGGGCAGGGAGACACAGAATATCTGGCAGCATAGGGCGCAAGGTAGGAACCTATTAGACAGGATTCTAGTTTATGGCAGAAATGTGCACACTTTAGACATCCCAATCGACCTAACACATGCCTTTGGAATGTAAGAGGAAACCAGAGTACCCAGTAGAACCACAGGCACATGCAGAGGGAACTTGCAAACTCCACACATCATTGCATTATATATTACTGATATCACTGACTATTCTGATTTGAAATGTATGCTTTTTAAGTAATGTAATTTTTACCAAACGTATTTCTGATTTTAACCATCAGATCTTGATTATTTGTGGCTGCAATGTGGTTCATTGTGGAGCACTGCCACCTCACACCAAGAAGATCCTTGGTTCAGAAGGACCTGGATCCTTCCTTTGTGAAATCGGCATATCCTCCTTGTGTCCAAAGACATGCTAGGTTATGTACCTATGTTAGGTTAATTGATTTTCTAAATTGCCATTGTTTTGAGTATATTTATACACTGCTCACAAAAAATAAGGGATATTTCAAAATGAATATAAAGAAGACCACAAGAATTGCTGTATAAACTGATCCTGCATATGCCCCATCAATGTCAGTGTGTTTTGGCAGTCTTCAGTGATCATACACCCAACTGAACAGTCACTGTGTGGTACTCTCATCCAGTTTAACATTTTTCTGTTCACCCCAATGAATATATCACTTTCTACTTAATCACCATAATTAAGTTTGCATCTAATTTGCCTAATCTTTTTTAATCGATTTATGTTTATTTTGAAATATCCCCTAATTTTTGTGAGCAGTGTATATGTCTTGAGATAACCTTATGTATAGATGTAACCTTGTGTGTGTCATTGAAATGACCACTGATGCTGATAGTAATGTTAAATAAATTTAAAAAACTTGTTTAGTAATATGTTAGTAATATTATAAGTATTATTAAAAGTGATATGCATCGACATGTATGCAATAATGTCTGTATATAAAGCTCTACGATATGACCAGCGAAAGTGAAACTTCAGTTTTTTGAAGCAACACACATACAGTGTGATTCATCCTAGTGTGATGTCCAGTGAGTCAGCCATCAACCTCATTGCCCAGTAGCAGTGGGAGCTCTGCCTGGACATTTGCTCCTCCATGTCTCCAGAATGGACAGGTGTTGGCGTCAGCAGTGTCCAGACTCGTTTCAGCAGCTGCTGCATGCTTTCTAACACACACACTTATCCATACAACTCCCCCGGCTGACAGATGTAGTCACACCACCCAGCTAGCTTTATGGAGCCATAGCTGTTTTGACTTTAAATATTTGCCCAGGAGGGCCTTGCTGTGGAGCAGTTTGACCTGGTGTAGGAAATGCCACAAACTACAGTGGTCAAACTATGAGGCATTATCTACACAAGGTTATAAATCTACACACATCCCTGTAAATTATAGCTTTACTTAATCCTGGAACAGTGGACACTCACTGAGCCATATTTCAAACTTTATTTGAACTTCCAGATATTATACTAACATGGACTATCATGGAAGGTCATTACAGATCAAATGCCATCCAGTCAACACACTAAACCAGTAAAGTTATCACAAAGTTACTTTACTGAATTTAAATTGTGATTGGTTATGCTGACTGAAGAGAAAGTGTTGTATAGTAATGTAGTATATTTAAAAATTTTGCTCAACTTTCAAGTGCCCCCTAACTTATTCCTGACTGATTCCATTGCAACAGGTTCTGAACAACGTAGCTGCCTAATCAGTGTAGCAGTAACCTGGCTGTGCAATTCAGCAAGAGCTTGTGGGTACTTTTTGAGCTATTCAGTTGCTGTTCCAAATAATTAATTGTTTTAGAAGTGATTGAGGTACACAGTAATTTGGCTCTCCAGTCCAAATCAAATTCAGCAACAGGTATCCTTGAGCAATACCAAATGACGCCATTTTGCTACACTTTACCGGAATTCTTCCTACCCATATCATACAAAACTATCTCTAACGAAACTACTTTATACATATTCCTGCACACAGTTTAACAGACTATAGTGTTTTATCCTATAGTATTTTATGTTTCATTAGGCTAGGTGTGCAAACTATTGATTAAACATTGATTTCGAGAGCATTGCTACTGGAAGCATAGATGACGTGCAGAGTATACATCATATTGTTATACTGGCATTGCTCTTTTATTATTAAATTGAAGCAAATCATACATAGTACTAATGGCAAAATGCATACAATTTTTAGAACTTATATTGACTTGTAAAGCATCACATTTGCTTTAGGCCAAATAAAAAAAATGGTAAGGCATTGTTCTATTCTAACTCATATTTATGAGTGACACAGCTCAGCATTTTTACTTGTTGATAGCTGGCTTTGGTTAAGAGACATTACTATTTAAAATCATGTTCGTATATATATATAGAAATATTCAAGTAAACAATGAAAGATTATTATATTTCAAGTGATTGATATATTTCAAGTAATACTTAATATTATTATCCAGTATTGTCTTTTAGGTTGTGGCACAGTAGTTGCTGTAGAGCTGTTGACCACCCGGACTCCCAATGTGTGAAATTTGCAGGTTCTCTCCTGCCTTTGTGGGTTTCCTCCAGGCACTCCAATTTCCTCCAACATTCTAAAGACATACATTTGGTCAGCTGGTGTCTTGTCAGCTGCTGGTTAAGCCTTGGTTCCCCAACCCTTAGTTTAGATAAGGAGGCATGAAAATGAATACTGAATAAATTGATAAGAAAAAGTTTCTGCACTTCTTTACAAATTTTGATTATATTCTTTTATGGTAAACTTGACATTATAATATTTGATTTTGAGAGAACGGGGAGTAGTTTTGAAAGAAAAGGAATTCCAAAGGTGCCCCTGGAGAGAACGGCACTCCAGCTGGATATGGAGGGGAAAAAGCACCTTGTTCGACCATCTGGGTCCACACACTCCCATCCCATTAAGGTGCAGATGATTGCGAGAGCCAGCTGACAGCAGTGTAACCTGCAATGCTTTTTGACTGTCCAAGAAGAGGGAGAGGGGACAGAGAGGCGGGGAAGAGAACGAGAGAAACTTTCCTTGCACAGCAAATTTATCTTGAAACACTGCTTCTAAGGACTGCCAAACAGATGCCAGTAGAATTGCTTCTCCTTTTTGCCTCTCCCCCAGCAATCTAAGTATGGCGCCCATATGGTAACAGCTGAGGGGAGTGATTGTTGGTATTGTTCACTTTGTCAGCGGTCCTGGCCGGTGCAGGAGCACTAATGATAATGCTATGTGCAGATGTGTGCTGGCTTCAGATGCTCGTTAGATACTCAAGGGACATGAACGACCCTGTTCTTTTACACTGACCTTTCCTGAACTGATCTGAGGTCACTTAAGCAGGCCAAATAAAAATGTACATACTTTCAAATGTAGACGTTATGTCTGCCAAAGCCATGCTGGAAAACCATGTGTATTACTAAATTACTATTTCACGTATTACAATCACAAAAACTCATGTTTGACCTCAAGCTCAGATTAACTCACGTGGTAGAATGTAGTCTAGTTAACTCCAGATCCTAGATCTCTAAGACATTGTGTAAGGCTGAATTATATGAATAATATCTTACTGTGTTACGTCAAATATCACAATTAGATTCGTTGTTTTAGCAATGGTATGATGACCACATAAATTGCAATGCATTCGGAAACTCTTCATATTAAAAACTAAAAATTCACATGGACATACACTACCGTTCAAAAGTTTGGGGTCACCTAGACAATTTTGTGTTTTCCCTTAAATCTCATACTTTTATTT
>JAVSBV010000097.1:8032046-8050929 GCA_033117975.1 Parotocinclus spilosoma
GTAAAGACGCACTCTATAAGACGTATCCCGGTTTTGTTTTTTTAGTATTGCATGCACTTTCGAGCTCACTTTCGCTCTCTGGCATTTGGACTACCTCCGTGCCTCGCCATTAAAGTTATGTCCCAAAACTGTGCTTCCTGCACCTTTGCCCCGACTGACGCTTTGGCGTCCTCTCACGACAAGTTTGCGCGTTGCTCCCATTTGGGACGCAACCTCGGAGCGCCCCTTTATCCTTTCGGTTTCATTATGTTAGGAGTTGCACGCTCCGCTCTTCATCTCTTTTTAGTTGTTCTATATTTTTATAATACGACGTGGGATATGCTTATCCTGCATACTTGGGTCCTAAATAAAAACACCACCACTGCTCGAAACAGATTCCATCTCCGTTCGGTTCGCGTGTCTGACCACCGGCGCCTTTGCGCCCTTCCGTGTTCCCGAGAGATAGTGGTAAAGTTCTGGGGGCTTTTAGTGACGAAGGACTGGTATGGGCGGGTAACCCTCGAGGTAAATTAGTTTGTTAGGGTTTTCCTGTTCTGTACTCGTGCGCTCCCTGCACGTTTTGAGCTAGCGCTCTTCAGTCGTCGGCACCTACCTAGCCTCACCCACAAGCCAAACTTTTCAGTTGTTCTATATAATTTCCCCATTCTTATTATACGTCGTGGGATATGCTTATCCCGCATACCTGGGTCCTAATAAAAATCACCACATCTCGTAACATGATTAGCTCGATTTACTCAACAATTCTTACCTTTCTAAGAATTCCTAACTCTGTATTATGTAATTTTCTTAACTTGACATAGTCATCAATAGGCACAATAGTCATTAAGGCATCATGTAACCATGTGATGATGATACATCATGATACTTGTGATGCCTTAAGAATTTTCAATATTTCTGCATACATATTACCTAAAATTATTATCAGATTCACTGTACTTTTAACTATTTATTTATTTAGTTACATGAACCAATAGTATATATGTAAGCGGCAAAATTATGTGAACCTAAGCTTTCCTTATCTGATGTGACTCACAGCAATAACTGCAACTAAATGTTTTGGTAACAGCTTCAACTTTAGGACGTTATAGGTTTCTTCACATGAACTGCTTAGACTTTGATTTGGCCATTACATCTTAACTTTAATAAACCACATTTGCTAGAACAAAGTGTCTGCTTAGGCTTACTGTCTGGCTGCATGACCACATTGCATTGAGATTCAGTTCACTGACAGATGTCCTGACATTTTGCTTAATAATTTGCAGATATAATTCAGAATTTATTGGTCCAAAGCATGTTAATACCACCACAATGTTGATGGTGAATTAATGAACATTAACATTAGGCAATGTGAGAGAGGTCTTTAGCTGATTACAAGTTACCTTGGGTTCCTTTATGACTTTATAGACTTTTTAACACATGCTTTTGAATCTTTGTTGCCTGACCACTCCAGGGGAGGGTAACAGCGTTATTAAATTTACTTCATTTGTACACAACCTATCTGTGGGTTGGTGAACGTGTACCATGGTATGAAACAACTCTTAAGGTCATCTTTCATAGATCCCTGTTCTTTAAATACAGCAATGTGCCCTGTATGAGATACCTGATTATGATCACATTTGTTGAAAACACCTTTAAAATTAACTGCCACTCTGATGGTGATTAAGGTACTGGACTATGGACCAGAAGGTCTGGGGCTCAAATCCCACCTCTGCCACAGTCAAGTTTGAGCAAGGCCCTTACCCCACAATTGCTTGGATTGTAAGACTGTAATTAAATATAAGTCGCTCTGGATAAGGGCACTCTTGCCACCCACAGATTTGTAACACTGGATTAATCTAATAGTTTTGTTTAATTGGTTCTCTTTGTTCAATTTTAAGACTTTCTTTTAAAAATGCTGATGCTTTTGGTCATATTTATACAGAAACACAGACTATTCCAAAGGGTTCACAAACTTTCAAGCACCAATGCATACTTTTTATATTATATGACACAGCTTCTTTTTTCTGCTGCCCCCTGTGGTTTTTGAATGCCCCACTCATTATTTATCTCTGACACGGCCTGAATCCTACACAGTGTCACATAGTTTAATTTAAAAGTTTAAGCTCTTATGGTCAAGTAAAATGTTGTGTTGATGTTTTAAGTAAAAAGAAGTGAATATGACTTTTGAAGGGAGTAATGTTAGATATGATATATTTCTGCATATTCATATATATTAAACATAGATTTGATGTTTGCAAAATTGTCTGAAATTGTTCATTACTTTTTGGTGACAATTAATTCATTAACATAGTTTTAAAAATCATGTAGGTTTACTTGGAGATCCAAAAATTGGATTTTTTTTGTTGTTCAGTTTTGTGTCTTTGGTTTTGCACTGACCCTAACAGAATATCAGAGCTAGAGCAAGACATAAGATTATGAACGCTTTCCTTCAATTGATCTGTTACATAATCTCTTTAAAAATGTTAACAGCAACATACTTTTATTAAACCACAATATTAAGTCACAATGTATCAAAAAACAAATCTACTTTCTTATATTGACATTTTAGTTTGGTCACTTGACAACAGCAAATTTTAAAGCGTGTGATAATTTTGACATTCATATTGCTCCTACTGTATGGGCATAATCTCACATTGGATGTGATGATTCTGTGATTTTCTTAAGAAGCATTCCTTTAAGAAGCTTTATGTTGTGCAGACAACATAAATGAATATTACAGTTTACATTTCGATTTTAAAGCCATGCCAGTTAAGGCTATGCAGGTCCCAGGTTAAAATGGCTAAGCAATATTCCCATACATTTGTATCTGTGAGCCCTGGCTTGGCACGGTTGTGGTGTACATCTGTGCTGTACTAAGAAGTGAGCTTTGCTCTCTTTCTCTAGCAGTGTGTGTGCATGTGTGTGCGAGGTGTGTGCGGGTCCTGCTGAGTCACACGTTTGTGGTAGGCAGGTGTGTGGCCTCCTTGGAGATGGATCTAGCAGACAGTGTCAGAACACCAAACTGAGCAAGGCCCTACCATTCCTTAAGTATGGAGACACGCAAACACAGTCTATGTATTACTAGTGATTTTCACAGTGTATTAGAGTCAGCACCTAAACCTTTTTCAAATAAAAGCTGCATTTTTTTGCCCCAGGGGGCCCATTCAAATGTATCCAAATGTTTTAGATACACATGATCTTCACGTGGAAATGTCTATCCCTATAAAGAGATAGATTAAAACAAAACATGGCCACACTTACTGCACTGGGATGTCCTCGTAAAAGCCACATCAGAGCATGTGTGTCAGAATCTGGAGAGCAGTGCTGAGAATGAGTGTAGAGAATCACAAGATTTATCAGATGAAGCTGGAGAGCACTTGAGCCACCCAGACTTCTTACATGAAGAGCAATTCAACTCAATAGGCCATGTTTTAGCTTGGAAGAGCATGTGATGGTTAATCAAAATGTTATAAAGCTGCTGTTTTGGAATTTGCTATTTGGCTACATTTTTAATGACCTGCATAGATGTATCTATTCGAAACAATCTATATGTCTATCTATGTAAACAGTAACTAGACAAGTTGTCTACATGTCAGAATCATTAGCCACATGACAAACATCGTTTTTATGACAAAGCCACACGACAAACAAGTTTTCATGAATAGTTATTGCTTAAAAAGTAAACTGCACTGGGAAATAACATTAACAATGACGTTTTCAAACAGCCAAACCTTAAATAAAATAACTTTTTTGGTAAGGCGAGAGAGAAATCAAATTAAAAATACATTAAATAAGTAAGGTGTACAGGTGTTTGATATGTCAATGTCACACTAGAGAAGTAAAATAGTGTAGTTTTTCACTCCAGGGGCCAAACAGCAATGACAAGGAATAGTCACATCAACTCTATAAAACATTTTAATTGGTCTGAATGTAATCTTAGATTTAGATTTAGGATTAAACTAGACTTATCGAAATGTTTTACACCCTGTGTAAATTCCTAATTTTCTACTATCATAGAGGCAATGTAGGGAATTTCTTATTGCCAGTTCTCTGCTTAGAATGATATGTTCTTTATACATTTATCATGTTATTATATAAGACTCAGTGTTCAAGGCTTTAAGAGTTCAGGTCCCAGCAGTAGCAAACTCCACCCCCAGGTGTTTGGATAGCCAATTGCAGTAGCTTATATGCCAATCAAGGTGAATTTAGAGTACTGTTACTCCCTTCTCCTTCTCCCTTCTCCTCCTTTCTCCTTTCTCCCTTCTCCCTTCTCCCTTCTCCTTCTTCCTTCTTCCTCCTCCCTTCTCCTCCTCCTCCCTTCTCCTCCTCCCTTCTCCTTCTCCCTTCTCCTCCTTTCTCCCTCCTCCCTTCTCCTTCTTCCTTCTTCCTCCTCCCTTCTCCTCCTTTCTCCCTTCTCCTCCTCCCTTCTCCTTCTCCCTTCTCCTCCTCCCTTCTCCTTCTCCCTTCTCCTCCTTTCTCCTTTCTCCCTCCTCCCTTCTCCTTCTTCCTTCTTCCTCCTCCCTTCTCTGTTACTGTTACTGTAAGTTGCTCGGTGTAATGGTTTCTGTTACAAGTTATAAATGCATTACATACAGTAGATTCTAATATATATATATATATATATATATATATATATATATATATTGTAATGAATAGTGAGAGCTCATTTGAACTCTTGGTGGTTTAGTACCTTCATTTCCTTGGATCCCCCATAGCAGTATCTAAAAAACTGCCCCAAATCCAACATTCTGCATAACAGAGCAAATCTGTACACACAAATCCTTAAAAAAGAATAATAATGATTCATGAGTGTAATAATTAGAGCAAAATATTTTAGTACATATAATTTTTTACAGTGAGTGAGCGTGTCTAACGTTCATCTAACGCTTTATCTAATATTTCATCTAAAATTGTAGATCAGACAAAGCCTTGCAGACCTTCTGTGATTTTTGGACCCCATGCTGGGAATCATGGGTTTAGTATATAAACAACTATACAGTACAATATACACTTTGAACAACACTGCACTTGTATTATTACTGATATCTTAAATCATTTACAAGTAGATACTTGAATGGACGCGAATTAACAATCTACAATTAACAACTGACTTAGGGATTTTTGGAATTTAAAAAACAAGGTTTTGGGAACACCCTCCACCACATTGTTAACAAGCAGTGATAACTCCAAAAGAACAATAAAACAGGGTCATGTGGAGGTGGTTTCCTGGTGACAGCAGTTAATTTACATACAGGCTGAAGCTCTTAACAACTAAGATTTTTATCACTCAACAAGTTAAGAAAATGCACACATTTTAGACGCATATTTTCTGCATAATCACCTGGTACTTGATAGTGTGATTGATTCTGATCACCTGTGCAGTTGGTACAGCTGTTAGCAGAATTATGATAGGCATTGTTCATTGCAAGAGAGTAGTAACCCATGGACACTTCTATAGCTTTTATTTCTGTTCTATTACAGTTTGAAAGCCACATTGGTTGAATTGTTGTCCGCTAAAGTTCTAGTACACACGTTTAGAGGAAAAGCTTTATGCAGACATAATTAATGTTCATTTACAGTTTTTAACAGGTGCACTTATCCACTGGGATTTCTAACTGGCAGATAACAGTTAATGGCTTTTCTCAAGAAACCAACAGTACCATCACTCATGGTTATTAGTTCAGAACCTTAACCAATCACCAACATTTGATTTTTCACAGACTGAGTGCAAGGACTAGCTGTTTATGTTTTACAAACCACACAGTAACCAAAATTTGTATGTAAAAAAATCCTAAAAATGGTTCAACCCTTGCTTAGCGAGTTTGTGAAAAGGACACAACGCAAAAGTAACAAGTATGTGGCTAGCGATCTTTTGAAAAACCTGTCATGCCCTATACAGAATATTTATTTAAAAGTTGCTGCCTGAAATTCACACTAATTTTAATGCTTTTTTCTTTCTGTAAGAGTGTTTGAAAGATAATTTCCCTTAAGAGACAGCTGTCCCAGCATGCGACCTGTTAAGGTTAGCACAGCAGCCGTGTGGTAAGGGAAAGTGCTTACTCACTGCTGTTTGCAACCTGCCAAGACCCCACCATTATCAACATCCCACACCCTGACACCCACTTATCTTCAACACACAGAAGAGCAAAGAACAGCTGGTGTGGAGACAGGCTCACTGCACATGTGCCACAGTGGTATTCTTTAGTCTGCAAAGCCAGAGAGATGTTCAGAGCATCTACAGAGTGCACAGTACACAAGGTCAGGTTACAGCATTCAGCTGCTGTACAGTAGCACCGCTGTAACCATAGTCCTTACCTCAGGATAATGGACTACAGTTCTACTGCACATTACTTGTTACAGTGTAAGTCAAATAAATGTTCAATAACAAGTACACTATTTGGTTTTGATAGTAGTTAATTTGCTGCACAGATAATAAGTATCTGTTTTTTTATAATTAAAATGTGAAAGCATACTAAGAATTGAACTGATTTGAGAGTTTGTATATAACCTTGTCTAAGGACGTCTTGTCTTCTGGCTCATGGCTGCAAGGTTTACAAGTTCTATGGCTGCAAACGATTTCCAATGCCCTCCGTCTTTGTGCTTGATATTTAATCTAATAGTATAATATTTGGTTTCTTCTTGCTATGCGATATACTGCACTGATATACAACATAAATCCACTTTTGGATCAGATATCAAAAAACGTAGTTCAAATGTTGCTTTGCAGAATGACGCTGCTGCTTAGCGTTCTTTTTTTTTAAGGGAAAGAAACATTTTCTACATTCAAAAAACAGACAGCAGTTTTTGTGATTGTATCACGAGACATGAATTTAGGGCCATATAGCAGTGGAGCAGGTAGTCTGTGACGCAAAGTTTTGATCTAGCTGTGCAGGGCCTGCAAATGGCTGTGTTATTATTTTGGGTTCTCCAGATTCTGTCCAAAAACATTTGCAGTAGGTCATTTGAATAATTTGCTGTGAATTACTGTACTATATCTTGTGGGATTTCTTTTTTAGGAATGAGCACTCTATCCACAGATCCACTAAATCATGAAATTCTAAGGTTTGCACACCTCAAAATGTTGCTCCTTGATCCTTTGTGCTTTGAGTCGGACTTGGACTTGTGGTGAATTTGCCAAGGATGCTTATCCTAAGAAGATGAACAACTGCCTCCTTAACTTACTGATGGTAAAACAATAGAATATAAACTGTTTGATTGTGCTCTAATGTTTTTATTTTAAATGTGTTTTTTGGTTGTTATGGTGTGAGATATAATTAATGCATCCATCCACCATGACTGCAGTAGTGGTATGGACATCATCAGACCCAAAATCTATATCTTCCTGTATTGCTGAAAGAAGTACAGGGCATGTCAGGCAAATTCACAACAGGCACTACATTTCCCACAAATGCAGTAAAATGCTTATCTCATGTATTGATTGTTGCACGTGTAGCGCATGCCACTCATTTGTCATGTCCACTCCGCTTTTCCTCCTCTAACTCCAAGAAAATACTGTTAAAAGGGAATGTTTTATCTCAGCCCATCAATGTTCCATACACATTCGGAGGCCTTTTGTATGTTTGTGTGTGAGTGTGTGCATGTGCGAGAATGATGGAAGGGGTCCTTGGCCTGTGGCTCCCACTCTTTTCCCATCCTGTCAGCCGAGCAACACCCCCCACCCCAAATACACCCTCAAACACACTCAGACATTTAAGTTGGTGATTGCGTCTTCTTTTGTTGGGGGATGCATGGTGGATGGGATTTCCCCTCCCCAGTATAAACCCCCCTATTGCAATACTGCATTGTCTAGTGCCCGAGATGGGCCGCTTGTTGCTAGCCTTCTGGCTGTGTGTGCTCTCAGCTTTACAATGGCTGCCTTTCATACCCAACAGACTTTTGAAGGAAAGAAGACATCACCCTGTCTGTCTGCTTCTCTCACCTTTTATCCGTCTGCTCTTATACTCTGCTTTTATTCCTCCCCCTGACTCTGCTGAGAACTTTTATTCTTGAACTGCTGACCTTTTCTCTTCAATTATTACTGAATGTATCAGGTACGCACTTAAGACTCGGGTAACTCTTAACCCCCAACTAATTGTATTCTCCATGGAATATGCTCTCGACGTTTGTCAAACACACAAAGTCACAGTGCATCGGAGCTGTAACCACATAAAAGGTGCCTGTGAGAGACCAGGCTTCAGTGGAGTCTGTCATGAGTGTAACGAGCCTGGCATGCAGCACTGGCAAACTTCAGCTACGCAGCTCCAGACAAGAGGCCCAGGCTGCTCCCTTACTTAACATGTTGAGCCCGCTACCCTTCGGCATGGCCAAATGTTTCCGCAGCTGCCCTTTTGTCCCTGGTTCTTGAGTAAACAAAGAACAGATACAAATTAATGACCTAAATTCAAAGCGTACAGAATGAGCTTGAGTATGAGGAGAGACGAGAGTACACTTGTTCCATTTAACCTAAAACACGCTTCTTAATCATTCTCTACAATATTTGCCAAATGGTTTTTACCCATTTTATTACTTTATATTGATCACGTAGCTACTTACCAAATCAGCACATCAACCTTATTGAACATGGTCCTGGTCTGAAATGTTGGAACATTTTCTAATTTGATCAATCGCCTGTGACAGTTCGCACTGCTTCCATTCAGGGAGGGAAAGTCTGCCAGGTTATTGTGCGAATGTCAGTATTGAATTAGTATTGGAAGAAAATCATAACAAAGCACACAAAGGTATGAAGGGTATTCAAATATTAAATATACATCAGGGAAATGTTCATAACTTAAAATAAAGTACTGGAAATGATATGAATCTGTCTCCTGTAAAGGATGAACAGCAAAGAGTGTGCACACAAACATGCCGGTGACTAGGAGGATGTAATATATGGGAAAGTATTCATCTTATTGAAAGAAATGGTGGCGTCTCAAGTGTGAGCTTTAAAAGAGGGTCATGGTCATCAGCAGAGGCATGCTGAGTAACACTTTGTGCCTTTAAAGGTCAAAATGTAGGGCCATCAGTAAAGCCCCAGTTGAGAAAATCTGGCAGCAGGTTAGGTTTGTGTGTGTGTGAGGGAAAGGGGGGTGCTTTTCAGAATGCTGCTGTGCGTTTTCCCATGTCCAGCCCACGGTTTTGCTAGAGCGTCAGTCTCTCTCTCTCTCTTTCTCTCTCTCTCTTTCTCAACACACCCGGACAGTACCCAATTCACAGACCTCACGCACTGGAAAACATGTTTCCACCCACTCAACATCTACAGTAAATAAGATTATTCAACTGAAGGCAAAAACAGTACATTGACAGTGTGTATAAATCACGACTCTCTCTGGTAGTTTCAAAGTTCAAGAACATGTGGGGTGGGGGGTGGTGGGGATGTAGTAAAAAAGGCACTTATCACAAATGAAGGTACTTATAATTTATTGCAGTTTGCACACAATTAAAAAATTTCACCAACAGCACACCAAAAAGTACAAAACTAAACAGCCTTATAATTTACTTCCCTTGAGAAAATGAAACATACTATGATTGTCAAAGCTAACTGCCTAACTCCTTAAAAAGAACAAAGTGAACATACCAACAATCTCAAAAGGGAAGCAAATACATGTGAAGTCAATCCACCTCTTTTGCAAAAAGCGATTGTCCTTTTTTTTTCCAACAGATTATTTTTATTCACTCTTGCCTCCTACACACTAGGTTTAAAATTTGTTGTTCTTCACGCTGGCTGTTTCCAGATTTCAAGTAAACTAAAGGTTTGTCTGTTATGTGAACATGCTTCATATTCCATTTCACAGCTTCATTGCCATTTGAACAGAAGTTAAATAAAAAATACATCCAGTAACTAGCCAGTTCCAGTTCTCCCACTCTGCACATCAGTAGGCTGTTTACAGTAGTTTAAGGCGGTCAAGTACAATAGTTGAAGCCAGCACAAAAATAAAAGGAAGAAAAAAAGACTTTCAGAAACCCCAACCCCGCAGTTGATATTTTTCTTTCACATTTTAGAGTGCAAAAGATAAAAGAACCACCATACCAAAATGCAAGGAGGGGTGCCCGCTGTTGGCAAATGTTAACCCTTCTTACTACCTGTTGCACCAACCTATATTAACCTAAACTGCTTCAATAACAGCACTCAACCAAATAAAGGCCTTTGTCTTTTTTATCATTTTGTTTTTTCTTAACTAACAAATTAACAAATCTTGAGCGCGTTTGTTCAAATAGTTACATTCAATAAGAATGACACCATGATGTTAATTTAAACACAACAAATGAGACTAAAAGTAGAAACAAAGCAATGTTTTCAAACACATACAATGCTGAATAAGGTCACTCTGCAGCAGTGCAACCATTTCACTTTTATCTTTTAGAATTTAGACACTCTGCTGTTAATGCCACTAAATCTTTCATTAAATCATGCAAAAATCTTAAAGTCATATTTTTCAGCATTTCTGTTTTTAAAGGTGCAACAGAGCATGGCAAACAGTTTCTCCTGTCAAATGGGAAGGATTTTGCTTGGAGTACAAACACACTCTTACATGCACACACTGACACTGACACACACACACACACACACACACACACACACACTCCAGAGTTCTAAGCTTTATGCTGTTTGCTTAATCTTCAGTATTCATCATACACAGTAGATCTGCTGAGCCCATCTTTCCAGCAGCTGACATGTCATATGGATTTTCATGGCAACTAAATCTTCGTGGGCACAGATTTTGAGTCAAGTGCCAATTGAATGGATAAATAAATAAATTAGAGACAAAAGGCGAGACTTTTTAAAAATTCGAACAGCGAGTAAACATGATACAGAGACAGCAGTTGGAGACCAGCACTGGAGAATTGCAGAGTGTGAAGAGGTGCTAAGCAGGAGTGGCACTAGCATTGGAAAAGCCCCCATGTTACACACTCGAGATCGTTTGGGCACAGACATAGTGCACCTAACATCAGTGCATTAACGCAATCTTCACAGCCCAGTAGAGCATCTGAACGGGCGTCTCTCTGCAGTGAGACTTTCAAAGAAATAATCAGACTACTTAGGAAGCAAATGAGTTAATTAAAAATACACTCTCCAATGCAAAACAACAACAAAAATACGTAAGTTAAATAAAATTCATGCAATTTCTACAGCTGCAATATTAAGGTATATATTTATATATATATAAAATCTTTTTTTTTAAAAACAGACAGGTGCCCTGACTGTAATCAATAAATCAATTACAGTGTACAGCAATACAGCAATTCACATCTTAAATATACAGGTTGGACATCATGCAACAACAGATTCCATTTTAAAAAAGAAACTAAAGAAATTCTGCAAGCACTACGGAAACAACTAGAAATGCAGCAAACAGAAAACCAATCTCAGTAGAAAACAAGGTGTTGAGGGTCTGTGACTAAATAATAAAACATTACCTCATCATCTTAATCTTTAAACGATATAAAATCTGTCAATTGATATGCAAAAGGAGGCTGTACATTGCATGAGTGCCTTTATGTCTTCTATCAGTCAAGTTTCCTATCACAAAAAAAATGTAGACGCAATTAAGTAAAACAAGCTTGGAGCTTTTGGAGCTAACGTCCTTGCAGGATTTACAGAACCGACTTGTTAACATGTTACGATCACGCCAGTTCTCATATGCGCAGTCACACACTCGCCAGGTATGATATTTGCAATCAAAGAAATTAAAAGTATAGTAGTAGTAGTGCACAATTCACATACACACACACACACACACACTCACTCATGTGTACGTGTCAATATAGGTTCAGAGTACCCGTTTAGTGTATGTTTATGAGATTTGAACTTCCTCAGAGTATTACCTGAAATCTTCATATGGATGTTCATGGCATGGGTGTTTAGAAAAATCAAGGAGTGTATAGAATCGTCAAATCGAGCTTTGCACATTTTATGTCAGCGGTGACAGCTGGAGCCAGCATTCATGTTTTAATTTAAACAAAAATAATATTAATAATAATAATAATAATAAAATAAAACAACAATAAATCCCCAAAAACTAAACAGACCACAAAAAAATATCAGTAGTAACATTTTCATGTGCTAGTAAAGTGCAATTTAACAAGATAAACAATGTACATAGAAGAAACATGACTGATGCAGACCTTCCAACCATCTCCCTGCCTCTATCCTTTCTTACCTCTGAGCCCCAAAATGCTGTTCTCTTTCTCTATCGCTCACTCTCTGTCATAACTTAAAAAGCAGTTTTGTAAATTTGCTTTTATTTCCATAGTTCTTGCGAGCTATCCTCGAGTGACCAGTCTCGGAGTGCGGGCAGACTGAGTGCCTCGCTCTTCACTGAGAGCGAATTGACGAGTTCGCAGTGGAACTTGCGAATGTGGCGGTACAGGTCTCCGGATTGCGTGAAGCGCCGCTCGCACCACTTGCAGGCGTGTGGCTTTTCGCGCGTGTGCACCACGGCGTGCCGGCTCAGGTTGTGAGAGTACTGGAAGCTCTTGCCGCATGTGGTGCAGGTGTAGGGCTTCTCGCCCGAGTGTGTCCGTTCGTGCCGCTTTAGTGTGTACATGCATGAGAAGGTCTTGCCGCAGATGGAGCACGTGGGCACGTTGACGTCGCCGGCAGCCGGCTTGGTGCGTGTGCCCTCCTGCTCGCGGAAGTGCGTGCTCAGGTGGATCTGCAGAACGTGCGGGCTTGGGAATACCTTGTTGCACAGCGGGCACATGAAGATCTGAGAGTGTGCTGCGCCCAACATGCCTGACACGTATGGCAACAACGGGCTCTCTTGTGCCCGCTCGGCGTCGCTTCCAAGCACCTCTGGGTCGCCCGCGTCCTTGCTCACGCGCTCTAGAGAGGCTTCTCTCAGGGCTGTCAGGTGAGCTTCGAGAGTCAAGCCTAGCCGTTGGACACCATGCCCGTTGTGCCCAAGGTGCAAGCCGTTGGCACTGGGTGCCTCCTCCTTCAGGCCGCTGTGCTCCATCTCGTATTCTGTGCTGGGCAGTTCATCATCATCTGAGCCAGTATCTTTTTCAACCTTTACCTGTACCAAAGAACTATGAAGGCTGTCTGGAGTGGCCGACCCGCACAGATACGGGTTCCTGGCTTCACCTGGTGTGGCGCTCACGGCTGACTTCACTGACAGGTCAAGTGCACACTCGCCGGTTGGGCAGAGTGACCCCGAGGAGCTGCTGGGGCTAGCGGCAGTGGCAGCAGCAGGCGACTTGCCATGTGCCTCAGCCTCTCCCGGGCTAGCTGTACGCTCCGATGCCAGGCGTGCCCACATCCTGGCTGGCTCCTGCGAGCACTGGCTGTCTCGCTTGCCCTCGTCGTCGTCGTCGTCACTGGCCAGGAGGTTGCCGCCGCCGCCTCCCTCCGAAAGGCTCTCTGCACGGTCAGAGCAGCTGGAGGCGTCTTCCTCTCGACGGGTGCTATCCGCTTCAGCCGTGGCCTTGTGCTTCAACTTCTTCTTGCACACCTTGACAATGTCATACATGTGCAGGTAGCTGGCTGCAGCCAGCACGTCCTCAACGGGCAGCGACTTAAACTGTAGTTTGCCCTCATACATGAACTCGAGCAGCAGTGCAAACGCTGGCGCTGTCACAATATCGCTGTTCAGATGCACCACGTCCCGCTTGTCCAGCTGGTCCTTGTAGAAGAGGTGGAAGTACATGCTGCACGACGCCAACACGGCACGGTGGGCACGGAACTGGGCATCTCCTACCAGCACAGTAGAGTCGCACAGGAAGCCCTGGTGCCTCTGTTCACTCAGACACTGCAGTAAATGTCTGCTGTGGTCCGGAAACTCCATGCTGTCTTCATAACCTGCAATGGACCGCAGATGTTAGAGGGGCCCTGGCAGAACAACAATTGTTTTGTTTGCAGCCCTGTGTGGAACCACTCTTTTTTTCTTCACCCGTTCAGTCCCTCTCGCTCTCCCTCTACCCCCATGCACATACTCGCTGGCTCTCACACACACACTAATTCTCTTGCGCTGCCCTCCCTCCCTCCATCCCTGTGGGAACACTAGAAAAATGTTCACTGCAGAGCCGATATAAAAGGATTATAAAGATTCAGGTTTTCAAATATCTCAATTTCTGCTTTCCCAATTTTTATTCTCAATCTTCATGTCACTCAGTCCATCCGTTGGTTTACGTTATTCTATCTAGGGAATAACTACAGTTTATGTCTGTGATAAATCTAGAGATAATAAACATCGCAGAGCAGTATTTAAATTTTTACAGCCTATATATCTGGATATGTTTTTTTTAATTCTTTACTAAGTTTAACAACTAATACTGCCATAAAAGTAACCATAACAAATAAAAATGAATGAGAAAAAATGCAAAAAAACAAATTAAATTAAATTAAACAATAATCAAAAGCTGTAATAGTGTAAAAGTCTACTGTTAAAACTTAAAAACCCGATGCTACAGGCACCTGCACGCGAGTCACTTCACCTCTTTGTGCTCCTGGAGTAGTTATTTTTAATAACCCACTTTGGCCAGGACACTGCTTTTAGATAACCAGCTTGCAGGTACACAAACAGCTCACCGGTGCAGCCACAATATAGCAAGAATGGCAAGGACAGTGATCTTTAAGATTATTCCAAGTGAGGTCACCGAACATCAGGACGACTCTCAGGAGCAGCCAACCACCCACCCAATTAAAGACAAACTGCTTGAAAAACAGCTAAGCAACCAGAATGTAGTTCATGCTAAAATTATTTAAAATACTAATAAATGCATAAATAAAGAAGAATGATCATTCACACCTGTTACCCGTGGAGCTGGCTCCCGTCTCATAAAATGCATGATGGGCACCATGTTTAACCAGAGCTTAAATGAACTCATTTGAATCTTCATTTAAATCTGATTGGGATACCAAGCCAGACCCCCCCCTTAAACAGCGCTCAGACCTGCGTTGATGAGGGGGTTTAGAGGCAGGGGGGGTGTCTAAGGACAGCCAACCCCTAACCAAGCCCTCCTCCTTTTCTATCCCCTCCCCAAATCTGTGGAAAAATGGAACATCCTCCCAAAAGAGGCAGCACACATCGGACTTACAATACAATCACTTTAAGTGCCCTGTAGTCTACATCAATCCTAATCCTTAAGATGGCTAAAAATAAAGATTGCAGGACAGCCCGCAAGTTAGCTGCGATCAAATTAGGAGGCTCTGAGGACAGAGTGGGACGGAGAAGGAGGCTTATAAACATCTGATCCAGCTGACTGAGGCCATATGGCAGCTGCTGCCCAGATAAAGAGATTAAAACTAGGAGGAGTGCGATTACAGCTGTCTAGCCAATTCAGGCAGCTCAAATCTGCAAGTTCTAAATTAGTCACTACCAACAAGGAAAAAGAACCCAACCCAGTAGCTAGACTGACACGAGTAATTCTGCATTTGTAGTAATTAAAATCAAGGGAGTTTTGCACATTCCTTTGTACTTTTGAGATTTTAAGGGGATTAAGATCCTATTTCTGTCTGACACAGTGTTCAGCCTTAATCACAATTAAAAGCATAATTTAACAGTTACAATAGTTATGGCTCCATGTTAATTAGAACTAATATATATGAAAATATTTTCTCCTTAAATTACAATGTCTAAAAACAAAACAATATTCCTTAGTTTTAAGTGATAAACCAACGATTGTCTAAACTTCTCTTTTTATTTTTTTTTCTCTTTTAAACTTCACACAAACACCCAACAATGCTACAACTGTTACAGCCAAACTACTGTTCCCCATTCATAGCAAAGCAAGTGAAACCAAAGCCAACGGACCAAACATGCAGCTAAATGAAAGCTTGCCTGGTTACCTCGTCCCGACAACAAGAAACGTCACTCGTCCCCTGTCGCCTGGTTACACTACACCACCGCAAAATCCTTTACATCCCATTTTACCAACTTACATACTTCTGACAGACAATAGAGAGAAAAAGTTTAAAGAGGACTGCCTACTCAGAAACCCCTGGACCCCCTGGTACAGTACCTGCGGTTCGCATCAACTTGATTAAGTCCACTGTTGTGGTACTGCCTGCTGTAGCTGCTTTCGCGGAGTCAATGAAAGGGTTGTAGTAGGAGGAGGAGAGTAAAACAGAGAGAGAAAGACGAAAAAAATCCAACTGCGAGAGACAGATGCAAAGTGGAGGAGATGTTGGAGGGGAATGCGATGCCTCCTCCTGCACACAGATCCGCACACACACTAACTCGCAGTCTGTGCGGCAGAAGAAAAGACTGGGGGATGGCAGCCTGTCAGCTGCTCTGACATCATGTTCAGATGGAAATGCTACCTCCAGCTGTGCTCCTTTTAGTGCCATATGCTACTCCTCTACACTCTTGCCACCAGCCTCTCCTTTATACAACTTTGTTTCTCTTTCTCCCTCTTTAAAAAAAAGTCGAAGGAGGGGGAGAAAGAATCTGCTGAGAGGTGATTCTGTGGAGACCTAGCCAACTCTCCCCTTTACTTGTAATCTCTCAGCAAAGGAGAACTTTAGAAAATAGGTCTGTGTGAAAGCCGACACTTTTTTTTCTAACCTAGTTTCCGGCACAGAGAATTTAAATACCCTGAAGTTCTTTCCCCCTCTCTGTCTTTCTCTCTCTCTCACACACACGTTCTCACTGCTCTCCTTCCAGTTACCATAAACAAAGGCCAGCATAGAGCGTTTCCAAATGACAGATCCATGCAGCTGATATTGTTTTCGACTTCTTCATGGTTCACCGGCCGCTCCATTACTGTCATTCATTCCCCCTAACCCTCTGGACTTGCAGAGGAGGGGAGAAACCAAATAATGTACAATGGGAGCAATGCCTCAGACCTCATCAGCAGAGGTTTAACAAGAGCTGGCTTGAATGGGACTACTTAAAATGTTCTAAAAGCTCCTGTTTTTTTTCACAATGGTAGGCTGTGTTTTATCTCCACTGTTTCCCCTTGAAATAAAAGGAACAGGATTATCTTGAGTTTGTAATACTATGAACTGTAAATTCGCAGAACGGGACTTGTTTATGACTAAACACTTTTTGAAGATAGAAAAGAACGCACTGCTGTAGAAAATCGTAATAAATTAAGCACTTTTATCCATACTGAAAAAACTAATGGCACACCAATTACACCATATATAAATAATAAGCAGGTCTTGTAGAGAGAAGTCATATCTTCTTGACTGCACCTGTGCAACCACAGCAGTTTTACCAACTGACAACATGGATAATATTACATTATTAGGCACTGATAAAGTGATATGTATTTTCTATTCTGCATTTTATTTTACTATCAGTCAGGTGTGGAAATATTATTTATAGGGTACAGCTGGCAAATGTAGGGACGCGAAATGATTTTTTTTTTATATGCACGTCCGCTTTTACTCAAGGAAAGGAGATCAGGAATTTTACTTGTCGGACATTTGTTTAAAACTTAAAACGGCTTTTTAGAATACATGTATACACATCTATGCTTCTATTTAGAGTATCCTAATGTACTGTACTCACAACGAGCGTAAATACAAATATGCGTGCAGTACTTTAAAGCGTGAGCGTGTGCGCGCGTGCGTGTGTGTGTGTGTGTAGGCTACTCTAACATCGCCAACTGAGCAAAAGCTAGCTCGTAGCTAAGACAAAAAAGTAACCAAGCTACCTGCAATGTTTGAATTTCACAGCAGGCCCTGAATCATCAAGCGACCGCGTTACACTCCGTAGCGGCAGTTTTAGTGCAAAAGGCAGACCGGTGAGGGGAAAAAGCTCGCTACTTTTCAGCATAACAATCCAGCGCTGGTAGCTCAGCTCGCTTTCACCTGCTTAAAGAGCCTCGTATTAAAAAGCCACTTACAGACCAGCGAGCTCCGAGCACTTCCCGCTTCTTCTGCCCCAATCCTGGCCGCGGTAAAAAAAAAGAAAAGAAAGAAAGAAGTGGACACACTTTCAGCAGCTCCTCATGGCAGCCCGCGACCGAGCGGAGTAGAGACGAGAGGAGCGCAGGGGCTGAGCTGAGCTGCGGCGGCCAGATGTTTCCGAGCTGTTGCTACTCAACTCTCCGGGAAAGGGAAAAGGGGAAGCGGCCTGACTGGCGGCGTCCCAAACCAATAGAAGAGGCGAGAAGACTAGCGAAGGCGAATTGGAAGCGGCCGCTCAGAGGAAAAGCGGTGGGAGGGAGGGATGTGCGCGTCTTCTTTTCGTAGGTTGACACCGGGCAACAGTGAGAAAGCAGAAAAAAAGGCCAAGCCGACTGGTTTCCTAGAACAGTGGCGCAGAGAGAGAGAGGGAGAGAGAGAAAGCACAGGCACATGGGTAATGTAGTTAGGTGAACACAATACAATACAGCTACAGTAGACAGATGCGACAATTCGGCTGTTCCTATCCTAAATAATTATACACTGCTCACAGAAATTAAGGGACATTTTAATTTGAAATATGCCCTCATTTTTGTCAGCAGTATACCAAACTGCCTCTAACCAGAAACAAAAATGTTATATATATATATAATACAAGATACTGAAATATAAGCAGCTCCGTTGCTCATTTTAGGCTACTGTTATAATATACGTTCATAGAATCAATATATTAAATGCTTTTATCCAAAGCAACTTAAAAATGAGCTGAGTAGTTAAAGGGTCTTGCTTCAATGACACAAAGCCTGGTTGTATTGGGACACCTTATTAACCTTGTTAATAGTAGACCAGAGACACCAAGCCACAACAGTACCCTCAGTACCACTGTTCTCAGCCTATGCAACTAATAATAATAATAATAATAATAATAATAATAATAATAATAATAATAGTTAATAATGGTAATTCACACCTTTATTAATTTTCATACTTGCATGATCCAGTTCAGGGTCTTGGGGAGACAGGGTCTAACTGGCAAAACACACACACACACACACACACACACACACACACACACACACACACACACACACACACACACACACACACACA
>JAVSBV010000097.1:8068406-8088866 GCA_033117975.1 Parotocinclus spilosoma
TACACTACACTTGCAGATTCCTACGAGTGCTCCTAAGAACAGCTTCTATATTTCCACCTCAGGCTACACACACACGCTGTACACACACTCACACTCACACTCACACTCACAAACACACACACACACACACACACACACACACGCACACACACACACACACACATGCAGCATGCACACAAACCCTCACTGCATCGTGTTGTAATTTGAGAATGAAATGAATACAGACACAAACATAAAAACAGATTATGTGAATAAAGCCTTTATAAGGAGTTTCATAAGGCTGGTTACTGACATTTGCAGCCCTAATTATAGTGACACTGTGGATAATTCTCAGGTTAAATTTAACAAACCATAAGAATGTAGCTGTGCTTCAGAATCCGGAACTTGGCATTTTTGCATTTAGTTTGTTATATAAATATCATAAATGGAACCTTTATGTAGGTTTTTGAATTGAGCTTGGGGTCACAGAACTGATGATTATATTTAATGACCTTAATGAACCATTTTTATTTAAGTTCTTGCACATTGAGGTTATATACAAATGTAATGTTGGTTTTATTGTGTTGTTTAACAAGCGGTTTCTTTTTTGTCTAAGTAAGTCTATAGTAAGTTGATATAATTTCATCTAGTTCCCCATTCACTTTATTTGCTGTGTCTATAGTATAAAAAACTGCCAGAAGTATCTAGATAAATATCTAATATCTATATTAAAATGCATAAATATACAATGTTTATGATACTATATGTATTACAATATACTAAATATTGCAATACATAATCATGCAAAATTAGTGTCAAGTGTAAAAAGATGTGTTTTCTTTTATAGATTCATGTGCATTTCCTGAGTTTATTCCTGTTTTGAATTGCTGATTTCTGGTGAGCCATTGGGAATTGATATAGATCCTCAACACTGTTTTTCACTCCACATTTAATCATTCATTCACTCAGTCACTTTCTTATAATCATGCCTAATCATGGACAGAATAGCAGGGGAGCTGGTGGCTAGCCGTCATCACAGTGTGCAAGGCAGGAACAACCCTGGATAGGACCAATCCATCATAGGGCACAGTCGCACACTCATACACCTACACACACTAAGACCACTTTTGAGCAAACCACTTTTAATCAGTGAACATAATGCATGTCTTTGGGTTGTGGCAGAAAACCGGAGTACACAGAGTAAACCCACGTTGACACATCGAAAAGCATAGATTCCACACAGAAAGGATGCAGACCACCTGGGTTTGAACCCAGGACCTTCCTCCTGCTATGGGATAGTGCTACTCACTGTCCTCTTCACTTCAAAAATAGTTTAAATATTACAGACACTGTAACAATTGGGGTACTGTCATACATATCTGTTATTTGTACTGTATTTATAGTACAGGTCAGAAGGTCACCTCAGTATTCTGTTAGTGTCATTCCGAATGGTGAACATTTAGGTGTTGACCCACTGGGTCTCATTCATGTAAGATGAATGAGCATGTACTTGTATGGAAGAAGGCCACATCTCTTAATTGTACATTACAGTAGCATACCTCTATAATATGTCAAATGTTGCCTGCTGTCTGAAGGTAACTTGTTTTTGAAAATGGGGAATTCCAACTTCCTCTACTAATTCAGTCTTGTTGCAGCATATTATAATAAGTCTACCTCCTTTTAATTATGTCAGCATGACATTGTGACTTAATAATTGGCTTTGTGGCCTTTTAGCTGAGTGTTGGGTAAGGTTTGCCAACCTACTCATTCACCCTCATCATGTACCCCGTTGTTGTAGGAACATTAATAACACCAGTTCATTTAATACAGGTATGCACCTTTTAACGAACATCAGATCATCCATATGCTTTAATGGCCAAGGCCTAATTATAATAAAATTATAATAGTAAATGAACTCTGTCTTGTAATTCCAAATGGTTTGGTTGTAAACAGCTGATTACCTCATCAACCAATCAAAGTTGCAGTATGTAAATAAAAGTGTAAATAAGCAAAACTGTCTTACCTCTGATCGTTTGGTGACTTGCTCGTTAGCTCATGTGACTGCTGTAAAGTCTGTTCTAACTCGGTTGATGTGTTGAAATATTTTTTGCATAAGTTACTTGTTTGTATCTGACTTACCTCTGCTTATTTGTACCAAGCGGTAAATGACATTTGTATGTATAGGCCCGTCCTATTGTAACTAGTACTGTGTTTTTGCCCCTCCATGTTTTTTTCTCTAACCTATAACTATATAAACTGGTTCACATCCACTTGTTGAGCCTCTGTTGTTATCTGGATGGTTTTTCATGATGTTTCTAATACTATCTATTAATGCATATTGTTTTCTTCTGAAAATATAATTTATATATACATTACAATACCATGAAATGACTACGTGACTATGACAGCATCCAGTTAGTGACCATTTCAGTCGACCTGTTTCATGGAACGTAAAGTGGTTGTTGAACGGCGCATACCTTTATATATCGGTAGCATCATTCATACGGAATTTTGGAGAGTGAAAAGTGGCAGAGTGTACCAAGAAGGTTGTTTTTCACTTTTCATGACACTTCTATTTCAGGTGGGAAGGAGGGGTCAGACAAGAGAAGTGAAAAAATTCTTACATTCCATTTTTTTGTGTTTGTTCAGGGTGAGTCACTGCTGAGGAGTGGGAAGGTCTGAAGAGTGCGCGAGAGAAGCCAGAAGGAGGGGGATCGCCTGCTTCATAACAGCTTCTACTGGTGAGAGAGTCTGAGAAAGAGAAACACGACGAGGAAAGCGGCGACGAGAAAGAGAGAGCAAGAGGGAGAGCACCAGGCAGGGAGGGAGAGAGACACTTACCCCTCCCCTCTCCTCTTCCTTTGCTCTCCTCTGTTCCTCCCCCCTCCCTCCTCACTTGTTCTGGAGCTGGCGTGTTGGAGCTGAGAGCACACCGTGACGGAGGCATCATGAGCGATGTCACCATCGTCAAAGAAGGCTGGGTGCAAAAGAGGGGTAAGTGTCTCGCCGCTAACTAACAGGCTTGGCTACGCGTGTGAACGTGAGACTGTGTCTGTGTCTCCAGGGATGGATTCCTCGATCATGGGTGGGCTCGGCTGCTGTATTATGCCACAGCATGGCTTCAGTCACAGTACGCTTCTGGATGAGAGGCTGCGTGGGCGTGCCTACTGGTATGTGTGGGTGTGTGGTCCTCTACATGCCAGTACGTATAGTTTCTCACTACGTAGGCATGACGGTAGAGGAAGCACACATGTGTAAAGGTGCCTGTGTGTGACTGAATACCAAGTCTCCTTGGGATTTCTGAACACCCGTGTGTATCCCTGACGGATAGGCACAGTCTAAGCAGGCTCTAATAAATATACTGTTTTGTGTCTGTGTTTGTAATACAGTTTAGAGTCTTGCTTTCTATGCTTGTCATGGCGAGACACAGTGGGTACGTGGACATCCATAAACACTGTATTGCATAAATTAGACTGGGTCTGTGATGTTCATTAGTTCATTAAGGCCAGACTGCAGTACTTGAACTGTCCATGAATGGGAATTACCATGGGTTCAGTTTTGCCATGGATTCCCCTGTTCTCACTGTTTTGCTTTATGTGAAATTGCCGCCTACCGATATTTTTTTTTGCTCTTTACACAAAATAGGATACCATATTGAAATCTGTCACATTATGATAAATTCTCAGAAGATACTCTGGTTATATATCTCCATAGTAACTAATTGTAGCAAACAACTGCCTGCTAGATTTATCACCTTGGTTCCTTATTAACTCCTTTATAATTGTATTATTTAACCAAATTCTATCTAAGTGTGCACTAATCAACTGCTATTCATTTTGCACAAATTGTCTGTAACAGTGCCCGTATATCTGAGTATCTGAGTACTGACATTCTCCTAGTATACTGTTGTTAGCAAGCTGTTGTTGCTAACTTAATGCCATTCTATACAGGAATGGATTGGATAGGAAAATACTATGTCTTATACAATCCTATGCAATTAGAAACCAATCCCAGCATTTGGTACCCAGGTTTATATTTGCGTATCCCTCATCTCCCAACCCACTATCTGTCCCTGCTGACCTTCACAGGCTTCCAGGCACTTCCACTTCTGCAGATCTTCACAGCTGCAACTTAACCCCCCGATTGAACTGTTGGGTTGATTTAAACTCTAGACACAGTGCGTTCCGGTCATTCTCTACATGACTTTCTAAAAAAAGTAAAGAAATATATGTATACATTATACACCTCAATCTTAAATTTGTCTAGTCACCGAAGTGGCCAGTAAGGATTATATGAAGTTCAGACGTGCGAATTGACATCCGTTGTGGTAGCGAAATATGACGCACTTTGGAGCTCCTTTTCAACTTTCATGTATATCTGAGGATGTGCCATGTGAGAGAAATGTTTATGCCCAGGGAGCTGGGGAAGGTGACTTAATTTAATCAGCTGCTTAAATCTGATATTGTCGACCATTCTAACTGGCCTCAGGTATATTGCAATAAAGTGAGCGATGGCATTTTGTGTTGTGAACCATGACACTGGAGAAGGACTTACCAGCACTTGCTTGAGTCTGGAAGACGTGCTCTGTGTAACCTCATCACACAGCTTCAGATGATAAAAAAGATTAGTGGTATTACCTGCCTGTGTGGGAACATGCTTTCAACATAATATGCAGTACACGTCACCGTTCTTTTCAACGTCTCCTTGTGATTTAAGCCTTGAGTTGTGTCCGTTGTGTCTACTTTGGTAATGCTGCCGCTCAAGTTTTCGTTAACATTTTCTGACGCCATTTCCTCGCTGCACCTTTTGACATACTAGTGTGTACGACTACAGTAACCCACACATTAGCACATGTGCTGCTGCCAGCTTCTACTCACTGCTTCACTTTGTGCTGCATACATCAACCTAACCTGACATGGCTGCAACTCCATTCCAGCCACATGATTGGTTTGGCACAGTGCTATTCTCATAATAGATTGGTTTTTTGTGCTGTTGATGGAGTGGGTTCTATTTGTTGCTTACATTTCTAAGGAGGTGTTATAATTGTGTGTTTTGTGTAGCGTGTGTGTGTGTGTGTGTGTGTGTGTGTGTGTGTGTGTGTGTGTGTGTGTGTGAATAATAATAACATCTGACAGTGACATTACCTTGTGCGGACAAAAACAAGAAACAACAATGACCGTTTAGAAGCTAAAGTAATAACTGTTAATGAAAAGACCCCAGAACCGATGTCATATGTTTACCATAAGTGTGTGTGTGCCTGTGTGTGTGTGTGTGTGCGTGTGTGTGTGTGTCTGTGTGTGTGTGTTTGTGTGTGTGTGTGGAGTCACAGCCCTGGGCTGGGAAACAGAGCTTGTTGTGTTGAACTTGGCTGTCGGCCAAGGTGACCCTAATCACCCTCTGCTTTTCCTTTCTTTTCCCGATTTGTCTCCACCACTCTTTTTTCCATCATTGCTTTCACTTACCCTTCGCGGAGTTTGCTTATACCTTCAATTCTCCATTTTATTGCTGTCTCTCTCTGTTTCGTCACCCTTCCCTTTCTCACCTCTTTTACGTTTTCTTTACTATATTCACCTTTCTCTAGCTAGATGTGCTAGTGTTTGCTGCAGTACAAGTTTCTTTGGCTGTGTCCCTATCGTGGCCTGACTGCTGCATCCATTCTGCTCTCTTTTAAAAATAGAGCTGTGTGATGGGGGGAAAAAGAGAGGAGTAGAGGATGACCGAATGGATGACATAATTTCCTGTTTACCACACCATTATGAATGGGACACTAGGAGCTCCCACCACAATCAGAGGCCCATTTGCTTCTCTCTAAAAACTTCCTCTCACACATCTATTCACACAGATGTACTGACTGACCACAGACTGTATAAGAATGGCAAAAGGGTTGCAATTCTGTCATTATACCCCACATTTAGTTTCCACCGAAGATTTGTTTCACTGCAGGTTACTGTATTAAATGTGTTGGTTATGTAAAACAAATGCAAAATTTATATGGAAAGATTAAAGGAAATAAAGGACTTCCCATAGTGCGTAATAGGTAAGACATCTTGATGGTGTTTATTTTTAAATAAATAAATAAAGTAATAAAGTTACAAGGTGGTTTCCCTGTGTCGTATACTGCAGTCAGCACTCAATCACAGAGCTAGAATGCTGAAGACATGGCTGTAACCTAAATAACTATGTATCACTGCTTCCTTACTAATACTGCACTACATTGGAAGAGACTCTGTAGAGCACTTCGGATCAAAATTGAAAACATCCTCTTCATCAGCATGTGCCAGTCTGTCTAATAAACAAACACAGTTTAAAACTCTAACTGTATTTAAAACAGAATTGAATCATAAATTAATCTTAGGGAAAGTAGAGTGTTTTTAATGTGTGGCTGTATATTGGTACTGTCACTGTTACGTGGAGTGCAAGTGTAGCCTCTATGATCAGCAGAGAATCGGCTATATGAGACTGATATTACACTAAAAACCGGCCGATATCGGTCACCGATCGATCGTTGCATCTCTAGATAGGGTTAATTGTAGGCATGGCAATATTTAAGGTAAAGCAGATATCAATTTAAATGACCCACAATAAGAATAATACACATTCTCGCTATGTGTGCATTTGTGTGTGCCTTCAAGGCTAGCTATGAAGCTGTTGAACTTCTGTGCAGGTCACATGGCAGCCATGCAGCCTCCTGCAGACCTTCAGGACACTTTGTACTAAGACGAGGATGCAGGAGCATGAATGAATCTCTGTCTGACTGAATCCATATCTGTGTTTCAACCTTACACATGCATATGTATACATTCTTTCATTTTTCTTTTAGCTGTCACATCCTTAATTATGGGAGCTTTGATTACTTTTCATGTGTGTTATATAATTCTTCAGTGATTACTTTTGTGTTTTTCTTTGTTATTATCTCATAAACCCCACCCACACAAATGCACTGACCAAGCAGTCCTAATTACAGACCAAGCAATATCCTATCTTGTACATTGATAGTTTTATGTCAAGTGGTAGAAAGAGTTTACATTTATAATAAATTATATTATATTAATAATACTTCTTCTGTGTATATATAATCTGCTATAAATGTAAACTTTTCTGACATGCTTTTGGACTGGTGCCATCAGATCTGTTGTGTTCACACAGTGTGTCCAGTTTATATTGGACACCAACTAATTATGAAGAGGGCTTGTGCTAGTTGTATGAAGCCACATTCCTTGAGTGTGGAGTCCTATGTTCATGGGGATTGTGTGTCAGTCATGTGCCTTTACTAGTGATTACTATAATTTTTTTGGGTGATTCTTATTTCAGATTTTAAAAAAATATATGATCTGCCTGTTAGGGTTCCTACCTTCCCCTCGGAGCGTTCAGCCGTCCTCGCCGGTCGCCATTACGGAACTATCGGTGAGGCGGCGTTTATATCCTCTATCTCTCATTATGTCCCGATCCTGAGCCATGGCCTATAAAGGCGTGGCGTTAAGCGTTGTTCAGGGCGGGGTCATCGTGGTTCTACGGGGGGTTCCATCTTCGTCCGGTGCACACGTTTGACCAATGGCGCCCCGGTCTGCCCTTTTGTTTTGAGATTGCGCTCGCCCTCTGGCGCTTGGGAGCGTCTCGCGTTCTCTTCGCGTTGGCGCTCCCCGCGCATTTAGTTTATTTTTTGCGCGCTGGCGCTTTGCGCCTATTGTGTGTGTGATGCACACCCGGTCTTTGTGTTAGAAGTACACTGTCTGATGCTCTTGCGCTCTATTGAGTCGGACTCTAGTCGTGGCTGGCTCGAGGTGTTCCCCGACTAGAGTAACTACTGGGTAAAGACGCACTCTATAAGACGTATTGCGGTTTTGGTTTTTTAGCTTTGCATGCACTTTCAAGCTCACTTTCGCTCCCTGGCGTTTGGATCACCTCCGTGCCTCAAACCATTAGTGACGTACTGCAAGATGTGCTTTCTGCAGCTTTGCCCCGACTGACGCTTTGGCGTCCTCTTGCGACTAGGTCGCACGTTGCTCCCATTCGGGGAGCAACCTTGGTGTGCCAACTTATACTTTCGCTTTTGTTAGGAGTCTTTATGCTCTGCCCTTATACCCCCTTTTGGTTGTTTTTCATTATTTCCCCATTCTTATTATACGTCGTGGGATACACCTATCCCGCATACTTGAGTCCAAACAAAACACCACCCGCTATCACAACAATATATGTGTGTTTTAGTTAATAAATGTTCTTTGGTTTTCCCCATATTTGTTGTCTGTCTGTGGATATTTTATTACGGGCTCCGACCTTTAAAACCCGATAGGGGTCCTGGGGATTTAGCGAGACCAGGAACGGTCTTTAAGATCTCCGGGATGCCCTATCGTAACAGTTCTGGATACTTTCCGTACCCACTATATGTCTAGCAGTTTTGATGGCAGCATTCCACTCGTGTTTTCGGTCCTATTTCTGACACATTCACATATAATTAACATGCAGTCTTTTTGTGAGAGTAATTTACTACATATGAGATAATTATAGTAAAGAAATGGTAAAGAAATAGGCAAATAAATTACTAAGCATAAAAATGTAACTATATGGCTATATATATACACACACTATATGGTCAACATCCATTTCACAGAACATAATTGGGTTATTAAACAATCTAACTTAATATCTGACAAATTATTAAATATTTATAAATCTTATTTTATTATATAATCTTATTTTTATTAACTTATTTTCAAAATAAATTAAATCAAGCACTTTCTGTAGCCATAAATGGTTTTCTTGAAACTCTGATTGTCACAAGTTTCCTTGATTTGAAGCTTGATTTTTCCCCAAATGCTGCTTTGAGATCTATCTATAGATGTTCTATGGGATTGTGAGCTGGAGTGTAATTTGGATTGATGACTTCTTCAGAACAGTCTGGCTTTGTATGTACGCTGTTCTGTTGAAAAACAAATAACCTAACAGAGATCCATCTTAGATCCATCTAGTAATAGTGTGCCTTACATTAAGCTCCACATATTTTGGAAGTGTTCAGGTTTCATGATGACATGCCCACATTTAAGAAGCCCAGTGCTGGAACCAACCAGGCAACCCCACAACATCAGTGAACATCCTCTATGTAGAGTGTGGGGATGGTGTTTTTTTTCTCATAAATTTTTTTGTAATGTAAAGTTCAAGGGCTAAAGTTTTCTCTGTTTGTATGAGTACTTATCTGATCATACATATTAGTATTTCTGATATGTTTCTGATACCTTTTTGGTTTTGGGTTCAATACAAGATAGAACGGTCTGAATATGTTCTGTGTATGGCCTACATGTTCTCTCTGTGTTTGTGAAGGTTTACTCAGGTTTCTTCCTACTGTCCAAAAACATGCATTAGGTTTATTAAATATGTTAAATTGGCTCTATGTCCGTGTGTATATAAACTAGTTTCAATGTAAACTGGTGTGTTAACGTTCCGTGTGTATGTTCTTATGTGTATGTTGTTTATAGCTAGGAAATACATACCATTACTTTGATTAGATATAATTATTTATATTTTAATAATTATAAACCAAACAGACATGCACCAAAATAAATGTATAAAACTACCTCACTGCACCACATAAATTTGTTATCTTTTTAATAAATACATGTTGATGTTCTTGGCAGAAAATTAAATGGAAGCCACAGGCATGAGTATACCTCCGTCATCCATAATTCAGCTGTGCCCACCAGTCACATCCTCCAAACATCAACCAACCAAAGCTTTAAGAAATACACAGCAGCACAGCAGAATCTGGGATACATGCATCAAAATCTAAGCAAATTGCAATACAGAGGCACACATACAAAATGTGCTTTGGTGTAACCTTGGTGTGCTGAGAGAATTATGGATGAGACACACATGTTGAGCAATCTGACATAAATGAAACACTGATTAAAACAAACCATGAAAGGCATTTACGTGATAGCTAGAGTTCTTCATGCACAGCACACTCCTTTCTTCACTTTTAGAGATCAAAAATTTCTCAATACTGCAAAACTCTATATGCAAATGCTGCGCTCCATCACTTTCATTCATAAGCCAGACAACTATAAAGCAGATTGAAGTAAGAAATATCTGCATTTTGTACACTGTAAACTGTAAAGTCTCTTTGGAATGTCCCTACTGTTTGATGCATTTCCTTTGACTAACTTACCTTGATCAATTAATTAACTAATTATAGATTGATAATTAACTTAATGACTTCAAAATTATATTCCTCATCAAGCCTTCCTCATTTGTCCATCTTCCTCTTGCTTTAAATTGTAGGCTGTGTCCGAATATGCATACTTCCATACTAAACAGTATGTGAACGCAGTAAGTGAGACCAGGCAAGTTCAAATGCATAGTATGGAGTACTATCCTATGCCATGACTAAAGAAGTAGAATTCTGTGTACAAGAGGAAGTAAGATAAATAAAAATAGAAATATATTGGCTATGTACACAGCTGGTTTTTAATAGAGGTGGTGTAATGATATGTGTGACATGACACTTGTACGATGGAGGCTGTAGTGCTACCGAATCTGGGCATACTGCACATTTGGGTACTAAGAGCATTCAGCTTTAACATTCAAGCAGTTTACTCCATCAAATCTAGAACTTCCTGTTTAAGAATGCCATTTAGGACGCATTCATAGTTTTCCTCAACATGGCCCCCTGAACTACATACTTTTTACATACTGTTTACCCCCTTCAGCTACCTTGAATAGCTACAATGCATGTTAGAAGTCCAGCTGCCACTGTCTTGACTATTTTGCAACACAGATTGGTGGAGTGCTGCATTGATGGTTTGCCTTCTGGAAGTTTCTCCCATCTATACACAGGATCTCTGGAGCTCAGCCAGAGTGACTACTGGTCATTGGTCACCACTCTTACCAAGTCCTTTCTCTACTGATTACTTAGTGATTACTGCTTGTTAGGATTTCTCATTTTCTCTAGTTTTTTTTTAGCAGAAGACTGCAACATAACAAAATGTTAAAAAGGTAAATGGGTCTAAAGACTTTCTGAATGTATTGCATATTGACCTTCCCACAGTTTGTTATGGAAAAGTGGCTTTGTGAAAAGTTAAGGTATAATTTGGATATGTTATATCCTATGTAGAGAGAAGCTTTCTGATTTTTTTCTATAGTAATCACTTCTTTTAGGATCTTAGAGTTTTAAAACATATTATGCAAATATCTTTAGTATTGTTTTTTTAGTTCTTAGTTTTATTTACATCAAGCTATGCACATGTAAATACATCCAAATTACGCTGTAGCATTTTTAAACAGTGCTTGCTAATGCAGCCTTAAATGACTAACATTTTTTTGTGCACTTTTTTCCGTAATGCTTTATAATGACACCAGTTAGCACTAATAAATACATAATTAACACAGTACTCAAAATCATTCAACAAAATCATTGATGGTATGAACTCCTTAAACTATTTATTTTGCGTTTTTAACACGGATGAACGTTTTTGGTTGCACTTGTTGACATGACTGTATGCAGACCACTTATGCTGATACAGAAAACTGATATATGACAGACGTATAGTCCAAAGTATTCTGTTAAAAGTATGCTAGGTATTCACCACACAGGTCTATTTACACCATTAGTCTGGGTGCACATATCTAACACTCAATTAAGACTCGAATACTAAGCCAGTATGTGGGAAGTGTTTCTGTTTCACTTCCCAAATGACATGCTGATCCCATGTGTAAATAGACCCATTCTCTCTAACTAATGAAGTAAATGAAACATTCTGTCTTTCAACCATTACTAATCACAGAGTGTTGCTATAAAACCTGAAAAGTAAATCAAATCTCTCTGAAGCTCATTCTGAACTAGTCACTAATAAGATATTTTTGTTTATTTATATTTCCATTACAGTACTAAAGCCTTTTAACGGCATAGTATTTGAAAGTATAAAATACGTTCAATGGAACTTATTTAATATAGAATGCATTGACTTTTAGATGCTTGTACTTTACGTATGTCTTTTAACCAGTTTGTAAATTGAAACAAACAAAATTGGGATGTTGTAAACCTACAAGACTTCACTGTTCTTAAAAGTTTTATGCAAAATTTTAGCTAGCCACAATGAATCTCAAAATAGTCAGTGTAAACATGTATTCTTTGTGTTGAAAAGAAAAATACGACAACGATGACCCCATACTGGTAGATCTTAAGATGTGTTTACAGAAAAAATGTGACAAAATAAGACAAGAAGCAGTAAATTGCTTGGTATCCTCTGTGTAAAACATCTTTCAATGTTGTGAGAAGTAAAGGTAACAAAGCAAAGTCATAAATGCTTAACCATACCAGTTTAGTAAATTAGATGATAGCTTTCCACCTCTACCCTCTCTTGCCTTGTATGCAATTACAGTACCTTATTTACATACACCCCATTGTTTTAAAAGATAAATCAAATGCTAATATTTGGAATTCCCCAATAAAACGTTTATGCTATGGTTATTCCTATGAGGAAAAGCGATTGAGTGATGAGACATAAAGTCAAGAAAGTGCTAAGTTGTTTTTAGGATCTTTTATAACACCACACTAAACAGAAGACCAGAATGCATGCTGCTATTAGTGATGCCCTGGTCCAATTCTCTAGATGAGTATGAATACTGGCCTTATAAAACAGATCAGACATGCCACACTAGAAATGTCCGATGCACATTCAAAAACATCTCTTAGTCGTTGTTGCTCTACACTGTTATTCCAAAATGTGATAAACATCAAAAACAGAAAAGTCATACATGTAAAAATGAGAAATAATCACTATACAGGCAAACGTCTTTTTTCACCATAAATTAAGTTAAGAACTTAACCATTTCCTCTGTGCTGTGGTGTATCAGAATAAGTGAATTAATGTTTTATCAATATCACAAAGCCTAACAGGTTATAGACAATTAAAGTAAAATATTGTGGTTAATTATTTAAATAAATAATATTTGTCACTGCATATAATAGCATGTTTAAATATTTACTTGACTGAATGATAAAGCACGAACATTTAGACTGTTTTTGGCACCTAATTTTGAAAAAAATCTTTTGAGAGAGTAACAGTCAAATGAATTATTTCCTGTTTCAATTTACAAACTGGTTTACAGCAAGCATAATAATTCATGCGTCATACACTCAATGCCCTCTTAATTCAGTTACTTTAATTCAACATGCTTTTAGTTAATTAAAATGCTTCAAGTTTCTTGAATTAGAGTACAACTGAAAAGTTCATGAGATTTTATAAGCAAAGTGGAATAAATAAAATCCCTAATAAACATTCACATTTAATCAGGTTAACGTCAAGACTCTTGTTGCTCTGGGCAGTTTTTCTCTGATTACTGTGTATGTTATTTTACAAAGGAGCAGAGGATAATATTTCAGCTGCCTCAAACTACTGAATCCAAGGAAATGCTAATCCTGTGAATGAGATGTTCAAAGGACAGAAATTTGCATAAGGTCATAAATAAATTAAGTTCAGTGAAATGGAACATACAGGGATTCGAAGCAGAACCAGATTCCAGCATAATCAAATAGCCTTTTGTGATTTTAAACCATTGAAAATCAACCTGTCCTGTCAAATTGGTAATTTCTCTCCAAAAGCCTGCAGCAAAGACATTAGTGTTTTTACAAATTTATAAATGGCTAGTGCTCCATAAAAAGTTGAGAGAAGAACCCATGTTGTCATTAATATTGATGCTACATATTGAGCATCCCACCCTTATAAAAGCAGTACATTTATGTATTCGTAGCACATGGTGCTGATCGTAACAGTGAGAAAACAAGCCAGAAACCAGGCAGAGGGTAGTATAACAAACTTAAAACAAATTATTTATATATATATATAATTATTTATATATTTTTACGTTCTAATGATAACCATGTGCAGCACGATGGCTCGGTAGGTAGCCTCACAGCAAGAAGATCCCAGGTTTATTCCAAAGGTAAGTCCTTTCTGTGACGAGTCTGCATGTCCTCCCCATTTCTGTGTGGGTTTACTCTGGGTACACCGGTTTCCTCCCAAAGTCTAAAGACGTGCATTTTAGGTTAAATGGCGTCTATAAAATTACCCTTTGTGCCTAGTGTATGTACCCTACAATATATTGCCGTTGGCTAGTCACTGTCTCTCCCATGACCCTGAAGGAATGAAGATTGTGATGGGAATATAACAAACCTCTTTAATGCTTATTATAAAATGAGTCCTTAGTGGGAGGTCCTTGGCAATTAAGTAATGGTAATTAATCCAAGCATTATTAAAAAGTGGAAAGTGTATGAAATCACTGACATCTAAAATAGGTAGAACATCCACACTGGATAACCAAACCATATGGACACTGATCAAAGACTGCGAAACTACGAAAAGACCAAGTGTCATTTTGAATGAATTACAGTATTGCTGTGACACATATCTGACAACAATCTCACAATTTGGATGGGTGACACGACACAAGCCTCTCCCGAAAAGTACCACAAAAGTCTTTGGCTTCTGGTCAGAGGAGACTAATGCTGAACTTTTTACACTGAAAACCAAGCAAGTTTAGTCAGGGAGCCAATGTGAATAAAAAAATATGACATTGGTTTGCCCGGTCTAAATTAGAAGGGAGAGATTGTGTAAACATCATGAAAATATCCTGGACTGCAGTGATTTCACTTCACCCTTTTTTGTTGTACTGGTGATATTCACATTTGGATGATGCTGTCAAAAATGAGTGATCATGTCTGATGTGCTGCCAGCAGCATACCTTACTGCAATTGAACAATGCTGGCACGCTCTTTGTCTAATTCACTTGTCTTTGCCAAGTACTACTGTACTTCACTGGAAAACTGAAATTGTATCAAAAATGAGACATGAACGATACAGGATGTCAAGTGCAGGCTTTTTTATGAGGCTGTTGCTAAGTTACAGCGCTGTTATAGAGTCAGAAAGAAAACTGAGTTTTTAATTTTAGTTCCACACACAGAAGTGTAGAAGACAACACTATCTTGTGAAGTACCTGTCTACACTAGGCTGTATACTTCTGGAGGTAACATGCCTGGTTAAAGATTCACAACGTACCTAAAATCAAATACTGTGTTGAACTTTACGAAAGCTGTAAATAGATGTGACAGTGCAGCAGTAAATTGATCTGTAATGGTTCACCTTCTAATAATAAACATATAAAGAGACAGACATATAAAAACACAATTCGGGCTTAAATTAATGCAAAAGTTGACTTTATGAAGCATTAAATCAGGGAAGTGATCATCAACTGTATTGTTTTTCATTGTGTATCATTTTTCAGGGTTTTCTTTTTCCTTTTTACTTCCTTGTTGCTACTAGTAGGCAAAATGTGTAAACAGAGCTGGTAAATCACCAGCCACTTTAATAGGTACACTTGATCAACTGATCGGTAAGACTGATAGCTAATCAGCCAATCAAATGGCACAAATTAATACATTTAGGTATATATACATGATCAAGAATGACTGCTGAAATTCAGACTGATCATCAGAATAGGGAAGAAAGGTGATATAAGTGACTTTGAATGTGGCACGGTTGTTGTTGCTTTGCTTTGCAGTTTTACTTTGGAGTGGCACAGCAGCTAGTGGAGTGCCTCACATCTTCAGCCTCCCCGGTTGTGTGTGTGTGTGCCCTACGATTAATTGGCACCCTGTCTAGGGTTGTTCCAGCCTTGTACCATGTAACACCAGCTAGGTAATGACTTTCCCAAATGCCTGACCAGAATTACTGAGCCTACAATTTGCACAGGCGAGCTAGAAATAGAAGATACTAAAAAAAATGGTGCCTAGTCTGATGAGTCTCAATTTATGCTGTGATATTTGCATGGTAGGGTTAAAATTTCAAGTAAACAACACCAAAGCTTGGATCCATCCTGCTTTGCATCAACAGTGCAGGGTGCTGCTGGAGGTATAATGCAGTGGGGGATATTTTCTTGGCACACTTCAATACCTGTTGAACATATTTTAAATGCCAAAGTGTACATGAGTATTGTTGCTGACCATGTCCATGACTTTATAACCACGGTGTACCATCATGTTCACACCATGTCACAAAGCTCTTATGTCCTACTGATTTCTTGAAAATTACAACATCTTCTTTGTACTCAAATTGCTTACATATTCACCAGATTTCAATCCAACAGAGCACCTCTGAGATGTGGTAAAACAGGAGATTATCATGGGAATGTGCAGCTCACAAAATGGCAGCACCTGCGTGACACTAGCATGTCAATATGGTGGAATGTTTTCAGCACCTTGGAAAATCTATGCCATGAGACGGCAGTTCTGAGGGCAAAAAGGGAGTCCAAGCTGGTACAAGCAAGTTGTACCTAATAAAGTGGGCAGTGAATGTATATTTTAATAGATTGTTAGATAAAATGTAATACTATTGTGTTGAGGAAAGCGATCACAAACAGATTCACGTTGGACAAAGGTTTGTGCCTCTTGTAGTATAAGACATTCATTCCAAAATGAGTTCAGGGGTGTGATTACTTACAGTATGTCAGTACAGAGTGATTTGGACTAATCACTACAACTGCTGCATTGATATTGACAGGGCTGGACTATATGACAGTATTCTTTGGGGGTGTTCCTCTTGAGTTAATCCCAGGTTGGAGCGGCCTGGATCCTTTCTGTGTGGAGTCTGCACGTCCTCCCCGTGTCTGCGTGGGTTTTCTCTGGGTACTCCGGTTTCTTCCCACAGTCCAAATACATGTGTTAGGTTAAGCAATTATTTTAAATTGGCATTGACTTGTGTGTGTATATATATGACTAGTCTTGAGATGAACTTGTGTATGGATATAACCTAGTGTGTGTCGCTAAGATGACCACTGATGTAGATAGCGATCTATTTCTATTTCTAAGCGAAATAAACAAACAAACAACCTTAACTACGATTCATTAACTCTTATTTTTCTATATTTTAATGACAAAATTTGTGCTGTAAATATGCTCAATCTAGAACTATCAAAGCTGAGATTTTTTGTCTAATGAAATCGTGCATATTGTAATTTTAAATTATTTGAAGAAAACACAGATACGCTACTTATGGTTACTTATTGAATTTTTCAACCAACTTAAATTACATTAAACTACTTAAAATAAAAACAACTTATGAAAAGGAATCATTTTAGTTTTAATGTTCTCCCAAAGAATATCGCGATGAATTACTTGCAAAGATGGTAAATTATAAATAATGCAATTTAAAAAGTAATGTGAAAAGAGCTTGAATCTGGAACAGTGCATCTATCATCAATGGTTTAACAATGCATTTAAACTCCAACTAAAGGACATATGCTCCATGATAACACTTCTTCCTAAGCACTTGTCTGTCTCTTTTTTTCATATTTGTTAACACGACTGTGCCCAAAGTGTTGAATGTGATTAACTGTATTACCTTGTATTTTTTTCTGGTATAAGCTACCAGATGTTTGAGTTCTCCATTGTGCTTTAATGTTGCTGACTGGAAAATGTCAGTGGCTAGCTGTTGCGATAATAAAATGAGTCTGCTTTGAAAATCTGACCTGATATGAGCAGGTCAAAAGCTTCCTTTGTCTTACAGATCTTGTACTGTCTTGAGCACTTCCACTTAATATTCATTTGTAAATGACAATTTAGACTTTGGAAATTGCAGTTTAGTCATTCAGATATATTTCTAAAGGCTTTATCAGAGTAAGTTATCTTTATTGTAAGATCCTCTGTCAGCACCTTAGAGGAGCCAATTTCTGTTGAGTGCAAGTACAACATCATGAGATGTTTGAAATGGCACAAAATGTATTAACCTCTGGAACGATCTTGGATTAAGGCCTAATAAGTCTATTAAATTAAATAGTGGAACATCTGGATGGGTGCCATTTTGCACAAAGCAAACTTAAAAAAAAACATTTTGCTGATTTTTCCAGTATATTGCAGTATATTTGATAATGTTACATTAAAACATTGTGGAAGTGTAATAATTGGCATCCTATAGCGGTTGATTTTTACTTCTGTTCATACTTACGATATCAGATATTCTTTGCATAACAATTTATGAAACCATATAGTTGTCTAGTGTTTTGAAATGAGAGCTATAGTGTCTAGTAAAATCTAAGAAAAATCTAGTGCCTTGTCTGCAAAGCTGGGTTTTAGTTTACAGTGTACAGAAATACAGTTCCTTCCACAACAATTGGCACCTCTGGTGTAAATTAGAAGAAATGAGAGATTAGAGATTCACCTTTAGGGAATAAGCTTAATCTCAGACCAAAAAAAGAGAGAAAATGCCAACTTTTAATAAATTTACCACTATCTCTCATCAATAAAAAAAATATCCAAACAAAACCATGTGGCACAATTATTAATTCTTTGTACAACCACCATTTGTTCATGAAACAGGACTTAGTCTTCCTATTCAACACAGAAGAGGAAATCTGGGACCATTGCTCTTCATAAAACCTCTCCAGATCATCCAGGGTCCTAGGCCCTTTCTCGTCCTCAACCCATAGATTTTCTATTCAGTTTAGATCAGGGAACTGAGTTGGCCATGGAAGAAGTGAGATCTTGTGTACAGTTATTTTTTTGTTGATCTGGACATGTGTTCAGGATCATAGTCCTGCTGGAAGCTCCAATGATAACCTATTTTTCGTTTCTTGACAAAAGAAGGCAGATTTAAATATACTTTGCGGAGAACATGGCTGAAGTGACTAAATTCAGATTTTCAGGGCTGTGTAGACATGTAAATTTGATCTTTTCAAATAAGACTTGAGTCCCTTTCATATGTGGCCCCAGATCAGATACGTATCTAATCCGTGGACATAAGACTTGAATGAGAGCAGTCAGGTCGGATTTTTTTTCCTCACTGTATTTCTTCTTAGATTAAATTGACTTATTTACTTATTTTTATACATATTTCAGTATGAGAATAAGCCAACTGACCAAAAGGTAAATTTCTTTTAACCTGTTTATGCATTTTAATCAGGGGTGCCAATAATTGTGGAGGAAACTGTATATGCAGACAATGTAATTTAATGTAATGTAATTTAAGCAGCAATCTTCTGGGGTCTGCTCCTGCCTGTGGTGGCCTAGCGGTCAAGGCACTGGACTCAGGACCTGAAGGTCCTGGGTTCAAATCCCACCTCTTCCAAGCTGCCACAGTTGGGTCCTTAAGCAAGGCCCTTAACCCAACATTGCTTGAATTGTAAGATTGTCTAAGTTGTAAGTCACTCTGGATAAGGGCGTTTGCTAAATGCCTTGCACCAGACCGTTGGTCTCCTCACTTTAACAGGATTTCTGAGACCGCTCCCTGTTTCCTATGTGTAGCCCCTATTCTGACACCAGTCTCTCATCTCTTGGTTTCTCATGGCACCAGACCCTACTGGTTTATCTTGCATGCCAGACCTGGCAACTCGACAGCCTTTACTTCATCAGAGGCCATTTTTTAACTGGGTTGGCTTAGTAGAGCGCTAGTTCTCAATGATTAGCTTCTATCTGGGTTTGCGGTCACGTGATGCAGACCAGCGGAGCCTGCATTACAGTGTATACATTTTAAAGCAGTAAATATCTCAAGAAAACAATTCAATACATTGTTAAACTTTATTTATATAGTCAATAAAAGATGACACCATTAAAAAGACCTTGAACAGACTGTGCCATTACTCATCCCTTGGAGTGTTTCACTCAGAAACTTTTAAACTGTTTACCTGCTGACACATCATTCAATAAAAAGTTTTACCTTCAAAGGTTATTAATCCAATACCCATAGGATTCCTAAAAAAAACACTGTCAGCAGAGCTGCTTTCAAAAGAAAATCTATAGATGTGTCCCAGTGTACACGTTAAAACTTTAAAACCCACACAAAGCATTCAGGACAGGAAGACAGCATAAAATAAGGCACAGTGATACAAGCATTGCACTGATTAAACACCCAATAAAGAGAAAGCATGTCTACTATATACCATGTATAAATCAGATTTCAGGCTAAAGGATGTGACAAAACTGAGTGACAAATAATCAGCGCATAGTGAGAAAACTTTAACATCTGATTCACTGCCTATAGTACCAATGTATAAAAGGGGGCCACACTGACCATTTCTCACAGACTTAGAGGAATAAGAGAGCATTTACACTCAAATAGATGCCTAATGGCCACTAAATCATCTGCTTGTTAAAGCAACTGCTTGTTAATCACATGGCAGTAATAACTCAAACACCCACTTGTTACTAACTAAGGTATGCAGAAGAGCATATCTGAGAATACATGTCAAACCTTGAAACAGACGGGCTACAGCAGCAGAAGACTGTGGTGGCCTAGTGGTTAAGGTATTGGACTATGGATCAGAAGGTCTAGGGATTAAATCCCACCTCTGCCAAGCTATTAGAGTTGGATGCCCTGAGCAAGGGAACCCACAATTGCTTGGATTGTAAGACTGTATGAATTGTAAATCACTCTGGATAATGGCATCTGCTAAATGACATAAATGTAACTGTAAGACCATTCTGGGTGTGAGTATTTGACT